>CM050508.1:151831601-151934101 GCA_027563665.1 Antrozous pallidus | reverse complement strand
CATTAAAATTTACTTTTATTTAATTTGCTGAGATGGCATTTGTTATTTGTCTCCTCACCACACATTCCCTCTTCTTCTGGCAACTGACCCTCCAGGTTTGAGATAGAGGGTGAAGAAGATGCCACCCTTTTCCCAGGCAAGTCCCAGGGTAATAGAATGTGACCTGAGCTAAAGCAGTCAGGTATCACATTACAGAGATCTAAATGAAACTTGAGTTTTGTTAGGAATACTGGGGAGAGATCCATCACTCTTCCACTAGATAGGAGCCTATCCTATCTAATAAAGAGGGAATATGCTAGTTATTTACCCTCAAACCCTAACAAAGATGGTGGCACCCACAGCCAATAAAGAAGGAATATGCTAATTGACTGTCATGCCATAAAAGATGATGGCATCCACAGTCACAAGATGTTTTCGTCCAGTCCCCTCAGCCCTGCTGGGACAGCAGGCACACGGCACAGCTGGGCCTGCCCCCAGGTGGGTCCGGCCACTCTGTGCCCCTGCCTCCAGAATCCTCATCCCCCCAGACACCCAGGGCCAGCCCAAGGTACAGGGAAGCCTTGGATGGCAGCTGCCCAGCCATCTAGGACTGCCTGAGGCTCAGGTAATCAGGGCTGGTGGAGGCTTGGGCTGCCAGCAGTGGCAGCAGCAGAGGTGTGATGAGGGTGTTGCCTTTCCCAGATCGCTGGGTCAGCTCCCACCCCTGAGGGCTCCTGGACTGTGAGAAGGGGCAGGCTGGGCTGAGGGACTCCCCTCCAGTGTATAAATTTTCATGGACAGGGCCTCTAGTAATTATATAGTCCCTTGAGCTGCTGGCAGCTGTCATGAAGCCCCGAGGAGGCAGAGGAAGCAGAGCCAAAAGAAAGAGCCTAGCCAATGAATGTCACTTAAATCCTGTTTTCAACTTGCTGTAGCCTCATCTCTCACAGACTATTCAAGTTAGTTTAGTCAATAAGTCCTCTTCTGCTTTCAAATCTGCTTTAATGAGGCTTCATGCAATTTGCATTGTAAGGTGTTCTGAAGAAAATTTAACATTTTTCAATTAGTATTTCAGATACTTTTATCAGTGAACTATTTACTAAAGGTTTACTGTTTGTTCATTTGTGTTCATTTGTTCATTCAATCATTCACTCATTCAGCCAGTCTTCCATTCCTTCATTCTTTCATTTATTGGGAAATAAGGTATACATATCTATTTTCTTAATATATTTTTATTGATTTCAGAAATGAAGGGAGAGGGAGAGAGCGATTGAAACATCAACTATGAGAGAAAATCTTTGATCAGTGTTGCCCCCTGCATGCCCCACACTGCAGATCGAGCCCTCAACCCAAGCCATGTGGTCAGATCAGGAAGCGAACCACGACCTCCTGGTTCATAGGTCGATGCTCAACCACTGAGCCTTGCTGGCCAGGCAACATGTTTATTTTCTTATCTACAAATCCCAGGAGGGTCAGAAAAAAAAGTCACTCAAGGTAGATGGAATAAAGAAAATCAGGGAAAACATGACATTAATGTAAACATTTAGGATCAGGTATGCTTTTCATGTATAAAGTGAGGAGAAGTATTTCAGGAAGAGAAAACGAAGAAAACAGTCATGTAACAAGAATAATGGAGTCTGTTTGAGAAAAAGCAAATATTTCACTTTGGCTGCCCACTCTGGCTGGAATTTTATGTCACGTTAAGAAGTCTGTATTGTAGTATATCCAAAAAAGGTTTATTTTTTTCCCTCCATTCTGGCAGTTCGCCATGAATGCAGCTTTAAGTGAAAAAATACCATCTACTGCTTAAAAGTGTTGTGCTTTGGAAACAATTCCACAATGTGGGCAGATTATAATTCCTTCATCCCACAAACAGCACATTTTGGAAATGAAAACCTGACTTTGAGCTTTCACAATGCTGGTGCCTGACTTCGCTGCCAGCTGAGTCTGTTTTAACCATGCAGAGAACTCTTCCTTCACTGAGTTCACAAGGAATGACATGAAGTAAGCACCTCAAGAACAGGTTGGCTTCTAGGAAAGTTATCCCCACAGAAAGCAACCTACTATGTGGCTTTACAAAGGCACTCTATTTGGATAGTATATTAAACACTTCTTACTTTCCAATCACATAGCACTACTTTTCTGATCCAGGACCCTAATTCACTAAAGACAGTGGTGAGTTCTGTGTATGAGAGGCATAAAGAAGTGTGTTTCAGGGGCTCAGCAAGCCTTATTGTTGGCATTCTTTGTCGTCTAAAAGTTACAGAAGTGTTAACTGTATGTGAGAAGGGACCTTTCATGTTGCTTGTGAGCTCTGCTTCAAGATATTTGGTAATCCTTATCCAAAATAATTGTGACTGGCCATGTATGGGTATTTATAATTATATTTCTATTAATTAAAACATTAGAAAGTCAGCTATTAGACACACTACTCACATTTCAGATGCTTCCTAACTAGGTCTTGCTAGCAAGTCAGTATTGGAAGCACAGATACAGACTATCTCCATCAAATGAAACCACAGAAAGTTTTATTTGATAGTGCCAGTCCATAATATCCCAACAGATGCTACAAATGCTTATTTCAGTCCCAGGGAAACCACTATCCAGAGGGAGAGTTGCCTCTATTTTGCAGGTGATTCTGTTTCCTTATTCAGAAAAAAAAATCTGTTTCCTTCATGCTTTTTGCCCTCCAAGCCTAATTTGGTTTCATAGGGACATATAAACAAAAACTATCTTTCATTTGTCAGTACTGCATGACACCAAATTTAAAGTCCTTTACAATGTTCTTTGATGAACATCTTATGAAGCTTCTTTAGACAAAAAATGCAGAGAGGAAACAGACAATTCCTGGAAATTTCACAATAAAGTCTAATAGAAACATCATAATTAGCATTTGAGCCAAAAGCGGTTTGGCTCAGTGGATAGAGCATCAGCCTGCGGACTGAAAGGTCCCAGGTTCAATTCTGGTCAAGGTCATGTATCTTGGTTGCAGGCACATCCCCAGTAGGGGGTGTGCAGGAGGCAGCTGATCGATGCTTCTCTCTCATAGCTGTTTCTGACTTTCTATCCCTCTCTGTAAAAAAAATCAATAAAATATATTTGAAAAAAATAATTAGCATTTGAGCATGTGCCTTTTAAAAATGATAGGTCATAATAATGAAGAAACTAGGCTGTGCTAAATATGATTATGATTGCTTGTCTACCATTGATCAGCCAGCACATATTTAGTTATAAATGACCAATATATAAGGGACCCTATACAAATGTTGAGTGAATCCAATTAACATTGTAATGAAGTAATATAAATAATTGACAAGTTACCTTCTTTGTCTCTACTTAGCATGTCTGGCAATTAAAAATTTTGAGTTCAAATTCAAATACATATTCCAATCGCAGTTAGAGGTGTTCAGTAAGCTAAAACCTTGGGGAAGTTTTATAAATATGCTAAAGGATGAAATTTAAAATCATGACTTCAACAACCAGATTAAAAAATAGTAACATTGAGAGCTAAGTATGTCACCCATGTTAACTGCTATAACCCCTTGTTTCCCAGGCCTATCATGAGCAAAACTCACTTGACTCAAAAATGATTTTTGAAAATTTCTGTTTATTTCATAATGAACAAGTTTACCATTGGAAACATTTTTAGATTTTTTAAAAATTAAAATAGGGTTTATTAGCTTTTCTTTTAATATAAACATGAGGAAAAACCACATAAGGTGTAGCATTCTTTTCAAAATAAAATTACAATCAATACTTGAAGATCCAAGCTCAGAACTCCATAAACAATGTTTTTTTGAGGTAGATTGTAATATTTTATATACCATTATTTTTTGTTTCTATCCTTTTAAGTGATGGAATCTGCAGCCTTCAATATAATGTGAAGCCTTGCTATGCTGAAAGTGTATTCCTTGGCCTAGAAATGCTTTGTTTATAGGCAAAATTTCTAGAAATATATTTGAGAATGTAGGTGAAATATTTCAAAAAGTTCAGAACATTAATCTTTAAGAGTATTTTAAGTTTAGGCGACATTTTACCAATCTCCTAAAAGATTGATTATTTAACTCCCTGCTCTTTAAAGCCTGAGGTAAGAGTTTCTAAGATTTGTATGCTTACTCTTAAATAGCAAGACTTATATGGGACACTTGCCATTTTTAGATTTTAAAAAGTAAAATAAAAAGCTACAGTGCTTTTCAAGACAAATAAGGATTATTTGGAAACCATTTTGCATCCTGCGAAAAGTAAAACAATAATAAAGTTTATACTGCTGTATTAAGTAAATGTTTATTTCATTGTTTGAATTCTGACTTATTTATCTAGCATTTTTTAAGAAAGCAAAGGGGTGAAGGGAAAAATTGTGAGTTACAATTAACATATTCTTTTTTATAACTAAGCTAATTCATAGACTATGTTCAATTATCGTGCTCTGTAGTCTGTAGTTTTTGTGCAGCCTTGCAGAACAAAGAGTTTCATTTTTTCTGCTTAACATTTGCACCACCCCTGATGGCATCCAGCATGGCTTTTGGTGTCTTAACTATGGACATTTGGGCTGGCTAGAGTGCACTGAGATTTGTAAGTAAATCTACCAAATTCACTCCAGCTGACATGATACACTAGCTGGAGGAAACTCTATAAATGAAAGGTCTTGTATCATGGAGAGTAAGAGTCTTTGAGATAGTGTTTGTGAGTTTAAATAAACATAAAGGAGTATTAGCTTTGTCTGAATAAAAGCATGTGTTGGCTTGTGGACAAAGCATTTATGATATATATCTTCATTTCTCAAAGAACAGTTCTTAGAAATAAAGGAATATTCCAAATTTTATGAATAAATCCCATGAATAAATTTTTTGTTACAAAATAAACACAATTCTTTTTTAAAAAAAAATATTTTATTGATTTTTTACAGAGCAGAAGGGACAGGGATAGAAAGTCAGAAACATCGATGAGAGAGAAACATCGATCAGCTGCCTCTTGCACTCCCCATACTGGGGATGTGCCCGCAACCAAGGTACATGCCCTTGACCGGAATCGAACCCAGGACCTTTCAGTCTTCAGTCCAACGCTCTATCCACTGAGCAAAACCGGTCTTGGCTAAACACAATTCTTTATTTGAACAGTTTGTTGGATGTTTTGACTAAAAATATTAACAGATACATCTTCTTTTTAGAAATCTGCATCTATGTTTTTTTCATTATACATTTATAATTTTTTTAAATATATATTTTATTGATTTTTTTACAGAGAGGAAGGGAGCGGGATAGAAAGTCAGAAACATTGATAAGACAGAAACATCGATCAGCTGCCTCTTGCACACCCCTTACTGGGGATGTGCCCGCAGCCAAGGTACATGCCCTTGACCAAAATCGAACCTGGGACTTTTCAGTCCACAGGCCGACGCTCTATCCACTGAGCCAATCTGGTTTCGGCTATACATTTATAATTTTAATTTAACTTTTTCAAAGAGAAGCTTTTTCATTGTTGTTAGGATGGTCAATTTTATCTAAAACTGATTTATTCTGTAAGACAATACATTTCTTGATGACAAGACTATGCTATAAATTTCTAATGAGCAGAATATGAGATATTCAACACTTTCTGAATTAGCATGTTAAAATTTAATAAATAGAATATTCTATAGGCACATTTTATTCAAGAAAATAACATTAACATCTATAATTAAATATATGTGTTTACATACAAATATATGTTGTAATTAATTATATATTAAAATAATATTATATTGATTATAAAAACATTTTAGAAAATATATTTCTGATTATCAATTCATCATAATTTAAAAAGATTGGTAATTAATTCAATGAACATTCATTCTCAACTGACATTAATTGTTAATCATTCTGACAACTAAAGGAAAGTGAGTTTTCAAGGTTATTTCTATAAAACAATACATTTAAGTGATAATTGTTTCAATATGTTAAGGGCCTTGACCTTCTTTAGAACATGACATTCTTATGAAGATAAAATAGTGGAAAACATATGCATGATTTCTTATTTGACTAATTATCTTCTTAAAACTACTTTTTGATAATTACCTATGATTTACTTAGAATGACTTCAGTTGAACCAAAGTTCTTGATGAAGTCAGAATTTTTCAGTAAAAGATTGTGACAAGTTAAAATTAAAAGCAGTACTTGTACAAACATTCTCTATATGAAAATAAGTTTTGCCACTTCTTGTATTTACAGGGCTAAAGTTATAAGTGTAAACTACATTGTCCCTGCATATTATATATTCTAAAAAAATGATCATTTCCTCCCTGTGAATTATAAGAAGTTGTTGAAAGTAAGGGAGTGATATATTTATACTTGTAATTTGGACTATTAACTTGTGATGTTGGTGAGCATGGGTGGAAGAAGGAGGAAATATAGGATACTATTGAAAAGTAAAAGGTTATGGAGACATAAAAGAAATGTGTTTAAAAATGGGGACAGGCATGGAGTAGGCAACAGAAGATCTATCATTTATATTATGCTAGACCACATATGCCATTGATGATGTTGTGTACTATAAAAGATGTAAGAGGTAAAGAAAACATATTTCAATCTTTGCCAGGCAGTTAATGAGTCTTACAAAAGCTTTTAAAATAGACTTACATTCTAACTCATACAATTTTACTTTCCTTTCTTAAATTTCCCAAACCTGAGTCCCAATGCAAAGCAATAAACTACATCTGAGATGAGGTGTGCCCAAGATAGAAAAATTATGGAGTCATTTGTAAAGAAGTATTTCATAATTTTCTACACCACCATTAAAATAATCTTTTCACACCATCTGTCTTAGGTCAGTCTCCTAGGTTATTAAGATATTGATCATTTCTGGATTGTGTAATAAAGGAAATGTATAATCTTGTAGAATGAAGGAAGCAATGAAAGTGTAGAGTTGTGTAATGAAAGAAAGAAATAAAATTGGGTAAAAGCAGGAGTTGAACTGTGGTTACAAGCAACAAAGTCCTCAGCTCTTGGGCTGGCCCAGCCCTTCAGAGTCATCCATCCATCACTGAGGCAAACGGGACACACTTTCTACTTGCATGTGACTATTTATTAAATGTGTGCCTCCTTTCTGAGGAAGAGAGGAGGCAAATCTTTGACAAGGTTTTTTGGATCAATTCCTCAGGAGGGACTCAACTGAGAGGAGTCAGCTACTATTACCCTCCCCTTCATATCATCCAGGATATGAGTGCTTCAGTCTTGGAAGGAATATCTGGGAAGAATATCATTGCATTCACTACACAATTAATGATAGAAAGTAATTAAAAAAAATTGAACTGCTGTCAAACATGCACACACACACACACAGAGAACAAATTCAACAATGATAAGAAACCAAACCAGAAAAACAGTTAGCTTTATGGGGAATGCTTTCTCTTTTATGTATTTTGATATTGCATTTTTTTAAAGAGACAAAGATAAAGCCATGATAGCTGCATTAGTATGGATTGCTCTGGCTTGGTGAATTGAATCCCTTAAATAAAAATTTCTAGAGTAGTTAAAATAAAAAGAACTTTCAACAGTGACTTTGATTGATGAGCATAACTTATACAAGATTTTGCCTTAGTGATATAGTGAAGATGAAATGTTATAGGTAGTTTAAAATGAGGAATGGTCTTTTTAAAGGACATTTTCTTCTATTCATTGGGCAATATATAGACTTGTGAGTCAGGGTATCTTCTAGTTCTTTGTGCCTAGAATTCATTTCTGCTCTCTACTGTAAGAGTTAAAGTTTCCAGTTCAGGTAAACTTCTATGAAACCTCATTTTCTTCCTGAGGTTATCAAGTTCAAAATCAAATAAAACTATTCACCTGTTTTATTTTATTAGGAATGAAATTTAATTAATTTTAAGCAATTTTTTTTCACACCAACTCTGTTTTCTATTGAGAAATATTAGGTGTCTAAGGATCACTATATTAAGTGATCACTTCTTTAAAACTTATATTATAAAACCTATATAATAAAACCCTAATATGCAAATAGACCAAAGAGTGGAACAACTGTCTCTATGATGCACACTGATCACTAGGGGGCAGATGCTCAATGCAGGAGGTGCCCTCTGGTGGTCAGTGTGCTCCCACAGGGGGAATGCCCCTCAGCCAGAAGTTAGGCTCATGGCTGGTGAGTGCAGCGGTGGTGTCAGGAGCCTCCCCCACCTCTGCTGTAGGCAAGAGGGATGTCTGACTACAGGCTTAGGTCTAATCCCCTTGTGGATCAGCTGGGGATCAGGCCTAGGCTAGCAGGTGGACATCCCAGAGGGGTCCCAGACTGTGGGAGGGTGCAGATTGGGCTGAGGGCCCTACCTCCCAGTGCACGATTTTTGTTCACCAGGCTTCTAGTATTTTCATAAGACCTTTCAATTACCCATCGTTGAGAGAGAAAATAAATATTGGAAAAATATTAAAAAAGAAATTAATGTAAAGTCTTTGTAATATCTCTAAGAATTTTAGAAACTTGAAGTAATTTAACTATAACAGACCAACAAGATAATCGTTGAATTAAAAAAATAATCTGCAGATGAGGGAATAGACAATAAAAGCGTCTTGAAGCTGAGCACATCTTCACAGATTGTAACTATGGACAAACCATAGAATTCTCTTATCCTATGAAAAATAAACCTAGTTAAGAGAAGCCGACAAAGGGACAATGGTTCTGAGTCTAGAATTTACTCTTATATAGGAAAAAACCCTTGTCTAACAAAATGGCATACTTGAGTTTTGGAGAATATTTTCTAGATCACATAAAACTATGTTATACTGGACTCTCATATTCAGACTTTCTCATGTAACAAATAAGGATACTCAGACAAAAATAGTGAAGTTTCTCAATTAAGGTACATGTATAGAGGAATTCATGCCCTCGTCTTCACCCTCCCCATATTTCAGAGTACAAGAATATAAATCTCAGCATCTAATCTACTACAAACCATTTGTTGAATCCTACCCTGATTCCCATAATACATTTTAGATTTCTAAATGTTGAATAGTCACTGTGGACTTACAGATCTGATCCTCCAATGATAGTTCAGCTACTTTATGAATCATGATATATTTTATTGATTTTACTGATATATCTATTGTCTCTTCTGGACTTTAATCTGGTTTAGAATTTATCATTGTCTCTATTTGAAAAATTAAAAAAAAGAAATAAAAAACAATGATAACCAAGATTTAGAGGTTATCTTGTTCAAGGCCACTTAATTTTCCTGAAATAGATTCTATTTTTAAGCCCAAATTTTTTTGAATCAAATTTATTTATTTTTTTCACTTTAAATGACTGGAAGAATTTCTAGTACCAAATAGAAAACTCAGTAAAAGTATGCTGAATTAATGAATAAATGGACAGTGAGCTAGTGGTAAAATTTAGTGCCCAAAATAGCTCTTCATAACTTTGTTATGTTTTCTTTTTTACTAATTATCATTATTTTTTCCTATTCTACTATCCTATCTATTTAAAAATCTGTCTTTTTTAGGGCACTTGCTATTTTTAATTGGAATATTTGTCTTTTGTTAAGTTGCATGAGTTCTTTATAAATTCTGGAAATTAACTGATTTTCAGATGTATCATTGGCAAATATGTTCTCTGACACAGTGGGATTCCTCCAAAGTGGACATACAGATGGCCAAGAGATATAAAAAAAAATAACAAAGTTGCTAATAATCAGAGAGATGCAAAGTAAAATGACAATGAGTTATTACGTCATACCTGTCAGAACGTCTACCATCAACAAATCAACAAATGACAAGTGCTGGTGAAAATGTAGGGAAAAGGGAACCCTAGTACATTGTTGATAGAAATGCAGATTGGTGCAGTCATTATGGAAAACAGTAGGAAGTTTCCACAAAAAATTAAAAATGGAATTGACATTTGACCCAGTGATCTCACTTTTAAGAATATCTCATATAATAAAAGCCTAATATGCTAAGTGTCTGGTCATCTGTCCAACCAATCAAAATGTAATATGCTAATGATATGCTAAGAATGCTCAACTGCTCACTCTGTCATGCACTAACCACTAGGGGACAGACGCTCCGACCAGGAGGTAAGCTTGGTGCTGGGGGTTGGCTAATTGGGCCAGTCATGCCCTGGAGCCAGTCATATCCTGGAGCCCTTCCATGATTCCTCTTTGGCTGACCAACCTCCTGCATCCTTCCCCAGCCCGATCGTGCACTAGTGAGATCCTTTGGCACTGGTGAGATCTCTTGGCCTGTGCCCTCTCATAATCCAGGGCTTTTGGGGGGATGTCAGAGAGCCAGTTTCAGTCCAATTGACAGACAAGGCTGAGGAACTCCACTGGTGTAGGAATTCATGTACTGGGTCTCTAGTATCTTAAGAATCCTGCAACACCAATCATAAAGAAAATATGCATCCTTATAGCACATTTACACAATGTAATACTATACAGCTATAAAATAGTAGGATTTCTTATCCTTTGAGATAGCATGGAGGGACCTGGAAGACATCATGCTAAGCTAAATAAGCAAGTCAGATAAAGACAAGTATCACAAATCTCACTCATATATGAAATCTAAGGAACAAAATAAATTGATGAACAAAGTAGATCCAGATACATAGAAATATGAAGCAGCCAGTTGGGTGTGGCTTAGTGGTTGAGTGTTAACCCAGGAACCAAAAGGTCATGGTTCAATTTCAGGCCAGGGCAGTCAATTGATGACTCTGTCACCGCTGATGTTTTTCCATCTCTCTCTCCTCTCTGAAATCAATAAAAATATATTAAAAAACAAAAAACATGGAACATACTATGGAATCTCAGAGGGAAGGCAAGGGTGGGGGTGGGGGGAGAGATTAACAACAGATTGTATATGCATATATGCTTAATCTAAGGACACAGACTATAGTATCTTGAAGACCTGAATGTGGAGTGCAGAAGTAGGGAGGTCAATCGGGACTTCTGTAATGCTTTCAACAATAAAGATAAATTAAAAAATAAAATCTATCATCTTTATGATTCAGTTAAATCAATCTCTCTAATAAATTATTAATTTAAAGGAGAAGGTCTTAACTTCTTTATTTAATTGAGGAACATTGGGCTCCCATCTCCTCTACCCACCTCTAAACTTGTAGGAAAAAAAGAAAATGTCAGTAATCCTCTTTTAGTTTAATAAGAAAATAAGATTTTACTGTTATAGAAATCAGAAATGTCACTTTGGATATTATAAAGGCAACAAATTACTAGGTTTACAACCAATCAATCATAATCACAGATGCTACAGATTTTAAGGCTTAAATTCATAGGACAAACCAAAGTCTCTATAGTCCATGATGCTTAGACTTCTTAAAATAACTGCAAAAGCAGTATATTATGCAGAAATATATTTGCTACAGCTGTAAAATAGAAGGGAATTTTTCCCCCTTATCTTGCTGAGATTTCTTTCACTGCATTTAAGAGGGTTTAATGTATTTAAGACTAAGAGCTACAGTTCCATTAATGAACTCCAAGAGAGAAAAAGGTAGGGCTAAGAAGCTCAAAACTTAAGTTGGAGAGAAGATGGCACACTATTTAATAAACAAAAGAAAAGAATTTGGACAAAGCAATATTATGTTTCTAAAAACTTTTCTCAAAATTCTAGTTATATAATTTTTGCTCCATTTTATGATTTTCTTGACTATATATCCTTAAATCACAACTTAATATTTGAGTTTATTCAATCTGATAGTTTATTTCCCATGCTCCTTATTATAGGACTCAAATGATTTTTCTAGGACAAGAACCATGGGAACTATTACACAACCAGAGGCCCGGTGCACAAAATTCATGTACAGGGGGCTGGCGATGTCCCTTAGCCCAGCCTGCAACCTCTCCAATTTGAGACACCTAGAGGGATCCCTCTTGGGATTGGGCCTAAATGGGCAGACAGACATCCTTCTCACAATCCAGGACTGCTGGCTCCAAACTACTAACCTGCCTGCTTCCCCGATTGCCCTTAACTGCTTCTGCCTGCCAGCCTGATTACCCACTAACCACTACCCTGCCAGTCTAATTGATGTCTAACGGCTCCCCTGCCAGCCTGTTTGCCCCCAACTTCCCTTCTCTGCTGGCCTCGTCACCCATAACGGCCCTCCCCTGCTGGCCTGATTGCCCACAACTTCCCTCCCTTGCAGGGCCTGTAACCTCATAATGACCCTCCCCTGCTGGCCATCTTGTGGTGACCATCTTGTGTCCACATGGCGGCAGGATCTTTGACCACATTGGGGCAGCCATCTTGTGTTGGAGTGATGATCAATCTTCAAATAACTCTTTTATTAGATAGGATAGAGGTCTGGTGCATGGGTGGGGGCCAGCTGGTTTGCCCTGAAAAGTGTCCCAGATCAGAGTGGGACTTCCCTTGGGGTGAGGGGTGGCCTGTGTGAGAGGCCTGTGGAGGTTTTCAGGCTGGCCACACCCCCCAGCAACCCAAGTGGAAGCCCTAGTATCTGGAATTAATTTATGTCTACGATTGAAACTTTGTAGGCTGGAGCGGAGTGAAGCCTTCTGCTCACTCCGGAGCGGCAGCCATTTCTGTTTGAAACTTTGTAACCTAGAGTGGAGGCCTAGGCCAGCAACCACAGGTTGAAAGCTTGGCTTCTTTCATTGCCAGGGAAACCCAATCCTCTGTTCTCTCCAGCTCAGTGACTACCACCATTTCTGTATCTTTTATAATTGAAATGTTTTAACATTGAGTGGAGGCCTAGGCAGGAAACCACAGGTGGAAAGCTTGTCTTCCTCTGTTGCCAGGGAAACACAAGCCTTCCTCCTGCTCTCATTGATGGCAGCCATCTTGGTTGGGGTTTATTTGCATAATCTGTTCCTGTTCCTGATTGGATGTTGGGTGTGGCTTGTGGGTGTGGCAAAGGTACAGTCAAATTTGCATATTACTCTTTTATTAGATAGGATTGTTACTTGCAACACTCCAATTATTCCTCAGAAACATGATCCATTACATTACTTATTTACACCAAAAAAATTAGTCTTAAGATTATAAATAAAGATGATTTGACCCATAATAGAGATTTAGAAAAAAAATCTATAAAATAAATTGTACACTTGTGTTCTATTTTAAAGGAAGCTTCATACTATACAGTAGATAAGATTCATCATTGTTATATGCAATTAAAATTATTTATGTTATAATTTATTTTACAGCCTTTGCAGAATGCTTTAAAATGCAAAATTTATCCAAATGGATGTTATGCTCCAAGAAATATGGTTTACACATGAATATGCTATATTTAAAAATACTGTATAATAAAATAACAGGTACTGAATAATAGAAACAAATGAGTGATAAGTTATTTCTGATTTTTTTTCTGTAATGCATACTAGTAGTCTTTCCAAAGTAGCAACACAGTAGTGTAGAAAAAGTCCATCTCTGAATTGATATAAATAAAGAAAATACTATTTTTAAAATCTATCTTCCTTGTGGCTTTAGGCAAACTATTAGTCTTATCTACTCTTTGGAGGATAATAATTCTTGTTTTTATTAATGGAAGTCATAGACATTTCCAATGAGAGCGTCTAATAAGCTTAATAATTTTAACACATTCCAAATTTGGTCCAAAGAATCTTCAAAAATTTTATTATTCTTTGAAGTCTTAAGAGAAAATACACAATTTTTTACTTAGTGATTTTTACACTGTTGTACAACAAAGAGTTCTCTAGCTTTGTGGAATACACTTTGGCACAAAGAAAACATTAGGTCAATTAAATACATGTTCATTAAAAATAGACAACATTTTTCTTCTATAGAAATAGAGGAAATTAACCCAAATTGAGATATATTAAAAAGGATGAGTAGATTAAAAATGAAAATTAGTTTATTTCTTTCTTTTACTTATTAATTTTATACTGACAGAAGCCAGATTAGAGGACATGATCTTAGCTATGAAAGTCAAATTGTATCCTAAGAATGAATCACAGAAGAATTAACAGCTTTGAAGGATTTAGCATTGTTAAAATAAATAAAATAAAATAAAATAAAATAAAATAAAATAAAATAAAATAAAATAAAATAAAATAAATAAAATAGAAGCCACACTTGAAAATACTTAATACCAACACAGTAGGTTCATTATAATTACCAATCACAGCAAAGACTAAACAATTCCTGGATTTTCACTTTATAAGCCATCCTGTAACATCATATGTCTGAGCTTCAAAAGAATTTTGGGTTTAGAAGTATCCCTGTTTGTGAACAGTTTTTCTCATTCAATAAAATATTCATATCAAATAAAGCTCTTGGAATTTTCTTTTATCACCTTGGACAAGATATGTTATGCCAGTAGAAAGGTGTGGCTGAGCTAATCATGTTAATTTACTCTTTCTAAATTTACCAATTAGAAAAGTCCTCCCCACATATTTGCAAAAGAGGTGAAAAGAGAAAAGCATTTACAGTCCACTGGGACCACATATCAGGAGTAAGAAAGAATTGTCCATGTCATTATTATTCAAATATTCTCTTTTATGGAAGGAAATGATGAAATAAACCACAGGCTGAAAGATTTTATATGAAATGATTGTTGTATTGCTAATGCAAAGTTATAGCTAACTATACCTACAGAAATTTAATTTTCTATACTTGGAATTCAAACAATTTAATTTAATTTTGTTTTAATATTCTATTTCAAAATATGTTGTTTCTTTTTATAGTCACTTCTTATAAAGTAACTTTCTAAAATAATAGCATCAAGCTTAATTCAGGTATTGAATATCTGCCTGGATTTTAATTGGAGAGTAGGCATTTATAGTATTTCATCAAAAATAATTTCTTTCCAGTATCTTGTTCAAAGTAATGCAACACAAGAAGCAATGTCGGTACATTTTATGAACAACAACAAGAACAGACTGGCAGATCTCATGATGGGAGAGAGTTGGGGGTTCCAGACTAGATTAACCAAAGAATTTATATGCATATGCATAGTCCATGGACACAGAAAATAGTGTGGAGAAAAACTGGGTGGGTGGGGGGTGGGTAATGGAAGACAAAGTCAGGGGATACTGGGATATAGCTATAATACCATTAATAAAAAATAAATGAAAAGATTGATTACCCATGATAATATTTTTTTCTCTGTATGACTTTTTGGTTTACTACATTTTATCAATTAAAATACAAATAAATAAATATATCCTGTATTAAACTTAAAATCACTTGAACCTAAAATATTCCTGGAATATAGATTAAACTATTTAGATGATTTTAAATGAACTTTAGATCTGACTTTTGACATTTTTATAACTTCATTTAATGTCATTTTCATTTGACCTTTAAAAAGATGAAATTTAAAATGGATTAGTTCAATGCTACATAATATAATTACTCAAATTTGTGTAAACTTAACTGGCAAAACAATGGAAACAAAAAGTTTAAATAATTACATAAATTCTTATTAAACTGGACTCAAAGTGGAGAGTGGATTTGAATTTACCTCATAGACTTTCTATATATTATTATGGTAGTATTTAAAAAGATATAATTGAAATTAACATCACAAGGAGATATCATCTGACACTTGTCAGAATGGATATCACAAATAAATAAATCAACAAACAACAAGTGCTGGTGAGGCTATGGATGAAAGGGAATCTGAGTACATTGCTGGTGGGAATGTAGGCTGGTGTAGCCATCATGGACAACAATATGGAGTTTCTTCAAAAAACTCCATAACGAAACTGCCTTTTGACCTAGTGATCCCACTTCTGGAAATATATCCTAAGTATCCAGAAATTTAAATTCTGATATGACTGATAAATTGTGAGATACAGTGTACAATTGCATTGATCTGAAGTCAAAAGCACATGCCACTAGGAGACTAGTTTCCTGATAATTTCTGGATAAATGTTATGTTCAGACAGTAAACCCCGGTGATTCACTCTGTACATAATACTGTATAAATGATGTGCAGAAGAAAATCTATGAGTGGAAAAAAACAGAGCTGCAATTCCAAAGGTTTTGGGAGACAACAGTCAGAATACATTTTTATGCATAACTGAGATTCTTGTTCTCTTATTACTTTATCTTTTTTTACTGGACTAAAAATATTCTCCAAAAGTATGCTTTCTTATTGCCAAATCAAAACTAGATAACCTATATGGCTTTATCTACAATTACTATACAGTTTTTCTGCAAGTGATTTTTGTCAATGTCAGTTGATTAGGAAAGGCAAATGACAGTGATGTAGGTTTTAATAAAACATTATATTTCAGCAAACTGTTACCATGTTCTTGATTCATTTCACCTTTGTGATTTTGAATATGCAAAGAATTCCATATTATCCCTGACTTTTGTTTTGCTTTCTACATAAGGCCCACATAGCTTCTATCCTTTTTTTTCTTGATTCAATAATTGAATTCACTGTTACTATCTTTAAATTGTCTTGTAATGTGAACCAGAGGGCTTTATAGCTGTGTGATTTTAATAAGTCATGACACCTCTCTGAACTTCAATTTTTTTAATTTATAAAATAAAAAACAGACCTACATGTTATCTAAGATCTCATGTAGATCTTAAAGCTATAAAACAAAACAATGTAGGGATGGAGGATAGAGATAAAGAGTCTGCTGGAAAAATCTAGAAGATAGATAATAGGCATTAGCAGTGAGCAAAATAATAACAATGTTCCCTGGAGCTGCTATATGTCTGATAAAAAGACAGGGATGGTTTCCTTAGCGTTTGAATACTCCCAAGGTCAGGCAATGAAAGCACTGGTCTGAAATAGGAACAATGGGAGCAAAGGGACAATTGGAGGTGTTCTCCTTTGATCTAGAAAGTTGGACAACACACTATGATGCTACAATTATGAGTAACCACCATCTTCCTTTCCACTTATTAAACAGAAAAAATAAAAATAAATTTTAGTGACATGTAACTAAAATAGGGCATGACATCTTTAAAAACATTTTTTCACCAAATGTCAGGATTTTGTGATTTAGATGAAATGAAATATCAATAGCTTTGTAGTTCTCATGAAATCAGGACATTTCTGGAAGAGGCTGACTCACAAGAAAATGAAAAAAAGAAAACAATCAGACCACAAAGTTGTCACTCAAAAGTGTTTTGAAGCTCCAAACATGAGCTGTTAATTTCTAATATATTTAAGTTTCACATTTTGATATCCCAGTAGTTACTTATGTTATTTAATCCTTAGGGGACTAAAGAAAAAAAAACTTATAAAAATTAAGGTAAGTCAGGGGTATGTATTCAGTCCTCCCCTAAAACACTGGTCCATACTAGGTCCAAAGATCATCTGGAATATTTAGTGAATTAATGTTTACTTCCATTAAAGTTTCATAAATTGTTGTATTTACTAAATTTAAAATTTTACTTTTACTTAGTCAGATTTTCTCTGTGACTTTGGGAGAATCGTTGAACTGCTACCGTCCTGTTTCACCATTTATAACAATAATCTTCATTCATTCATCAATTTATCAACATTCTAAGTTCAGAGCAAATGGCCTATTTCTGTGTCAGATAAGGTAACAAATTTAGACATGAACTTCAGTGAACTTATTATCTTTTGAGAAAGAAAATAACATGTAGATAATCAATATATTCTTGGTGTTATATAAAGAACTTTTATACATAGTTGAAAATGAAAATGTGTAATGAAGTTCAGATAAAGTACAAGGGAAGTTCCAAGCAAGGCAAGATTATTTAACATGCAGATAAACAAAAGAATTTTGGAAGAGTTTAAATTTTATATAGGCATAAACATACTAACTGAATTTGAACATTTGCTAGTGAAAAAAAGAAAGAAGCATATTCCAGGCAGAGGTAAATGTACACCAAGTAGCTTAATTTTTCTAATTTTCCCAGAGTTCAAGGGGCAAACAAACAAAAGCAAAATAGCATAACAATTAAATTTGGCCCAAAAAGTACTGATTCTCAAATTTAAGTGATTTATTCTGTAAACTTTGGTAAGACACTGAAGGAATTTGAGTCAGGGAGACACAGAAATTAGTCACTCTTAAAGAAAAATTATCTATCTATTATCTGTCTATCATCTCTTTATCTCTCTATCTATATACATCATCAATCATCTGCTATACAAATATCTATATATTCTTGCTTATCTAGTTAAATAATTCTTAGAAGCATCTTACCTTTTATTTATTTATTTTTCTAATCAATCAATTAATTAACTACTCTCTCTCTCATATATATATTTGTTCATCTTCACCTGAGGATATTTTTTTCATTGCTTTTTCAGAGAGAGTGGAAGAGTGGGAGAGGTTGAGAGAGAAAAAAACATAAAACATTGATGTGAGCCACATCAACTGGTTGCCTCCTGCATGTATCCTGGCCAGCAGTGGGGTGCAAACCCCAACCCAGGTAAATAACCTTGATCCTGAGTAGAACCTATGACCCTTTGGTGCACAGCTAAGGCTTTTAGCACTGTGACACACTAGCCAGGGCTTACCAGTTTTTAAAAATCAGCAACATCATGTTTGCATTAGTAGTAATCAAAGATTAAAAACAAAATGTGCTCTATCATACCTTATTTACCTTAATATTGAAACAATATCCTATATAATAAAAATAGACAAACAGCGGAATGATCAGTTGCTATGATGCACACTGATCACCGGGGGCAGACGCTCAATGCAGGAGCTGCCCCCTGGTGGTCAGTGTGCTCCCACAGGGGGAGTGCTGCTCACCCAGAAGCCAGGCTCATGGGAAGCAAGCACAGCCAGGATAATGTCCCATTGATGGCTTAGACTCCTGGGGACATCCCCTGAGGATTTCCAGACTGTGAAAGGGTGCAGGCCGGACTGAGGGACCCCCAAGTGCATGAATCTCGTGCACTGGGTCTCTAGTTTCCTATAAGAAATTAGTTCATGGGGAAAGGAATACAAAATAAGTGCCAACAGATTTTTCCTTAGTAAAGTGTTTACTAAAGATGTTAGTTTCAGATGTTAGTTTCAACAGTTTTAGGAATTGAAGAGTTATATGACATAAGAATAAACAATACTAGATTAGTGAGAAATCCAATGACATAGAATCCATCTTGGAGTGACCACCAGCAAGCAATTATCAAAAAGAAAAATTATATATATGGCAATGATAAATAAGATCAATTTATTCATTGAAATTATCTCGAGGCACCCTTTGCACATTCAATTGTGATCACATTCAGTGTAATGGATATACATCATTTTTTAAAATTATCTTTTTTTGTTGTATTAGATGTCCTCTTTTTTTACCATTGACCCTCTCCACCCTGCCCCCACCCCTTATCCCAGACTTAACAAGCTATTGTCTGTGTCCAGGGGTTATACATATATGTATATAAGTTATTTGGTTAAGCTATTCCCACCCACCCCCTTACCTCTGAGATTCATCAGTCTGTTCCATGCTTCTATGTCTCTGGATCTATTTTGTTCCTCAGTTTATGTTGTTTATTAGATTCCACATATAAGAGATCATGTGACATATCTTTCTCTGACTGGCTAATTTTGCTTAGCATAATGCTCTCCAGATCCTTATTGCCCCTTTCCTTTATATTGTAAATCCTTCAGGCAAACATCAGAAATCTAAAAGATGGTTTGTCAAAATGTCTGTGTGTATTTCTGAGTGTGATTTTACTATAAGTTTGTCTTTCCTCCAGTAAAACTCATAGAGGCATTTCAGTATGGGCATTGAAGCTATTTAATTCCATATTCAGCCTCTTACAAATGGTCCATCTTCTCTGCTTCTAATAACACTTTACCACAAAGTAAATTTCCTATAATCTTTTCTTCTTCTTTTTGCCTTACTTTATTTTGAGGTCTGAGACTATATCTTAAAAAAAAATTATGTCCTTGTCCAGGTGGAGTGGCTCACTGGTTGAGAGTCGAACTATGAACCAGGAGGTCATGGTTTGATTTCTAGTCAGGGCACATGCCCAGTTTGCTGGCTTGATCCCCAGTGTGGGGAATGCAAGAGGCAGCTGATCACTGATTCTCTCTCATCACTGATGTTCCTAACTCTCTCTCTCCTTCTCCCTTCCTCTCTGAAATCAATAAAACTATATTTTAAAAAACTGCATTTGTGTACTTCTTAACTATTTTACATTTGGCAGACATTGAAAACAATTAGAAAATAAATGAGTAATTAAATAAATAGTTTATTTTGAAGTAACAAATGCTATTCCCCAGACATGAGTATTTTGAAATCACACCATCTTCTCATTTTACTTTGGAACAAAAAAAAAACTTCCAATCCTTCATGTGGTTAGAAATCTAAACACTGCCAAAGATATATTTTTCATTTCACACTTCAGAAATGATGCAAAAGATCATTTTATACCCACAGGGCTTAAAATAATGGGTAGGCTTTGCATGTGCTCAGTTTGGAGAAGGCTACAGATTATCTACTGCTCCTTTTAACCATACCCATTCGGACACCACATCATCATCACTACATTTTTTTACAAGAAAAAAAAAAAAAGGTGAGAGCAAAACACTTGGAAATGTGTTCATTGCTAAGCTAACGTTAATTATCCATTCAAGTTGGCAGTCAGACTCTTTCATATCCATCAAATGCTTGGAATATGATGTGTGAGGTTAGCCATCTCCAAATCCAGGCTGATTTTGTCATTTTTCTTTTAAGACATGCCACGTGCAAGATTTTACATCAGCTCTTCCAAAGGAAGCCAAGATATAAACCCAGTGTATAAATAAATAAGTAATGCTCACAGACAGGGCTCCAGGTCATTTCCTATTATCTTACGTTTTTGTTTTTCAGGTTTAGACATTGTGGTGGTTTTTCCCTTTCACACATGTTATTAGCGTGGCTGAATTCTGATGATATCTTTTTTTCAAGTACAAAAGATACATTTTCTGAGTAGTATAATTATTAGTTTGCTTAGGGAGCTTATAATACATGAGTATCCTATGATATACACAGTGGATAAACTATTTTTTATCTTTATTGTTCAGTTTATTAATTACATTGTTTCCCCTTTTTTATCCCCCGATAGCTCCCCTTCTCCCTGTACCGATCCCACCCTCCACCCTCACCTCCCCTTCCCCAATGTCCTCTCCCATTGTTGCAAGATTTTTGTCCAATCTCTTGCTGTACTTCCCACAAACCTTTTCTCCCCAAGAATTGTCAGTCCATTCCCTCTCTATGTCCATGTTTCTGTTATATTCACCAGTTTATCCTGTTCATCAGACTATCAATTCACTTGACTTTTATGTTCATTTGTTGATAGATGTGTATTTGTTGTTCATAATTTATATTTTTATCTTTTTCTTCTTCCTCTTCTTAAAGAATATCTTTCAGCATTTCATATAATACTGGTTTGGTGTTGATGAACTCCTTTAGCTTTTTCTTATCTGCGAAGCACTTTATCTGATCTTCAATTCTGAATGATAGCTTTGCTGGATAGAGTAATCTTGGTTGTAGATTCTTGCTAGTCATTATGTTGAATATTTCTTGCCACTCCTGTCTGGCCTGCATCATTTCTGGTGGGAAATCCGCTGATAATCGTATGGGTGCTCCCCTGTAGGTAACCAACTGTTTTTCTCTTGCTGCTTTTAATATTCTCACTTTATCTTTTGCTCTTGGCATTTTAATTATGATGTGTCTTGGTGTGGTCCTCTTTAGATTCCTATATTTTGGGGTTCTGTGTACTTCTTGGGCTTTTAAGTCAGTTTCTTTCACCAGGTGGGGGAAGTTTTCAGTCACTATTTCTTCAAGTACGTTTTCATTACCTTGCTCTCTTTCTTTTTCTGGCACCCCAATAATTCGGATGTTGGCTTGCTTGAGGTTGTCCCAGAGGCCCCTTACACTATCTTCAATTATCTGGATTATTTTTGTTTCTTGCTTTTCCAGCCGAGTGGATTTTGCTTCTTTGAATTTCAAATCTTTGACTTGGTTCTTGTGGCCCTCTGGACTGCTTTTAGGACTTTGTGTAATATTTTTTATTTCAGTCAATGTATGCTTGATTTCTAGTTGGTCCTTTTTCATATCCGTGAGGGTCTCTTGCATATCCTCAGAGGTCTTGTTCATTTCCTTGTAGGTCTCATTCATGTCCTGGTTGGTCTTGTTTATTTCCTTGTTGATCTGGTTTATTTCCTCATAGTTCTCATTAAGTTCATCGGCCTTTTCTAGGAGCCTCTTGAAAAGCCTTATAACCGTGGTTTTGAACTCTATGTCTAGTCATCTTTTTTCCTCCATTTCTTTCACACCTGATTTCTTTCCATATCTCTGCATGGTGGCTGCTTTATGTGGTAGATGTCCTCTAAGGGTCAGTGGCACAGCCTCCCCAGTTACCTGAGGTAGGTACTCTTACTGCAATCCTTTATGGGTTGTACAGTATTTTTGAATTTAAGCCCAGCTTGTTGTTGTTAGCCCTAGGAGGGTTTGACCTCCAGGCCAATTGGCTGTGAAGGGAGACTGTTCAGGTTAGATGGGCGTAGTTTCTGAGCTGAGCCGGCCGCCTCAGTGTCAGCTATGTCCTATGCATTGCTCGCACGCGGGTCTCTGTAGGATGGGGATGCCTGCAGGCACCTCCAAGAGAAAGCCGCTAGTCTCTTCCCCTTGCCAGACAACTCTGCCTCTCCCCAAATGAGTCTGTACATCCAAAGTCTTGCCCAGGGTTGTAAAACAAGCAGTCTGGTGGTTTCCGGGACCAGGAGTCAAGTTTCCAGGGAGCACAGTTTACGTGCGCCCAAACTTCTTTTCCCACAACCCGGTTTCTCTGCAGACTAGGAGACCTCTGCCACGCCTGGCTTCCAGGGTGCATCCCCTAGACTTCGGACCCCGCCTGGCGCAGGGGAATCTGTGCAGTGGGACGTCTCCACCCTCCCCATTGGGGAAATCCAGCCAGGTTGCTGCTCCAGCCACGGCCCATGCACGTGCGACCAGGATGGCTCCTAAGCTGTTTTCACCAGTATCTTCAAGGCTGCGCTCCCGCCGATCTTCTGAGTCTCAGTGTCCCACCTTTACTTTTATTTGTGGAGTTTTCACTCAGTCAGCTTTCTGGTGATTCTGGGTGATGTTTCTTTTGTTGTTATGTTGTAGTTTTTGAATTGTTGCGCGGGGCAGAATAATAGGTGTTTACCTATGCTGCCATCTTGGTTCTCTGGATAAACTATTTTTAACAATTTTTCTGTAACATGGAAACTCCAGGGATTGTGTAAGAACTATCGTGTACATAGGCTTGGAAACCATTCACTTGCTTAGGGCACCCTGGCTAATTTTTTCCATTTATTCTAAGCCTCATGTTTTTGTCTATGGAATTGTGATGGCAAACCCTAATGCATAGTGATGTCATAAGAATGTAACTAAATTTCCTGTTACATAGTAGGACTTTTCAAGTGTATGTATTTTAACTTAATCTAACTCAAAATGTTTAATAAAAATTAATCAGATTTACTGTTACAAGGATCCAAACATGCTTTTAATTTTAGTTCATGTTTGTCATGCAAGTCCCATTGTAAAAGCAAGAGCGAATTCTTTGTGGATTCAATATAATTAGTATCTTTGAACATTAATTTTCACTGAGCATTATAAATCAGCACACTTAATATTAAGAGAAAACTATTGATAGTCTGTGTTCACTCATTAAATGAAGGTACATATTTCGGTATTCTCTCCAGATTAACTGACAAGCATTCTTTTTGATAATGTCTCACTTTTATTGCTGTTATTCAGAATATATAAACTAATATAGCAACTACAACTCTATATTTACTTTCCATCAAATATAAAGACATTATGTACAGGGCACATCCCACTTGAAATGCTATTGAGGATGATACTTCCTGGGCAATACGATTGAGAGTTTCAGTCAAGAAGGTAACTCAGTTTTCATTATGTGTCCTTTTATAATTTTGATATTTAACACAAATTCACATAATATCAAAATAACTAAACGAAGTCAAAAGAATTTGCCCCACAGGTGTGGCTCAGTGGTTGAGTGTTGACCTATGAAGCAGGAGGTCAAGATTCGATTCCTGGTCAGGGCACACGCCTGGATTGTGGGTTTGATCTCTAGTAAGAGGTGTGCAGGAGGAAACTGACTAATGATTCTCTCTCATCATTGATGTTTTTATCTCTCTCTCTCTTGCTCTCCTGGACTTTTGGAGATATAAGAAGAATGCAAAAGAATCTGTGTTCAAATATTTTAAGCTGGTATGGGAAAGATATGCTTCATATAGAAACTGTCCTATGTATTGCTTTATGATCTACTGTCTATTTTTTTAAATCCTCACCTGGGAAATATTTTCATTAATTGTTTTTGTTTATTTGTTTGTTTGTTTTTAAAGAGAGAGGGGAAAGGAGTAGGAGAGCTACATAGAGAGAAAGATTGATGTCAGAGAGACGCATTGGTTGGCTGCCTCCCACACGTGCCTGACCAGGGTCCGAGATTGAGCCTGCAACCAAGGTATATGTTCCTGACCAGAATCAAGCCAAGGATCTTTCAGTCCATGGGCCAGAGCTCTATCTACTGAGCAAAACCGACTAGGGCTGATCTGCTATCTTAATCTTAATAATCTTTGGACAAGATGCTCCTCATTTTCTTTTTGTGTTGGGCCTACATATCACATAGATGAACCTTCATACACATAAAAAGTAAGTAATACTCACAACCTTGATGGAAGAAAAAAAGCCAAATACTGTGTCTAATAAACGTTAAAATAGGATGAAATGCATCATCTATAAAAGGTTTTACAAATCATCTTATTATTGCTACAAATGGTCAGTCTCTAATATGTCTAATCATTTTCAAATAGACAAGAGTCTTTTCTTAGAATTCTACAGTTATGGCGTTTTTCAAATTATGTGCACTGACAACTTGATGTGTCTGTTCACTACAATAAAATAGGTTCCTAAGTGCAACCTAATACCTATTAGTTCTCAAAAGAGTGTAGACATTTATTAACTTAATACAAGTTCATTCTCCTCTTGTTTAAATTTTAATCTTTTACCCTTTGAATATGTTGTTTCCATTGCCCCTTGGAAGGACCCATTTGGGTATTGATCGTGTCTATAATTCATGCAAAAGGAGCAACGTGTTGTCAACTCACTGACGAGATACTGCCAGAAAGGTCATTTTGTGACACATTTTAATTTAATTGGTACAAATTCTCAAATCTTGGGCATGCTTTTGAATGTAAGATTTTATTGATCCAAGCCATCAAATTAAGTTGTATCAAGAAAAGATGGACTACAAAATGAGTTTGAAAATCATTGTATACCAATGGACTTTTTCAAAGATTGTTCAGGACCAATGCTCCCTTTGCTCATGCCCCTTTTCCAAATCATATACTTATTGATATGAGCATGTGGACACAACTTGCTGTGCTTAGCTTTTCTTAAGAGAGAGACTGAAATTTGGGCAAGCGGCTTTGGAAGCCAGGCTCTGGCAGCTAACTGTTTCAGTAAACAGACATGTAGAGATGTCACAGTGGCAAATGGTGCTGAAAAGTGTGAGAAAAGTGGGACAGCAAAAGCGCCGGGCAAGGCACAAGATGATTGATGGCATGCCTCTTTTGCTGGATGCCATCTGTTGAAGAGTACAAGGAGATAAGTGATTAGACTATAATTTTTAAATAGCTATTTTTTTAATGAAATCATTCAATGAAATAGAACTGAGAAAGTATGTATATACTTGCCCTCCCCTGATTCCAGCCCTTTTCCTTTGCTTGTCAAAAATACTTTTAGTAAGTAAAAAGAGGGCTTATGCCATATGTGTTTTAATATGATGATTTTTAAAGCTCATATTTTCTTTGCTATACTCAGTTTAGGAAAATAAAAAAATTCTATTCGTAGGTTGTATTCCAAAAATCACTTGAGAAAAGGTTTTCAAACCAAGTGATTTCCTATTTTGTGGTTGGTCATTTTGTTCACTAATGTTCCCTAAAGTTCATAGCCATAACTTTAATTTAGAGTGGAAATGAACAGTCAAAATATACTAATATCATTGTGCATTTTAGACATGACTTGTTTTTTTGTTTTTTTTTAAAACAATCTTATTATGGCTGCCATTGATGAATGATTACTTTGAATAGTTTTTTCATAAGTTGCAAGTTTATTAAAATCTGTTTTAATTAACAACTTTTGCAGCCCATCCCTTCTCCCTCCCTACGCTCACAAAGAAGATAAAAGGATTTTATGTCTACACACAAATCCACTATATAAATGCCCTGAAGTAATTTGAAACATTAAATTAATTTTTGATATTTTTCAATGAAATGTCATCAATGCTTATTATTCCTTGAGTGAACTAAAGTTATATATTGATGTGAGTTCTAACCTATATTTCTCAGAAAAATATGCATCATTATTGATGAAGGGAATGTTGTATCTATTTTTCCTTTGGAATTTGCGTAAATCTTCACAGCAATAGAACTTAAAATATTTTATGAATTTTTTGCCAGCTCCTACAATGAATTTAAAATTAAGTAATTTAGGCATGTACTATAAGATTAAAATTCACATATTTTCAATTGAATGGATTTAGAAAAGAGATGGAAAGATTACTTGTTCTATTCTTTCATCCATTTATGAGGTGTGTACATAAATTTCAAAAATTATTATGTGTCAACATGAACATTAAACCAGAATTTTAGCAGAATATTTAAAGATCTGATAAGTTCTATCAAAAGAATATCAAATCTGTTAAATTCAGTACAATGATTTATAGTGATTATATTATAGTTCTTGTTGAAAAGCAAAATTCCATTAACTAGGTAATTATTACTAGAGAAAAAAATGTCTTAATACTTTTAATGAATTTTTAAAAGTATTGCTTTGGGGCTTGAAATAACCAGACAGTGTCTTGTATGAATCTGGTTTAAGGAGAAAATCTAGGTTCTTTTTTGTTTTCTACTTCTAGTGTTTTAATAATGAAATGGAGGTCCTTTAAGAAAATTTTTTTATAATACAGAAGAAAAATTTCAGCCATCAAAATTTAAAACCTGATAAAAACATTAAAATCTAACTAAATACAACCAATACAAAGAGCCAGATGATATATTTTACAAAAGTCCAGTAATTAAATACAGAAATACTTGTAAAGAAATTTTATATGTGAACAGAAATCAAGTTTAAAACTAGTTCTTTTTTACTCTGGAATCAATGAGATATTTTCAGAATATGCTGTTGCTTTGATTTATTCTAGCATGTTGAGTGTGGTGAAATTAAATTTTATCAGTGCACTTAATAATACATTAATATGTTAATCCAGACTTATCCATTAATTTATCAAATATTTAATACTAAGGACACAGTGCACAAATTCATGCACCTTGAAAGGAACTGTGGGCAAATAATTAGGTCTATTTGTATATTAGAGTTTTATATAGAGAGATTTATTGAGAAATTACTAGAATTTCCAGAATTTTTAAAGAAAATAATAATAAACTCATCTATTAGGAGCAGACAACAGTCTGGTATGGCAAAGTTTATTAAAATCTGTTTTGGAAGAATAGAAAGAATAGAAAGCTTTTTGTCTTGCCACTATTTTGGTCCCATCTTTTGTAATTATAGTATGTATATATAAATATATGTGGATATATTATTAATTAAACTTTCTTCCACAACATGATTTTAAGAATGCATATAGATAGGAAGTATCAGCATGTCCAATCAGGTCATTTGCATGTGCTCTAGGCAGTACCAGACCATTATTGTGATATGGTGCCTTGGCTGATATATAACAAGGAGGGCACAGGGAGTGTAAGAACAGACATACTTGTAAATGCCAGACAAAGGTCATAAGAGAACCATTCATGAAAAGACAGATAAGAGAAACATTATCTAATAAGATGAGATTAAACTATAGTAATAAAAAATAAAAAGCACATGAATACAGTTAGATCTAAGCCACTGCCAAGAACTAGAATCTCACCTTATGTATGGTAGGTACTCAGTAAGTTTGTGTTGACCGTATGTGCTATAGTACAGATCACAGTCCCACCCTACCCCATTCTGCTGACAACATTGAACATGGGGACCTTGAACCTACACACCAACCAGAGAAAAGATAAGTGTTAACTGATTCCATCTTTTGATTAAAGAATTCAAATAATTATAAGTCCACTTCATTATATAAGATAATGAGAATCATCTTTCTATCAGTTGGAGAACAGAGTAACAAGTATGGCAAGAAGAAAGGCAGGATTCAAAATCTAGAATGTTGAATCAAAATTCAAAATATTGGTGTGAACTCATTTTCTAATATAAAAGTACATATTCCAATATAGAGTAGATATAAACAAATGCAGGGGTGGGCAAAAGTAAGGTCTACAGTTTTAAGTATGCAAAACAGTTTATTCTGGAACTAATATATATACTAGAGGCCTGGTGCATAAAATTCATGCACTTGGGTTGGGGGGATTCCTCAGCCCAGCCTGTGCCCTTTCATAGTCCAGGAGCCCTTGTGGGATGTCTAACTGAGGGATTAGGCCCACTCCCTGTGTGGAGCTAAGCTCTCAGTTGGACATCCTTAGCCCTGCCACAGAAGCAGGAGAGGCTCCAGCAAGCACAGCGGCACTCACCAGCTGTGAGCCTGGCTCAGGGCTTCTGGCTGAGTAGCACTCCCCCTGTGGGAGCACACTGACTACCAGGGGGAAGCTCCTACATTGAGAGTCTACCTGCTGGAGGTCAGTGTGTGTCATTGTGACTGGTTGTTCTGCCATTTGGTCAATTTGCACATTAGCCTTTTATTATATAAGATTTATTATTGTATTGTTTGATTGCATTATTTGTCTTATTATCATTGTTATTATTTCATATCCATACTTATGATTTATCTTTTAGGTAATGATGGCTGGTAATTAACCTAATCTTATCAATCATTTTATGTGAATGTATGGATATAACTATACATTTATTTTTCAGTTATGCTTGCTGAAGCAATTACACCCCAGTAGAATGAGCAAACCTATCATGTCGTCTGTATCTTGGTTTCTAAATTTAACTGTCCAATAAAAGAAACCAGAGCTTCCTAGATAAATGACTGATTCCAGACCTGAGTCAATAAAATTATAAAGTAATGTGGAACATCTTTTTGTGCCAGAAGAAAGGCCATGATCAAAGAATGAGGGTCATCAGCATGCCTTCATGTCAAAAAGACATAGGAATCAACTTCAGATTGTTTCTTGCTGCCAAGTCTGTGACATTTGAAACACTGGAATGAATAGTAAAGGTAACACATCCTATCCTATTGAATCCAGAATTGCTAAATAATTTTGATGACAAAATTGAGCAAATTTAAAAGGGTTCTATAGATTAGATGGTAGTAAGATATCAATGTTAACTTTCTGAATTTGATTGTTCTATTGTGGTTATAAAGGAGAATGCCATTGTTTAAGAAAATGCATGCTGCTTTCAACAAATGGTTAAGGATAATACATACATACAAATACAGAGAGAAACAGAATAATAAGGCAATTGTAGTATAATGTTATGATGAGAAGCTGGTGAAAGATATAAAGAAGTTTTTATATTATTGTTCTTACTTTTTTCTGTATGCTTGAAGTAATTTCAAAACAAAACTTTAACAAATAAATAATATAATATAGGTCTGGTGATCTTATGAAAAATATAACTTACTCTGAATTTACCCATATTGGTTGGTGAGCAGGCTGCAATCTGAATCTCTTCTAGCAGTGTATTTCAATATTAATTTACAAAGTGGGCATGCTGGTTTTAGTTAGGACAACATCCATGCAATAGTTTAAAATTAAACTTAAACATTCCAGAAATATAACAGTACTATTTGTTATAAATAAGTTTAAAATAATGTAATAGACAACAAAGAAGGGGTCACTATTAATATTACATATTTATAGCCAAAACTGGTTTTGCTCAGTGGATAGAGCATTGGCCTGCAGACTGAAAGGTGCCAGGTTCGATTCTGGTCAAGGGCATGTACCTTGGTTGCAGGCACATTCCCAGTAGGGGGTGTGCAGCAGGCAGCTGATTGATGTTTCTCTCTCATTGATGTTTCTAACTTTCTATCCCTCTATCTTCCTCTCTTTAAAAAAATCAATAAAATATATTTTAAAAATTACATATTTACAATGTAGCCTGAAACATGATCCATTTATCTTAAAAATATGTTATACAGCAATATAAATACCCATTGTTGCAAAGTGCTAAACAGTAGTAGCAGGTACATTTATAGAGTGAAATTACAAGATACTTACTTTGTATTTTTCTTATTTTTAACAACGTTATTGTTTTAAATTTTGTGATTGGATAATAGCTATATATATAGATATATAACTTATCCAGACGATTGATCCTAAGTAATTCAACCTAATTTCTATGATACCTCCATTTTATTTCCCGACATTTAACTAAACTATTTCTGGCAAGGGAACTATGAAGCTCCAGGTATTACATATTTATTTCTTTATCCAGTCATTTATGTGTCTATTCATTTATTTTACTTTTAGATGAATAATGAGTTTTAATAATCATTTTTGGCCAGCTATGTAAAAACACCATGGCACACATATTTGCAAATATCTATCACTAGATGCAGTTGTAGGACTAATCTTGGAAGCGAACAAGAAGCTATGCATTTCGTCGTGCCAGCTAAGCTAAGATGACAGGCTGTATTTCAATTTAAATAAAACTTGAAGGTATTGCTGAGGAAAGCTGGCTCATGGTGTCTGGCATTATGCCTAGAAGAGACTCTTTGATAGCCTCTTCTTTACACTATATTAGCTTCACAAGTTTTTGTTAGTTAACATTAAAAGTTTAATTCTCCAAACAGTAAAATTCATTAGGATTTTAAAATTCTTTCATCTGCCTCCCTAGTTCCAACATTACATAAAACAGTTCATTTAAGCCAAGATCTTTGGATTCACAAAATGAATATTCTTCATTTTGCTGACAGTTTTCCTTTCTGAATTTAATAGGACAGTGTTTTGCATAACTAGGAAGCACCATTTAATTATATACTACTATAGAAAACTAAACTCAGAGTAGTAAATTTTCCTAAAACCTAAATGGGACATTTTAAAAGTGTATTTTTAGTGAGTTTTCAGGGGCTGGGAATTACCACTCAAAGTGAAAGATGGGTTTAGAAGCATTTGTAGGTTCTGATCTGGTTATGATAAAATCAGTCTGCTTTGCATATGCTTTGAATGAAGAAAGTATTCCCTGCACAAAAGTGCTTAGAACATGTACAGTAATCCACACTTATCTATGGGGGATGTGTTTCAAGTTTCAGCACCTCCAGTGAGGACCTAAAATGGCAGATGATTCCCAACCCTATAAATAGCATGTTTTTCCTATATATGCATAACTATAATAAACTTTAATTTATAAATTTGGCACAGTAAGATATTACAACAATGGCTAATAACAAAGTAGAACAATTTTAACAATATACTGTAGTAAAGTTATGGGAATGTAGTGTTTCTGTCTCTCTCTCTCTCTTTCTCTCTCTCCTCTCTGTCTCTGAATATCCTATTGTTTTATAAACTACACCGGTGAATACACTGGATAGTGGGATGATTTAGAGACTGGGCAGGACAGAACGGAATGGCGGGAGATTTCATCACACTACTCAGATCAGGGCACAATTTAAAACTTATGTATTGTTTAGTTTTGCAATTTTCAGGTTAATATTTTGTGCCACTGTAGATGATGGATAATTCAAACATGGAAAGTGAAACTGCAGATAAGGAGGTACTACGGCAATGAGAAAAAATTAGAATCTCAAATGGACTAGCTTTTCACTTATTTATTTGGAGTTCTTGGTGTTTGAGCGAAGTTATTTTTCTGAGCCCCCAGGCCTGGGCCTCTTTGCAGTTGCTGTGCTTCTTTTCTTTCTTTCTTTTAATGTGTTTTCATTGCTTTCCAAGAGGAAGGGAGAGGAAGAGAGAGAGAGAGAGAGAGAGAGAGAGAGAGAGAGAGAGAGAGAGAGAGAGAGAGAGAGAGAGAGATATCAATGATGAAAGAGAATCATTGATCAGCTGTCTCCTGCAAGTCCTACACTGGGGATCAAGCCAGCAGCCTGGGCATATTCCCTGACTGGGAATTGAATCCTGATTCATAGGTGGACACTGAACCACTGAGCCACACTGACTGGGCTGCTATGCTTCATTACATAGGTATCCTAGACTCTGTGCTTTCTGAAATGTCCTTACAAAAGGTCATTAACAGATTAGGGCATGTTCCAACAGCATTTTTATGGAAATCATTTACCTTTGAATATCTTTTCATAATCTTATGAGGCTTTGTGAGTTTATTAAATACATCTCCCTGTCATTCAAAATCATTTCAGGGTCTCCTGTCTTCTCAGTCCCCTTTGACCCTTCGAACTTCTTTTCAAATAATTATATTCCCTCTACCAGTGTGTTGGGCATAAGAATGACCGATTTGCCAAATATTTTATGTTTACCATTCAAGGCCCAGTGCACAAAATTCATGTAAAGGTGGGGTACCTAGGCCTGGCTGGTGATCAGGGCATATTTAAGCTGTTTCCCCCAGTCCCAATCAGGGATGGGCTTGCCAGGGCCGGCTGACTGCAGGGCAGGGCCTGCTGGCTGGGACCTGAGTGACTGCCAGCTGCCAGCTGCTGACCAGGGCCTGGGGGCCTGCCAGCCACCAGGCAGGTCCTGCCGGATGAGAGGAGGGTATGGGGCAGAGACCAGGGGAGGTTGGCTGGCCCTGGGATGTTGGCTGTGGGAGCCCACTGACCACCAGGGGGAAGTTCCTGCTTTGAGTGTCTGTCACTGGGGGTCAGTGCTCATCACAGCAACTGGTCAATCAGGGTTCTGGTCGTTCCAGTCCTTTGGTTGTAAAGGTCACATAGCCTTTTATATATATAGACTAGAGGCCCGGTGCATGAAATTCATGCATGGCAGGGAGGAGTGTTCCTCAGCCCAGTCTGCACCCTCTCCAATCTGGGAACCCTTGAGGGATGTCCGGTTGCCAATTTAAGCCCGATCCCAGTAGTACGGGCCTAAATGGACAGTCAGACATCCCTCTCACAATCAAGCACTGCTGGCTTCCAACTGCTTGCCTGCCTGCCTTCCTGATTGCCCAATAACTGATTCTGCCTGCCAGCCTGATCACCCCCTAACCACTCCCTTGCCAGTCTGATTGATGCCTAACTGCTCCCTTGCCACCCTGTTTGCCCCTAACTACTCTCCCCTTCAGGCCTGGGTACCCCCAACTGCCCTTTCCTACAGACCTGATCACCCCCAACTTCCCTCCTCTGCCAGCCTGGTCACTGCTAACTGCCTTCCTCTGAGGGCTGATTGCTCCCAATTGCCCTCCCTTGCAGGCCTGGTCTATCCCAACTGTCTTCCCATGCTGGCCATCATGTGGTGGCCATCTTGTGTCCACATGAGGGCAAGATCTTTGACCACATGGGGGCAGCCATCTTGTGTGTTGGAGTGAAGGTCAATCTGCATATTACTCTTTTATTAGATAGGACAGAAGCCTGGTGAACAGGTGGGGGCTGGCTGGTTTGCCCTGAAGGGTGTACCAGATCAGGGTGGGGTTCCCTTAGGGCGTGGGGTGGTTTGCAGGCCAGCTACGTGCCCTGGTGACCCAAGTGAAGGCCCTGATATCTGGGATTTATGTATCTTCTACAGTTAAAACTGTTTGGATTATGTATATTTTATAATTGAAACTTTGTAGCATTGAGTGGAGGCATGAGCTGGCAAGGGCAAGCAGAGCTTGGCTTCTTCTATTGTCAAGTAAACCCAAGCCTCCTCCTGCTCTCTGTGGCTGCAGCCATCTTGGTTGGGTTTATTTGCATATTTTCTCCTGATTGGCTAGTGTGCACGACCAGTGGGCGTGCCTGATGGGTGTAGTGGAGGTATGGTCAATTTGCAATTTTATTAGATAGGATGCCTCTAAGAGTCACGTCCAGTTTTGAAAGGAAAAGTTCACTTAAAATACTGAAATTTAATTTTTTTAATTTTCTTGATTTTTCTCCAATACCATTTTTTATGCTCTGACACTTAGCTGAAGTCACTTATTCCTTAATAGTTAAGTTTTTAATATAAAAATTGGTTACTTATTACTTAGGCTTCCGTCATTTTTTTTTCTAGTTATTGTGTTAATTTAATTCCATTTTCTCACTTAACTACCTGTCTTTTGCAATTTTCTCAAACTTTATGCAGCAAATGTTTAGTGAACACTTACTATGGGCAGGCTATTATGCTGTGGTGTTATGATAGATCTACTTTTAGTTACTATGTTTTTTATTTTGTTTTGTTTTTTATCTTGTGAAGCAGAAATGAGAGAAGACAGGATTTCCATGTGTTGTTTCACAGTTTTGTTTTGTTTTGTTTTTTGGCAGAGACACTCCTCAGTTCTTTTTTATACTGAATGGCCAAGGCTATAAATACTCTTTCTAACCGAAACTATTTCTTACAGAAAGAAAAGTATTATAGATTGAAGGTTAAATATAAAATTCTCTTGCTAGGTTACAAAAATGGGTAATAAATATGACAGATTTTTAATATTCATTTAGCATCAATAAGTAGTGATTTCTTTGAAATCAGATTTAATAATTAAATGATATCAAATGTTGGCCACTGAATTAAAATAAAGTAAGATACTGAAATTGTATCTAATGTAATGCTCTTTGTATTATCTTTTAATATGAGTAAGTAACAAGATTACCTACTAGCATTTTAAATGATAAATAGTTATAGATCAGCCCCTTCAAAAACATTACCAGAGAAAATTTTTTCAATGTAAGTAATTTATTTGAGAATACGGTAAGAAAATAAGAAGGTGAGAAAAACTTTTTTTTTTTCTGCAAGTGATACTATCAAGAAAATGAAAAGAACCCAAACCAGTGCATGGGAGAACATATTAACAAATCATGTATCTGCTAATGAAACTTTATTCAGAATATATAAGAAAATTTACAACTAGGTAATAAGATATAAGTAACCTAATAAATATTGGGAAAAGTATTAGAATAACTATTGCCCCAAAGATATACACATTGACAGTAGGTACATGAAAAGATTTTCAACCTTCTATTAGGGAAATGCAAATCCAAACCACATCGGATCCATTAGCATGGCTATAATCAGAAAGATAGACAATACCAAATGTTGGCAACAATGTGGGAAAGCTGAGCCTCTCATACATTGCTGGAGGGAATGCAAAATATTAAAGCCACTTTGGAACACAGGCCATTCCTCAAAATGTTAAGTGTGAAATTACCATATGAAAGAGCATTTTCACTCCTAGATATATCCCAATGGCAATGAGAACATAAATCCACGCAGAATATTGTACATAATGTCCATGAAAGCATTATTCACAATAACCACAAAGTGGAAACAAGTCAAATGTCCTTTGACTGATAAAGGAATACATAAAACATGGTAGGTATATCTATATCATGAAATATTATTGAGGAATAAAAAGAGATTAAGTCCTGATAAATGCCACAAAATGGTTGAAATTTGAAAACATTATGCTAAGCCAAAGAAGCCAATTGCAAATAGGTCACATACTGTTATCTTTTTATTTATGTGAAAGGTTGGAAATCTATAGAAACAGAAAGTGTGGATCAGTGTTTGCCTGGGCTGGGGCAGTAGGGAGAATAGGCAGTGACTGCATTTGTGATTATAAAAAAAAATGTTCCAGAATTAGATTTTGTTGATGATTGCTCAATTCTATGAATATATAATTAAAATAAAAAACAAGAACAAAACCAAATATTCATTAAATTCTATACTTGAATTGTATGAATTATATATAAATTATATCTCAATTAGTTTGATTTATGTTAAATTTGGTTAAATCCCAAATAAAACATTAGATATTAAAATTTTAAAGGAAACCTTTTACCTTGAAATTTGTGACAAAAAATACAGTAGTTTTTCTATGTATGAAACTAAGGTTTAAAATAATTAATATAAGTACATTTCTGAATACTCAAATGATTTGACTTAAGAGCCCCCACCATTTGTAACTAGAGCCTTCAGTAAATTGTCCTATATACTTGCAATAATGAAAATCTCTGCATGGTCCAAGAGAGCCTTTGCTGGGGTCTTTATCATTCTCTAATGTACAGGTGGAAATTGCCATTAGACCCCAGTACATAATCTGCCCTCAATATATAGAAGGACAAGGAAACGTTGAAAGCTGCACTGTTTCTTGCTTTGGCAATGTATTCGCAGAGTATCCTTATCTGGATTTTTCATATAATAGAGCTTGAGAAAATAACCACATGAAATATCTATGGATTACTGCATGGTTGTGCTTCTTCACTGAAGATTTTAAGCAAATCTAAAATACACCCTAAGAAATAAAATATAAAACTCTGGCAAATATAATACTCTGTTATTGTCTTAAAACCACTCTTCTTTAAGCAAAGTTTACTAATTTGGTCTCCCTCAAAATGTAGGCTTAAATTGGACAGCTAAGACTTTAGGACAAAATGGGTACTAGGCTGGCTTACATACCTCTCATCTGAAGCCAAATGCCTAAGACTACACCATGAAAAATAATAGAAACAAAAACCCAAGTCTAACCTCCTTAGAAAATTTTCTCTACATTTTTTCAGGCACTCTCACAATCTTTCCCAATGCAAATGAGTGAAGAAATAGACATTATATACAAGCTCAGATTTTCCCTTTTAGAAACATAATTTTTTTGGATCTTTTGGAAATAGTAAGTAAAGTTACCTATATAATTAAGTACTTGGATTAACATCAAAAATATAAACTCATAGAATGCATGGGATAATTTTTAAAATTATTTTCATGACAGAATGGAAATTGGTCTTCTATAGTAATTAACATATGGCTTCTTTTAGTAGTCATTCTGCTTTAGTTCACTAAAATTATTAATAAACCAATTAGTTCCAATTGGAAACAGCCTGAATTATCCTGCAATATTATGTCTGACAACGTATATAAGGCAATGTTTCTTAACTGATAAAGTAGGTGACAGAAAAAAATTACATAGTGAACAGACTTATTCATGTATTTATCTATTTATAGCTGCTTCATTCCCTAAAAAAAATGTGCCTACTTGTAAGAAGCTTGTGTGTGGGCAGAGAGTATTGATGAAGAGACATGACAACTTTACATTTGGAAAGAAAATAAAGATATAGTAAAGTAATAATAATTAGAGCAGGATGCCTGTTGAACACAGATTTCATTTTTACTAGAATCTTATTCAAATATTATCTATGCCAGGAGTTAAGTAATCATCAAAGATCCATTAGACAAACCAGGTGTCAGTGAAAGCTTTCAGCAACATGTCTGCAGTCCCAGAAATCATTTTATTTTCCCCATCAGTTTTGATAGAAATTGACCCTGTCAGCATTTATCTTTTAGCTCTATAACTAAAATAGTATAAAAAACTTAAATTGGCCATGCTACTGTAAATATTAATAGTGACAAGACTTTTCTTTCTAAAAGTGCTATCTTGTGACCTTGAATTTGGGAAACGAGCATTAACTTGCAGTTATACTATAAAGTCTCTGAATAACTTTGAACAAATTTCTGATGTCTTAATTCTTTCATTTTCTCTTTTAAAAATGGTGATTATATCTGTTCTATTCACAACACAGTATAATATGTGAATACAAAAATGTAAGGATACAAGCTATTGGTATAGGTTATGAGACTAATTTGCATTTATATAACCATTTACTTTCTTTACATTAATTTAATGTGCATGCTCAAAGCAATACAGGTTCTCTAAAGAAAAGATCAATAGTCCAATAGTTTAGAAAACTTTCTGTACCCCGTATCATACATGACAACAGTGGAGATAGAGGGCCTGTATCTGCCAGTCAATGATAAATTAGCATTTTAGCACTTTAAGTCATAAAAGGTTTGTATTCACATTATTTCATGTAATTAACTCAGCAACTCTGAGAGAATAACTCAATTTGTAAATAATAAAATCGCTGACATGTCCTCATTACTTATGACCAGGCGTTGTTGTAATCACTGTACATATGCAGGTATTAGCAATTTTTATCACAATCCTATGGGATAGGCACTAAAATTCCTCCAATTTAAAGATGGGGAAACTAAGTGAAGCCATACCAATTAAGTTAATAATATCAGACATTTAATATTAATAGCAAATAACAGCCTTTTTGCTATTACATACTATACTACTTCTGAACAAATGAAGCAAAGATAAGTTGCAATATCTCATATAGACACCTGATCTAGTCAATACTGAAGCCTATAATCTTGACTTAAATAATTTTTCCTTTAAACACAAAGTGTGTGGATGTGTGTGTGTGTGATGTCATTAAAATAAAAATTAATGGAGAGGAGAAATAGCTAAATAGATGTAATTATAATAAACAATGAAATATGTTGTTTTTTTAAATTGATCTTTATTATTGAAAGTATGATGGATGTCCCTCCCTGCCCCATTCACCCCCTATACTCTGCCCCCACCCCAAGTCTTTGCTGAAATAGTTTTCCATTTACAGAAAATATAAATTTTGATGTTTTCAAATCTTATATGAGAATATATCTACCCTCCAATGAAATACTAAAAGATAATGTCTAAGATTCTTTCTCTTCAAGAAAATGTAATGTTTCATGTTTAATTTATGTCCCTTGATTTTTTACATAAACATTTTTTTATTGAAAAATCATGGTTCTAGTTACTGGTTCAGCAGCAGGAGATTATTTTAGTTATAGTTATATTTAATCTTTATTTTCAAAGAAGTATAATTTTTAATAAAAATGTATTCTTAATAAATACTCAATGTACTCATACTAAAACATTTGCTTTAAATATACAAGCACCTGACCAAAATGCAAACAAATAAGAGAATACAATGATATTCATTTAAAAATAAATAAATATAGGTAATCTCATTGGAAGCAGTTTTAGTATATCATTTGAAGAATGTTCTACTTAAAATTCTGTTTTATCAAGTTAGTTGATTTAATCCTGTTTTATATTCAGATAAACTAGCTGTTATTTACTGTTGGCATGCTAACTCTGCCAAGAGCAAATACGATTTTTTTTTTACTTTCTCCACAGTTATTGGTAAGTCTGGAATGAGAATAGGTTAATATAAATACAGATAAGATAGTTAAATGAAATTTACTAAGTATTTGATAAAACAAATAAAGTATTTGATAAAAAATTGCTAATATTTGTTTGCTGCTCATAGGTGCTATATCTTGTATGGAAACTCTGACTCTGTTCAGATTATTTTTCTCCAGTGGAACAGGTAGCTAATAGGCTAGAGGCCACTTTACCTACAAGGATGTCATTAACTTGAAGAATGAAGGTAATGAGAAAGGCAGTATTGTTTTCCCAGAAAAATGTAGGTGGGAGCTTGTTATGCTCAGCAATTTAGGTTAAGTGGCAGACAAACACAGTAATCCCAAGCAAATCTTTGGAGAAAACACTCATGATCATAAGGGGTTTCTTTAAGTGTAGCCTACAAATTGAATATATAAACTTTGGTCTCTAATGCTATTGAGTCTAGAAAATAAATAAACCTATTTTATGAATTATTTTCTAGAAATAGGAGAGAAAAAAATATTGGCTGTTTCTGCTGAAAATATGGAGTAGGCAGGAAAAACAATAGAAGCCCACTAGCTTCTTTCTATCATTTTTTAATGGACACTGCAGGGTTTTTATTTGTTTGTTTGTTCTTACCTTCATGAAGTCCTCCCTCTGCTCTCTTTAAGATAGATGCTGCTGTAAGAGCTGGAGAGACTGCCATCAGACTTGTCAGACCTGGTTTGGGAGAGGCACAGACACAAACAGGTTGGATGACGTCATGAAAAAAAAATCTCTTTCTGTTAAACCTATCTTCTCTCCTGAAGAGGAATTACAACTGAGATCTTAGCTTCTATGAAAAGAAATTATGAGTCTGGAAAGCAAACTGATTTTCCCAAACCAGTAAGGAATGAGGTTAGGGTTATTGGTATCTACACTAAACTTAATCTCCTATTTCTAGAGAGGATTGTCAAGATGGGAGCATCCAGGAGCTGCAGAAGATAACAGCGAACTCAAGTGGAAAAAGTGGTTCTATGCTTAGAATTTTTATATAGATAGTGGTGCGTATAGAGTGATCAGCTATTTTCCACTTTCTTGATCAGATCAACCTTCACTTATAATTTAAAATTGTTGTTTATATATTGTAATGCATTGAATTGTGTTCCCCAAATCTATGTATACCAGAAGCTCAGAATGTGGTCTTACTTGGAAATAGATCTTTGCAGAAGTAATTAGTTAAGATGTAATTAGCCATATCAGATTTGGAGCTTTTGGGAGGAGCTAAATCCAATAGCAGATGTTCTTATAAGGAGAAGAAAGAACATAATGAGCTGCAAATATAAAAGAAGGCCATGCAAAGATGGAAAGAGAGGCTGGAGTGAAGCAGCCACAAGAGAAAAAAAAAAAAGCCACAGATTGCTGGGAGACAATCAAAGGGAGGAAGACACAAGGAAGGATTATTCCCTAGAGCCTTCCCAGAGAGTCTTCCCTGCCAATACCTTAATTTTGGACATTTTGCTTTCAGAACAGAGATAATGAATTAATGCAATTTTAAGTCACCAGTTTGTGGACATTGTTATAGCAAGCCCAGGAAGCATATATAGATGTCATGTAATGTCCTTGAAAAGTCTTCTCTGTCCTATACTTCATCTCACTCTTGCGCCTGCTCTAGACTTTTTTTTTCTTTTTTATGTTATTGTGTGTGTGTTTTTTCTATCACATTTTAATGCAATTATACTTTTTTTTTGTTTTTGCTTTTCACTTCATAAAACAGCAAGACTTCGAGGTAAAATATTTTGTCTTATCATTATATTTACAGGATATAAGGGACAGAAAGCATAAATAAATGCTTAAAAATTAATGGCTGAGATTCTATTATAATTGAATCATTTTCTCCAATTAGCATTATCTTAATTAATAATGTACACCATCACCTTTTGTATAACCAATAATTTATCAAGTTAGATGCTGAGAAACTATAAACCAAACAGATAGGGACCTGCCTTTGAAACAATCTAATGAAATGGATTTTTTTAAAAAAAATCAAAGCTTTTGAAGAGAAAGAGCAACATGCCCTTTAGATTCAAACTAAGGTCAGATGGATTCCAAAACTTTTGCTCTTAACTGTGTGGATATAATGTACTTGCCCCAAAATGTGATGATCCTTTCTATAAATATTTTCATTGTTTGGAACGGGAGTGCCAGTACTGAAGGATGTATACTGAAAGTGGGTTTTAAGTCTAGCTAAGCTTTACCCACATGCATATTGGGCTCTCAAATTGTGGTGTGCGAGATAAGCACCAGAGATTATTTGGGTCCACAAGGAGGAGGTCTTGGTTGAAATCCAAAGAAGCATCTTTTTAACATCCCAATGGTTTTGATTTCAGCTATGATTTTGAAAAGAAAGAAAAACAAAACAAAAAAAAAATAAACAAAAATACTGCCTCTGGAATTCTAAAGACAGTCCTAAAGGAACATGTGGTACTTGTTCCCACCATTGCCATACTGTGAGGTGTGCTGCAATTTTTCTCTACTGATACTAAAGAGGTTCTTCAAATTCATGTTTGAGACAAATTTTCTTAACCATTTCAACATCACACTAACAATTTGTTCTCTGACTATATAGCAGTTATACAAATACTATTTTATTCTATTTATTACTTTTCTACATTTTGCTTCCATAAAAATGACCAACCAAGTTTTAATACACAGAGTTGATATTAAATACCTTATTTTAAATAAAATTATATGCAAACTCCACGAGGAAATAAGTTGAGCAAGCTCAATATTTCTTGATAATCAACTAGCTGGGAATATTTTCTTTTGTATCTACTGAGAGATAGTGGTTTATAAAAAATGTTCTAATGAAAAATATAGGATTGTAAAGCATTATAATTAGTACTATATCTGTTTCAAAATTTTTCTTGGAAAATTTAATATTCATGCATAATATCCTTTTGCCTGAGGAGGCTGTTCAGTCCAAGTAATATAACTTCATGTGCTGAGAGTGCTTGCAATTGCATATATAAAAGACCATAGTAACAGAAGGTTTTATTAGTTTATAGTGATGTTACAGGTAAAAAAAGAGAGTGCTTTTAAAAGCTTGGTGAGACTGATTTCTTCAAATGCAGTCTTCAGAGAAAGCCACTTTTAAATAAATTACTAATAGTGTAAAATGTATCAAACACAGTGTTGAGGATAAATTCAGAAATGTGGAGTCCATTGACAACAATGAGTGGGAAAGAAAGCTTCTCTAATCCAAAATTTTATACTGTTCTCTATATATCCACCCTTCCATCAGTCAGTTTTCTTGAACCTTTATTTAAAATAATTGATTTTGCCTTTGTACTTGTAAATACAAATAATGATCTCCTTTTACTTTCTACCCACAGCTGCAGAATCCCACCTGGATTAATCTAGTGGTTAACTGAAAATGAGCACATTGATCTTCCTTTACCCTTCCCTTCTTGGCTCTGTAGAGGTACTCCTGGACCCAACTTCAGCAGCCAGATCTGATATTTAAAACCCTATGGAGACTGCGGCTCCCTGGTTGAAAATAAATTGCTGCTCATTTTGGTCAAGCTCAATTGGTTTTCTAGAACAGGGCTAAGCTCCTTGTCATGACCACTCAGGTCCTGGTGGAGGGAATTGATTGATTAATCTTGCTAAGAATGCCAGAGGAGCAATGCACAGAGCATGAGACATGAGCCCACAGTGGGATTCCTGGGTTGACTTTGTGGTGGGATTTAAAATCCCTGGCTAAGAGGAAAACATGACAGTTGTGATGATACATGCCTTTGAAGAGTGGCTTCTTCATTTGGAGCAGTCATGTCACAGAAACATTCTAAACAGTCTGTATCAGGTAAAATAATTATTGCTAGGTTACTTATAGAAAATTCTGTAAAAAAAAGTATTGAAAACCATATTTTTTCTTAAATAAAATATATGCCTGATCTTTAAAGGCATCTGTTCAACTTCATGACTACTGCACATTACCCACTTTTCAAATGTGCATAAATGAGAACATTTTAAAGTGAAATGGCTCACAACCAACAGACAGTTTTTCCCCCCAATTAAGTTGACTGTTGAATTTTTTAGATGTAAAAGTTGAGTCTGGAAAAGACATTTCAGGTTGTTTTTTTCCCTGTGGAGAGCAAAGATATCAAAATTAAACACTGAGACTGGCCTAAGATATCATTCTTTCATTTACCAATTTATTGAACAATTGTCAAATGAAAGACATGGTCTAGAGCTTCGGGTAGCAATGCTGAATAAAGTAATTCCCACCGTCAAGCGTTAGCTGTATACCAATGTAGACTGAATGCAGTTTGATAAATGCTGTGATATGGTTGGGAACAAGTTGCTGTGAGGGCCATCAGAAGAACGTTTCAGGCTTATCTGCCACAGAGCATAAACCTGTTTAAGGAGCACCTCATGAAGACTGGGGTTAAGCGATGTGGTCGGTTTCTTTCATAACTATAACAAAACATTTTGTTCTGTTAAAATGTAAAGCATTATTTGAACAGATAATAGTAAAAAATTTGAAGGATATATTCTTCAAATATTAAACACTTCTCACAAGATCCTGAGGCAGTTCTATCAGATCTGATTTATGCCATGCATTCATGTAAAGCACGCCCAACCTTGCCATCATCCCAAAAAGTATCCCGAGCTATTAAGATAGACATTAAGATCCTTCATTGTCGGCTTGCGGCTACTCTCTTCAGTCACTTCTAAACCTTTGACTTTGAGCTGCAGATATGATATAACTAAGCTACTGAACCCACATAGCATCATATTATCATGACCTTAACATGGTATTTTTTTTTTTACTTAGTGGTCTTTTGTCTCATTGACAGAAGCCAATAAACCACTTCCCACTCATCATTTGTTCCACGGAATGTCCTCCAACAACTACAAGCACAATTAACTCCTCCCCCTCCTCTATTTTCATTCTTCTTTGGGCATTGTACTATTAATTATGTAATATTTTCCATTAGTTGGCATACAGTTAATCCTCATCATTTATGGATTCTGTATTTTCTAATTTACCTACTTGCTAACATTTATCTACAATCCAGATATTCATGGCACTTTCATAGTTGTTTGTGGAAATGTTCAGAGTGGCAAAAAGTTTTGTGTCACTCCATGAAAATGTTCCCACCTGAGGTAAAGCAAGGCAACACTGCCTTCTTGATCCACCTCTCTTACTCTAAACAAGGATCCTTCTTTTTAACATAGTTGGTGTCACATTTTTTTTTTTTTGGTATATTTTTGTGTGTTCATTTTGTGACTCAGCTGTTTAAAACAGTTCAAAATGTAGTATGGAAGTGCTGTCTATTGTTCCTAAGAGCAAGCAGGCTTTGTTTTGCTTTATGGAGACAATATATATGCTAGATATGCTTCTTTAAGGCATTAATTATGGTGCTATTGGCTATACGTCCAAACTTAATTAATCAACTATGCATATACCATGGTATCTTTAGATAAAAATACGTGGTAAGTCCAGCTTGTACACTGTGCAGTTGCAAAAATGTGATGAGAACCTCTGAGGAATCTAATTCTGTATGAGCTAAGTGGGTGTTAATGGTGACTTTATAGAAAAAAATCACTGTAAATAAAGATAACCAAATATTTATGTGCTAACTATTCCTCTGTCAACTCTTGAAGTTGATTAAAGTTTTGTTCATCTTAGTATCTCTGGGATTGACTAGCTTAACAGGGGCTAATAGGAGATATTTATCAAATGTTTGTTTAGTAGAAAGATGCATAAATGTGTTAATCAAATGACTGTTGATTGTTTTTTGTCTGACTAAAGGGAACCATTGCAAGTTTTTGAACTAACAATTTTCATAAGAAAAAAAAAAGAAGAAATCCCACTTCAAGAAGATTAATTGAAAATCACATTGGAGGAAAAAAGTAAAAGCAGATACATATTCTAAGTTAGAAGGGCTGTCAGAACCTAGGAAGAAACTATGTACATTTAATATAAGAAAGAAAATTCTGATAAGATACGTTTTAAGGAATCTATAGTAGCTACATATTGTCTAGATTCCTGCTATCAAACCACATACCACGAGGCAGAGCCTGAAGAAAAAAAAAAAACATATTTCCTGCCTGATAGTCCAGTTTTTGCAGTTAAAGTCATTTGAGCTGTCAAAGACCACAAAACTAAAAATACCATAGGCCCAACTCTGTATAGTATCTTTTACTGTCTGCATATGGAATAAAGTCCCCTGGTGACAAGTGGAATAAGGGTAAAATTATGACTGCAGGGAGCCCAAGTTTCTTCTTCACATCCATATTCTCTGGTTTTCATCATGCTCACACAGCGGAGGTAGCAGTCGGGAAAGCAGTTCCATGTGGGTTCTGATTTCCAGATTCCCATGACTAGACAGACAGAGCAGTGATGGTTATACGACACTCCTTCATTTATGCTCTAAGGAAGGAGGATTCATCTCTCAGAGCAGAGCGAATGTTATTGCTGTCTCAGTGGTAACAGACCTTCTTTGTGAGCACCTGATCTGCCCTAACTAGACTTGAAATCTTCTTTTTATTATTCCTAAATAGAATATTGATGGCCCAGAATACAGTGGCACTGCAGGTAATTTTTCTCTTATAGTTCCTTCGGAGTAGATTGTCCTAGGAATAGAGTTCAGTTGAATTTTGAGTGACAGAAGTCATTGGGAGACATAATTTGGCAACCAGCATTGGCCATTTGTCATAAAAATGGATCAATTAATCCATCATTCAAACAAACGGAATTCTATTCTAGGTCTTGCACTATGTACCTAAGGAAAGTGTATAGAGTAGGAAAATTAACTTCCATATATTTTTCATTCTCTGTTGAGATCAAACTGGCTTTGTTTAACAGTGGCAGACATTTCTGGAAGCTGCATAAAAGAGAAAAGGCTTTGTGTCTTGTAAATGTGATATTCTTATAAATATTTAAATGATATTTATTTGTATATTCATTCAATAAAAATATATAAAGTTGCTCTGTAAAGAGCTCGACACATAGGTATTAGTAAGGTATTGTCCCCCATTTCCAGGAGGTCACTCTATAATATGAGAGCAAATAATTTCAACAGGTATAATACATTTTGTATAGATAAAAGTGTCTCATGACAATTGTTACTATGCAGAAAGTATGTAGTTCTCTGAGAATATATACATAAAAGAGGCATTTGACTCAAAATAGGAGAATAGCTATACCCACGTAGTAGCCTTCAAAGGTGTTAATTGAATTGAATACTCAAAATATTTCAAAGAGATAGAGAACTAAGATGGCGGCAAAGGCAAAACACCTATCTTGCAGTCATAATCAGCAATTTTAATACTACAACTTAACGAAAGAACAAACACCTTCCAGAATCACCAGAAAGCTCGCTGAGTGAAAATTCCACAAATAAAAGTGAAGATAAGACACTGTGACTGAGAGGAGCGGCGGCGAACAGCGTTGAAAGATTCACACGAAGAGAGGTTTGGAGTGAGCGCCGCAGAGAGGGCGGGCGGCTGAAAACCGGCCAGTTTTCAGGAACGGGGAGACAAAGGCGTCCCACTGGACTGATTCTCCAGCTCTGGGCGAAGTCCAGAGAACCCACTATCACACGGGGTGAAAACTGGACAGTGGGAGGACACGCCAAAGCTCGGGTGCTGCCGGGTCTCCCGGCTTGTGGAGAAGGCAGCTCGCGCGAAAAGCTCGGCTGCGTGACGGTGCAGAGAGGGCACCGCGACTTGCCTCTCATTCGGAAAACTGTCAGACTGCTTTGTTTTATGACCCTGGGTGAGACATTGCGCATGCAGACTCATTTTGGGAAAGTCTGAATTCCCGGGAAGCCGGCAGCCGGTGGAGCTCCGCAGCGGCTCTCTCAGAGGTGCTGGCGGCCATTGCCCCGGCACAGAGTCCCTGGGGCTGCATAGGGAGGAGCTAACACTGTCTGCTTGGCCCCGAGACTCCACCCACCCAACCTAAGCACAGCTGAGCTTCACAGACAATTGGCCTGGAGGTCAACCCTCCAAGTGCTAACAACCATTAACTGAGCTTAACTTCAGCAAGACTGTGCAACCCATATCCACCTCAGGTAACCGGGGAGGCTGAGCCACTATCCCTAGTAGGAAGTCTACCACACAAAGCTAATTGACCAACTCAGGGAAGCAGCCACCATGCAGCGACATGGAAAGAAATCAGATGTGAAAGAAATGGAGGAAAAAAAACAACTGGACATGGAATTCAGAACCACGGTTATAGGGTTTTTTAATAGGCTCCAACAAAAGATCGAGGCCTATAAGGAAATAAGCAAGACCACAAAGGAAATGAATGAGTCCTACAAGAAAATGAACAATACCCTCAAGGATATAAACGAGAGCTGCAAAGAAATGATCAAGACCAACGTGGAAATGATCAAGATCAACGTCGAAATGAATGAGTCCTACAAGGAAATGAAAGAAACCCTCAAAGATATAAAGCAGACTCTCAAGGATATGAAAAAGGACCAACCAGAAATTAAGCATACACTGACTGAAACAAAAAATATTATACAAAGACCTGAAAGTGCCCTAGAGCACCCCAAGAACCAAGTTAAAGATTTGAAATACAAAGAGGTAAAATCCACTCAGCTGAAAAAGCAAGAAACCAAAAGAATCCAAAAAATTGAAGATAGTGTAAGGGGCCTCTGGGACAACCTCAAGCATACCAACATCCGAATTATAGGGGGGCCAGAAAAAGCGAGAGGCCAAGACAATGAAAACCTATTTGAAGAAATAGTGACTGAAAACTTCCCACACCTGGTGAAAGAAATTGACTTAGGAGTCCAAGAAGTGCACTGAACCCCAATATATAGGAACCCTAAGAGGACCACACCGAGGCACATCATAATTAAAATGCCAAGAGCAAAAGACAAAGAGAGAATATTAAAAGCAGCAAGAGAGAAACAGTTGGTTACCTATAAGGGAGCACCCATACGACTGTCAGCGGATTTCTCAACAGAAACGATGCAGGCCAGACGGGAGTGGCAAGAAATATTCAAAGTGATGAACAGCAAGAATCTACAACCAAGATTACTCTATCCAGCAAAGATATCATTCAGAATTGAAGGTCAGATGAAGTGCTTCGCAGATAAGAAAAAGATAAAGGAGTTCATCACCACCAAACCAACACTATATGAAATGCTGAAAGATATTCTTTAAGAAGAGGAAGAAGAAAAAGGTAAAGATTAAAATTATGAACAACAAATACACATCTATCAACAAATGAACATAAAAATCAAGTGAATTGATAGGCTGTTGAACAGGATAGACTGGTGAATATAACAGAGACATGGACATAGAGAGGAATGGACTGAAAATTCTTGGGGAGAAAAGGGGTGTGGGAAGTGCAGCAAGAGACTGGACAAAAACCTAGCAACAATGGGAGAGGACAGTGGGGAGTGAGAGGTGAGGATGGAGGGTGGGATAGGTACAGGGTAGAGGGAAGCTATAGGGGGATAAAAAGGGGAAACAATGTAATTAATAAACTGAACAATAAAGATTAAAAAAAAATAAAATACCCACCATAAAAAGTGTTAAAAAAATATTTCAAAGAACAGTTCAATGAAATTATAACAATTGTTACGGGAAAATGAGTGGATGGATTTCTCATGTATTTAGACCTTGACCTGAGGCATTCTTAATTGAGGGAATGTAATTGTTTCCCATTGTCCTATAAGAACTGTTTGTAAATCTACCTCTGTATCATGACTTCTAAGCTACATGAAGGCTGATTGTCATCCCTGTACATGTTTACATTTCTTTTCTAGGGATGCCGTAACAGACCACAGTGTTCTGTATCTTTTGTTTATCTTCTAGCAGTGTATTGGCAGTCTTCATCTTCACATGGCATTTTCTGTGTGCACTTCTGATTCTATTCCAAATTTCCCCTTTTTCAAAGATAGAGTCATAGTGGACTAGTACTACCCTGACGACCTCATATTAACTTTATAATCTGCAAAGACTTTATTTTCAAATAAGGTCACATTTACAGGCACTGAGAATTCGGATTTCAATATCTTTGGGGAGTGAGGGACATAATTCAACCTATTACCATATCTAGGTATTCAATGAGCAAATGCTGAGGAAATAGACAAACGATAATAATGTTTTCTAAAAATGACTTAAAATCATGATTGTAGTAAACTTAGGTCCTAAAAAGAAATAAATCATTTTAAATCCCTAATTATTATATAAGCATACCATGGAAATATTGTGGATTTTGTTCCAGTCTGCCTCAATAAAGCAAATACCACTATAAGAAGGCTCTAAGAAATTTTGTGTTCCCCAGTGCATATAAAAATTACATTTACACTATGATGCAATCTATTAAGTATGCATCATTCTTAAAAGTAATGTGCATAATTGAATTAACGCTACTTTATTGCTAAAAATGTTAACCATCACTTGAGCCTTCAGCGAGTCATAACCTTTATGCTGGTGAAGAATCTTGTCTCAATGTTGATGAAAATGCACTATCAGTGAAGTACAATAAAGCAAAGCTTAATAAAATGAAGTATACCTATAAATGGAAAGGGACTGAATACTACCTACTGCCTAAGTTTTCTCGTAAATGTGTGACTCTTCTATTCATAGCCTCTGTTATAAGTTGAGTGTAGGTATCTTACAGTGGATGCCTATTTAACTGGCTAACCTGCCAATATTCTACTCTTATAAAAGTAGCCTCTCCTCTCACTAAAATTTATGGGAAAAAGTAATGTGTCTTGAAAGTTATGATTACTAAAGCCTCTGCTTGAAGTAGTTATTTGGACCATGGTTGGCCAGTTGGTTCATACTGAGCTAATGAACTTTTTTGGAGAATTTCAGATTAAGAATATGTAATTTCAACTTTATTAGGTGACATATACTGTACCTCAAAGGTACCAAAATGATACAAGAACCAAAGTTAGATATATCTAGTTCTGGTTCACCTAAAATATATATATCGCCTTGTGATTGATATATATATATATATATATATATATATATATATATATATATAGTTTTTTCTTTTGTTTAAGCTAGCTTTAGAAGGTTCCTCGAAGAGTAGCATTAATAGAATAAGCTTCTTTTTTGTTTTATTTTGCTTGGTTTTAGTTTAACAGACATTCCTTTAGTGGAACAATTTCTACACACAAAATAGATGGTAATAGCAAAATCTTCTGAACCCTAAATCTTGGAATCTGAATTATGCTCTACTATTACTATATAAAAATTCTTGAACTCTTGTTCTTCAGTATCTGGACTACAAAAGGAAAATTATATAGTAAAATAATTTATATATTAATGCTAAACTTAAATAAAATAATTTTATTTTATTTATTTATTATTTATTATTTTTTAAAATATATTTTACTGATTTTTTACAGAGCGGAAGGGAGAAGGATAGAAAGCCAGAAACATCGATGAGAGAGAGACATCGATCAGCTGCCTCTTGCATGCCCCCTACTGGGGATATGCCCGCAGCCAAGGTACATGCCCTTACCGGTATTGGGACCCTTCAGTCCGCAGTCTGACGCTCTATCCACTGAGCCAAACCGGTCTCGGCTAAATAAAATAATTTTATAGAAAGGTATGTATATTTATCTCTCTGTGCATACAAACATATACAGTCCAGTACTATAATAGCCATGTTTCACTCAATAACAGATGATACATTTAAGGTTGGTCCCATAAAATAAAAATGGAGCGACAAAATTCCTGTTGCCTACTGACATCATAGCCATTTTAATATTATAATGCAAAGCATTATTCATGTATTTGTGGTGATGCTGGTGTAAATACACTAAGATATGTAAAATCATAACACAAATAATTATATACAGTTCATAATATAGGATAATGATAATAAAAAACTGTTACCGGTTTATCTATATCATTCTTTTTATTGACATCTTAGAGTGTATTGTACTTATTAGAAAATGTATAAAACAATATGCCATGTATGCCAGTAGCAGCTTCATACATCTCATGTTTACGTCTGTTAATTGTATCATTTTATCTTGTGCTTAATTTAATCTTATGTTGTTTTGCTCATCATGAACCATAAGCATACAAAATCCACTGATAATGTTGCCCGTAAGAAGCCACAATGAGTGATTTATTTCAACAGTATATTTAAAGTTTTTAAGGACTACAATGGTGGAAAATCAGTAATGGTTATTGCTCACCAGTCAGGTATGTCTCATTTCACCATAATTATGATCCTAAAGAATAAAAACTAATATATGAGAGCTGTTAAAGAATTTGCTTCATCAAAGCAACAAGACTAACAAAAATTTATCCTGGCTGGTGTAGTTCAGTGGTTAGAGCATTAGCCTGCTCCTCCATACATCAGAGGGTGGTGAGTTCAACTGCAAGTCCAATCCCTGCCCCTCATTAGGGTGGGAGTGGGAAGCAGCCAATTAATCAATATGCCTCTGTCACATCAATGTTTCTCTCTCTACCTTTCTCCTTCTATCTATCCCTCCCCTCTCCTTACCACTTTCTCTAGAATCAGTGGGAAAAATGTATTCACTCTTTGAAAGTTATTATTACTAAGGCATCTGCTGTAAATAGTTGTTTGGACCAAGAATGGCAAATTGGCTCATAATGAGCTAGTGAACTTCTTCTTTGGAGAATTTCAGATTAAGAATATGTAATTCAACTTTATTAGGTGACATATAATGTACCCAAAAGGTGGATATGTATATCTTATGTCTTTCAGTCATATACAGTAGTGTATAGAATAGCATAGAAAGAATTAAAAAAGAAAATTGAGAAGGACCTAGATCGGATGCAGAAGAGTATCTCTCTCATCTTCTTAAAAATCACAGTCAAAGCAAATCTTTGGTTTGTGATGTTAAAAGAAGGAGCTGGAATTTACTGCTAGCCCTGGGTGGTTTAACCAATTCTAGAATTGTTATTCATTACCTATTGTGAAAATATGTGGTGGGTCTGCAAATGCTGATGTGAAGACTGCTGAATAATTTTTGGAAACTCTAGGTAAGTTGATTCTGGGGAAAATTATTTAACAGTAAATTTTGAATTAAAACTCCCTATTCTGGAAACAGATGCTTGAAATTACTTTCATCCATGAAGAGACCAAGTCAATGCCAGGTTTTAAGGCTTTTAAGGATAAGTTGGGAGCAATGTGGCAAGCTACAGCAAGAAGCCCATAGTCATAGTCATCTGGCATAGTGAGAACCCTAGGGCCTTCAAGCATATCAGTAAGCATACAATTCCATTCTACTAAAACATAATAAGAATTCATAATTAACCTAGGTCCTCTTCCAAGATGCTCTTTTGAATTGCTATCCAGCAAAATCTAGAAGTACTGTTTGGAGAATAAAATACCTTTCAAGTTTCTGCTTATCCTATCTAATAAAAGAGTGATATGCAAGTTGATCATCACTCTACTACACCCACAAGCCATGAGTACTAGCTATGCCCGCTACCCAATCAGTATTGACTATGCAAATTAACCCCAACCAAGATAGCTGCAGCCACAAAAGGAGCAGGAGGGAGGCTTGGGTTTCCCTGGCGATTGAGGAAGCCAAGCTTTGGACACACCCTGGCCATACCAAGCCTCCACTTAAGGCTACAAAGTTTCAATTATACAAGATAAATAAATCCAAACAGAAATGGCTGTCACCACTGAGTGAGCAGAAAGCTTGGCTATGCTCCAGACTACGCAGTTTCAATTGTAGAACATAAGTAAATCCCAGATACCAGAGCCTCTGCTTGGGTTGCCAGGGGGTGTGGCTGGCCTGCAAACCAACACAGGCCCCTCCCCCAGGCCACCCCACACTCCAAGGGAACCCCTACCCTGATCAGGGACACCTTTCACGAAAAACCAGCTGGCTCCTACCCATTCACCAGGCCTCTATTCTATCTAATAAAAGAGTAATATGCAGATTGACCATCACTCCAACACACAAGAGGACTGCCCTCGTGTGGTCAAAGATCCTGCCCCCATCTGGACACAAGATGGCCAGCAGGGCAGAACAGTTGGGAGGGACCAAGCAGTGGGGTGACCAGGCAAGCAGCGGAGGGGAGTTGGGGTCAAACAGGCTGGAAGAGGAGCAGTTAGACATTATCAGACTGGCAGGGGAGTGGTTATGGGGTGACAAGGCTGACAGGCAGAAGCAGTTACGGGTAATGGGGAAGGCAGGTAGGTGAGCAGTTTGGATCCAGCAGTCGTGGATTGTGAGAGGGATATCCAGCTGCCCACCGGAATCAGGCCTAAATGGGCAGCTGGACATCCCTCCAGGGGTCCCAGAATGTAGAAGGTGAAGGCTGGGCTGAATGACATCCTCCATGCACAAATTTCATGCACCGGGTCTCTAGTAGCTGATAAGGCTACATTTTTTAAATGATTTTCATCTCTATATCAAAGTGATGGTTCTGTCTCTAAAGACCAACTATTTTACCTATCCAACTGGAGGCATGGTGCATGAATTCATGGACCAATGGGGTCCCTGGGCCTGGTATGTAGAGATCAGGCCAAAATTGGCTCTCCAATATCCCCCGAGGGGTCTTGGATTGCTAGAGGGAGGTTCTCAGGTGATGCACCACAGAATAAGGCTCCCTCCTCTCTGGTTCTGAGTTCATCATCCTAGAATCCCAGCTGCCAACTCACCAAAGCTTGGCAGCCCCTGTATTGAGTCTCTGTCCCTTGGTGGTTAGTTTGCATCGTAGCTACCAGTCAAAACATCTGCTCCCTGGTGGTCATTGTATGTCATAAGTACCAGCTGGATGGTGGGATGGTTGCTTAGGCTTTTCTATATATAGGTGAATCAAGGCATTATAGCAGTTTTTAAGGTCTACTACCTGGCAAAGACCATTGCCCAGGCTACTGATGCAACTGAGTCAATGAGAAAGCACTGATGCATTTTTTTTTTAACTACAACCTCTACGACTGCATTAAGAAACTGTCTTGGGCTTGGAATGATATCACTAAAGAATATATGAATGAGATTTGAAAGAAAACACACAAGAGGTCTTGACATTAAAGGATTTGCGAAGGATCAGGAGGCTGCAACAATCAACAAGGCTGTTGTTGAGATGGCAAACTGCTTTAATCTGACCTTGAATGAAGATGGCATTGAGGAGTTAATAGGGGTAGTTCCTGAAGAATTGACTAATGAGGAGATATTGGACCTGGAATAGGAATGCATTGCTGAAGCAGAGGCAAAAAAAAAAAAAAAGGAAGAAAGAAAAAAGAAACTGCAGGAAAGAAAAAAAAGGAACACTCAAGAATTTAATGAAAAAACTGAACTACCAAACAAAATAAAGATAGGCTCATAGATAGAGAGATCAGGCAGACTGCTTGAGGTGAGGATTGGGGAGTCGAGGGATTTAGCAAAAAAACAGAGAGAGAGAGAGAGAGAGAGAGAGAGAGAGAGAGAGAGAGAGAGAGAACTCATAAACAGCAGTATGGTGTTTGTACGGGTGAAGGGGGATAGGTGAAGGTTAAAGAGGGCATAAAAGAGATAAATGGTGATGGAAAAAATAAAACAATAAACTTCTACTCATTCTATGAGGGGGGGAAAATCACAGTAAAGCATTTAGCAGAAGTTTTTGCAGACCTCAACAAGATCCTTTAAAACTTTGAAAACATGGATATCTAAAGTGGGAGGTTTTCATTAGTGTAAAGGAATGTTTGTGGTGCATTATCTGCTTACAAGCAACTCTATGATTAAAAATGTAAATAAGCAAACCACCTGGACACATTTCTGAAAAGAGTGACACATTCTCAAGAAGAACCTTAGGCAGGTCTTTCAGTCGGTATTTCAAAGAAGGCACTGTTATCATAGGAGGTGACAGCTTCAAGTATGTTACTGTCCCTGAAGATAAAACAGGGACAGGGTGGGGAGTGGAAGACGGTGATACTGATGATCCTGATGCTGCATAGGCCTAGGCTAATGTGTGTGTTTGTGTCCTAGTTTTTAACAACAGCAACAAATTTTAAAAGAAAAACAAAAATTTAAAAATAAGAAATAGCTTATAAAATCTTATATAATAAAAGGGTAATATGCAAATTGATCCTAACAGTGGAATGATGGCTCACCATGATGCACTCTGACCCACCAGGGGGCAGACAATCAATGCAGGAGCTTCCCCCTGGTGGTCAGTGAACTTCCACAGGGGGAGCGCTTCTCAGCCAGAAGCTGGCTCAAGCTGGCCAGCACAGCCGGGATGACAGGAGCCTCTCCTGCCTCCACAGCAGTGCTAAGGATGTCTGACTGAAGATGTAGGCCCACTACCTGCCCGTCAGACATTCCCTGAAGGCTCATGAACTGCTAATTGGCGCAAGCTGGTCTGAGGGGGACCCCCTCCTGCCCCAGGGCATGAATGCCCTGCACTGGATCTATAGTAATGATATAAAGAAATAAAATATTTATATACAGCTGCATAATGTGTGTATTTTAAGTTATACTATTACAAAAGACTAAAATAAAATGTTTATAATCTGAGGTTAATTTATTATTGAAGAAAGAATATGTTAAAATAAGTTTGGTGCAGCCTAACTGTACAGTGCTTATTAAGTGTACAGGAGTATACAGTAAGGTCCTAGGCGTCACATTCACTAACTACTCATGCACTGACCCATTTGTAGCAACTTCCCAACCTGCAAGTTTCATTCATGGTCAATATCCCAAACACGTATCATTTTTCTTTTATGCTTTGTTTCTGCTGTACCTTTTCCATGTTTAGATATATTTAGATACATAAATACTTATCATTGGGTTTTGATTTCCTATAATACTCAGTAAAATAACACGTACAAATTTGTAGCCTAGAAGCAATATGCTCTACTATTTAATGTAAGTATATTCTATGATGTTCACACTAACATGAAACCCACCTAATGACACTTTTCTCAGAACCTATACCTATTGTTAAGTCATACATAGCTATCTATAATTTACACATATATTACACAAATTTCTCCATGCACGTAAATTATGTCTGTATAGATTATGCATGTTATATATACTATACACAAATATATGCACATATATATATAAACATACAAGAGTGGGACATATAATACCTGTGGAAATATATATAAGAAATATAAATATACTAGAGACCTGTCGCAGGAAGATTCCTGCAAGAATAATGCTTCCTACGGCCTGAGCAAAGCTCCCTCCTGTTTCTGCTGCCTTACTCTCTTCTTCGCTGCCTCACTCCCTTCTCTGCTGCCTTGCTCCCATCTCCTCTGCCTTGCTCCCTCCCATCCCCACTGCCTTGCCTGCTCCTGTCTCAGCTGCTTTGCTCCCTTCTCCTCTGCCTCGCTCCCTCCCATCTCCTCTGCCTTGCTCTTTCTCTTCTCCCCCACCTGCCTGCTTCCCTTCTTTCTCCTTCACTCTGCTTTCTTGCTTCTCTGCAGCTTTGGTCCCTTCTTCAGTGCTTGGCTTCTTTCTATGCCATCTTTTGTGCCAGGGTATGCAAATTAACCTCCATATTGGTTGGGTTAATTTGCATAATCACTCTGATTGGCTTGTGGGCATGGCTTGTGGGTGTAGTAGAGGTGTGGTAAATACTAACTTGCTGAAATAAGAGAGAAACAGTACTGTTTTCTCGTGACTTCAGGGATTTTTCATGAGTTTCATGGCAATGAACAAGCCAAAGCATACGCCCTCCTTCCATAACCGAATTTCAATATTTCTTTAAGTTGTTAGGGGCTAAAAAATGGCCTTCCATAGAAATTCCTTTAGCAAGCTGGCACTAAGTTCAGAGTGTGAACACCAGCCTGATTCACCAGGCTATTCCCACAATCTCTAGCAAGATAGAGCAGCAGGGGTGGGGTTCTCTTCTGGAGTGTCCCATGTGTGCACCTGTACTCTCTCATCTTTGAAATACTCTCCAAGGGAAGGTAAGAGAACAGAAAAATAGAGTGTATCATTTTGCTGAGCCTCTGCTTGAGAGTGCTTCCAATAAAGCCCACGTTAGGTTCCCTGGGCTGCTGTAACAAAGTCACACAAGCCCAGTGGCTTACCCACTGACATTTTCTCATAGATCTGGAGGCTAAAAGTGTGAGACCAAGGTGTTTCCCGAGCTATGCTCTCTTTGAAGATTCTTATTAAGGATCTTTTTCAGGACTCTTCTAGCTTTTTTAGCCTAACTCCAATCTTCTCAAGGCCTTCTGTCTGTGTACTTGCCTATCTTTGCATTAAATTTTTCACTTTCATAAATAAACTAATCATATTGAATTAGCACACACTTCAATGACTTTATCTTAACTTGATAATATGCAAAGACTCTATTTCCAAATAAGGTTACATTCAGAGATATTGAGGATCAGTGCTACCACATCTTTTGGGGGATACAATTTAACCCATACCAGTGCCAAAACTGGACATCACAACATTTTTTATTACTTCAGCCACCATTGACAAGTATTAATCAGTGAGGGAAAGCAGACTAAGAAGAGTAATAGAATCACAGTTTTGCTATTCTATTCCAAATTATATTTTGATCTGGAGAAGTAAATGATTGAAGGATATAGGCATGAAAACCTTGGAACCAAGACAATTTTCGTAGAATTGCAGTCCCTTATTTTTTCTATAGAGTTCTCCTTAATGCTTAAAGAAAACTGGATGTCATTGTCTGTTTCTGTAAATATTTACATACTGGAGATTTATATATATATATATATATATATATATATATATATATATATATATATTATAGAGGCCTGGTGCACAAAATTTGTGCACAGGAGATGGATCCCTCAGTCCAGCCTGCACCCTCTACAATCTGGGACCCCTCTAGGGATGTCCGACTGCCAATATTTCTTTTATAATCCAGGACTGCTGGCTCCTAACTGTTCACTTGCCTTCCTGATTGTCCCTAACCACTCTGCCTGCCTGCCAATTCACCCCTAACCACTCTGCCTGCCTGCCTGATTGCCCCTAAACACCTCTGCCTGCCTTCCTGATGCCCCGAGCTATTGAGGGTGCCCTGGGAAAGGACTTAGGCATTTCTTTAATTATTGTCAGCTGAATCCGAGGCAATAGGCAGAGCCACACCTCTGATACACATCTTGCCAAGAAGGCAGATGTTTATCAGTATTGACTCTTGACTTTTCCCAGGTGTGCTTTGGAGCAGGTATTGATATGTAAATCCAGTATAGCACTGGGAATGAGGAAATAAGACCTGGGCCCACCCTAGGTGCTTTTATGCTAAGTTTTCCAGTAAAACTCCTTTGCATTCTGAAATATAAAATAAACTTGCTGCCTGGGCTCTGAGTCCCTGTCTATCCATGAGAGAAAACAGCTTCCCACCCGACACCCAGCTTTCTTCTATTCTCTCTTCATTTTCTCAATCCCCAGCTGCCTCCATTCAAGAACTGGTTTCATCTCTCTTTCCATGCTGTATGTGGAATAGGGAGAGCCCCACCATACTTGCCCAACCCCATGCCACATCTGGCACCCCCACACCTAATTGCTTTCCCCTGTCGGCTTAATCACCCCTAACTGCCCTCCCCTGCCAACCTGATTGCACCTAACTGCTCTGCCTGATCACCTCCAACCACCTCTACCTCAGCCCCGCTATGATGGCTTTGTCTAGAAAGATGGCCAGATGGACATCCAGAAATGTCCAATCTATCTGGTCTAATTATCATATTAGCCTTTTATTAGTATAGCTATTCAGTCCCTCTAAATGCTAAAAGTATAAATATGATTATGATGCATAATACTTCATATTAAATCATTCTCATTCTGACAATGAAATTAGAGATACAGCATTTTATTATCACTTTGAGTTATAACCAAATCACAAACAGTTTTTCATAATTTCCCAAACTTAGATATTATTCCACACTTTGTTTACCTGTCCCTATTTTTTCTCTTCATTTCTGTAAGTTGCATGCTTACTTTTATGGTGTCAAGAAAATAAATATTTATATTCTCTTTAATAATTATCATGAAATCTTCAGTACTCTATAGGTTGATGCTAAATACTAAAAATGCACAGATGTTATTTACATTAATAAAACTATGTAATTATGGTTCATTGCAGAAGCAAGTATTTTTATATGAATTATTAGCCTTTCTCAATTTCTAATGCCATAATCCCTGTGCTACTCAAATGGGAATTTCCAAATGGATTCTCTACACTTCACTAACTGTTCAAAACCATGCCAATTTAATTTGCTTCATATTGGATCATGTTTTGCTCCACTTCTTTTAATATTTTTTTGTTTTAAAATAGTTGAGACTTAGAAATGTTGAAAAGTGTGTATTGAGAGTTCACTTATACTGTTCAGTGAGCTTTCTTCCTGTAAACAACTTACATAACCATAGTACTGTTATCAAAACAAGGACACTTAACACTATTATTCTGCCATTAAAAAAATATGGTCTTTATTTAAATTTTAAAAAATCTCTAGTGTCTTTTTTCCCCAATGATCCAATATTTTATTTATCTGCCATACCTTCTAAGTCTCTCATAATATCTATTAGTTCCTCAGTCTTTTGTTATTTTTCATGACCTTGAAACTTTTGAAACACACTGTTCAATGTTTTACAGAATGTCTCTCAATTTAAGTTTGTCTCCTGATTAGATTGTGGTTTTGCGTTTTAGAAAAGAATCACAAGATTCATACATGTTCTTCGCATTGAACTTCATCCAGGGGAAGTAATATCAATGTGTTTATTATTAACCAGAGGCCCAGTGCATGAAATCCTCCAGACGTGGTTATCCATAACTACCCTCTGTGAAGACCTGGTTGCCCCCAATGCCCTCCACTGCAGGCCTGGTTCCTCCTAGCTATCCTCCCCTCCAGGCCTGGTTGTCCCCAATTTCCCTCCCCTGCAGGCCTGGCCACACCTAACTGCCCTCCTCTGCAAGCCTGGTCCTCCCCAACTGCCCTCCCTTGTAGGCCTGCCCCCACCTGATCAACTGTACTCCCCTGCAGGTCTGGTCACTCACAACTTCCCTCCTCTGCCAACCTAGTCACTCCTAACTGCCCTCATCTGCAGGCCTGGTTCCTCCCAACTGCCCTCCCCTGCTGGCCTGATCACCCACAATTGCCCTCCCCTGCTGGCCATCTTGTGGTGGCCATCTTGTGTCCATATGGGGGCAGCCATCTTGTATATTGGAGTGATGGCCAATTTGCATATTACTGTTTTATTAGATAAGATGACTTTAACCTAATCACTTGTTTAAGGTGGTATCTGGTGGGTTTCAGAACTATATAGTATTTTAAAAAATTCTTCTACAGTTGATAAATATTTTGTAGAATATACTTTGATGCTATGCAAATATTCCATTTTTCTTCCAATTTTCAACTTCCAATTACAGCATCCATCAGTAAATTTTGCTGTGATATTTATTAGTATGGTATTTGCCTAGTGGTGATTTTATAGTCTTCTCATTCTTTCACTAAACCATTTTGTATGAAACAGCTGTCTCTTCTGCCCTATTATTTATTTAACTATTTCTTATATTTGTAAGGACTCAGGATGTTTATTTTATTCCATGGTTTCTATGCAACACTACTATTTTATTAGCTGCTTATCTTTATCCAACTTTGTCTTTTACTAGCTTCTTATATGTGGAATTGTGAACAAAGTAGGGTGACATAGTATACCCAACAAGCTTAGAGGCTACTTTGCAGGCCTGGCAAGCTCAGTGACCAAAAGTAGCCATATAGGATGGTTAATCATAAATTCTGAACTGCCAAGTCATGGTGGGTAGTAACATCTCAGGCCTATAGCTTTATTTATAAAGATCAATCTTTACCTCATCTGAATACTGTTTATTGTTCTTAGGCACCTAGGCTAACATACTTTTGAAATGTCAAAGCAACTTTCTTTTTTGAACATTTCAGAAGTAGATGCAATGGCAATAGAGAATGTCCAGATCAAAAGCCCCCTCATTGTTATCTCATTGCCCACACACCATGACTATTCACTATGCCAAATATCCTGTGCTTACCTATCCTGTACCCACCAACATAAAAGAAATATGTCCTTCTCTGTTTTATTTTTTAATCCTAGATATTTCCCTACTTTCCTATCTCCTTCCCCCTTAATCTAATACCTATGGATTTCATGGAACCCTCCTTATGCCTTTTCCTTTGGTTCTAAATATCTCCTATATAATAAAAGGCTAATATGCCAATTGACCCTCATGCCCTCACACAAGATGGTCACCCCCATGTGGTCAAATATGGCTGCCACAAGATGGCTGGCAGAGAAGAATAGTTGTGGGAAATCAGGCCAGCAGGGCAGTTTGGCGTGACCAGGCTTGCAGGAGATGGTAGTTGGAGGAACCAGGCTTATAGGAGAGGTAAGTTGGGAAAAACCAGGCCTGCAGGAAATGGCAGTTGGGGGTGACCAGGCTGGCTGGGCAGGGAAGTTGGGGGCAATAGGGCTGACAAGGGAGCAGTTAGGAATCAATAAGGCTGGCAGGGGAGTGGTTAGGGAGATGATCAGTCTGGCAGGCAGGAGAGCAGTTGGGAGCCAGCAGTCCTGGATTGTGAGATGGATGTCCAACTGTGGGTTTAGGTTCAATCCCACAGTGATTGGGCCTAAACCAGTGGTCAGACATCCCCTGAGGCATCCCAGATGGAGAGGATGAAGGCTTGGCTGAGGGACACCAATCCCTAGTGCACAAAGTTTGTGCACCAGAGTGCTAGTATAAAATAAGTTGTAATTCTCCCAAGCATTTTCTCAGTCCATTGAGATTTTACCTCTGGACATGTCCTCACACTTGGCTCAAGTAAATTTTTATGAAGCTTTCTATATGTTTGGGTGGTCTGTACTCAACAGGATGTTATGTATTTTTTACTTGACTCTACCCTTTCTCCAGCACTGCGTTGTATTTTTGCATAAAAAGAGTTTCAAGCGCATGTTATATTTTCTTTGCCCCAGTTAACTTTTTTCTAAATTACCTAAATATCACTTATTATCTATTTTAGCCTATTTCTAGACTCTCTATTCTAATTTTCTATTTATTTTCTTGTGCAGCAGACAATACCACACTCTTTTAGTTATAGAGACAAGTTTAATGTCTGATATGGTTATTGCTTGTTTATAGTTTTTGTTTTTCAGTGTTTAACTAAGCTATTCCAGCACAGTTGATTTTCCATATCCACTTTATTGTCAAATTGTTTAACTTCATAAAATTTTAGATGTTATTTTTACTGTTAACACAATGAATTTATGTAGTAACTTAGAGAGAACTGAATCCATGTAATTTTAAATCATTCTTTCCAAAATAGGGAATATTTATTCTGTTACTTCAAGCTTACTTTTTTAGTTCATAAGAATTGATAAAACTTTTCTTGTATGGATTCTGTTCATTTTGTGTTAATTTTATTCTTTAGTATTTAATCACATTTGTTCCTATTGTAAATGTGGTTTTTGCTACCATAATGTTACTTAATTGATTATTGTTTGTATATAAATAAAGACTATTGATTTTTGTAGGATTTTTTTACATCCTATATTTTTTGGACCTCATAGTTTTAGTTCATTTTATTTGATAATTTTGGATTTTTTAATTTAATATTATATATAAACAGAGATAGACTTTTTCTTGTCCATTGTTAATCTACTATTTTTTTCTCTTGTATAATTACATAACATCTTTAGTACATGTTGAATAATAGAGTGTTGTCAAAGTTTACCTTTTTTAGCTTGAATTCTACAGCGTTTGATATAAGGATCCTTCTCTTTTCTTTCTTTTGATTTGATTTTGCCTGATATATCTTTCTTTATCCTCTCTTGATTTGTGGAAATCCTTTTCACGTCCTGCGTGTCCAGGATTCCCATGTCAGGGTTCAGCGTCTGGAGAAGGCCGCACGCAAATGAAGAGAGACTCGAAAAGCATCCATTTTTTGGGGAATCATGGGGGCCAAGCGAGAGTCTACCTCTAGGGGGAGGACACCACCGCTCTGGTTTTCCTATCCCCTTTTATTAGGGCCAAGTGACACATCCATGTCCTTTAGGTCAGGAAATTCCAACAATGAAATCAACCAGCAAGAATTAACATAAGACAAAAGGTGTGGAAGCTTTTACAATTACCAATGTGTCACCTAAACAATATGTGAATAGTTCATACTTAACATAAGACTAAAGGAGGGGCAACTAAAGTCTCACCTAAACAATGAGTAAACAGTTCATACTTAACATAAGACTAAAGGAGGGGCAACTAAAGTCTCACCTACTTATTCACAGCATATAGTTGGATTTCTTGTGTATGTGTGAGCCAAAATGAAGTGATTTTATTAACTAGGGGAGTTAGCTCATATTTGAATATATAAATATGAATATACAAATGTTTAGGAGATATATTTAATATCAACATTTTCATTATATTTTATAATTATGTTTATTTCTTTATACATTTTATTTCATTAGATTGTAAATTATCTTCAGGGACTCCAGTTATAGCAGTACGATTTATTTTTTGTGTCTTACATTTTCACTACTTGCTCTTGGATCCTTTTTATGATTTTTTTTGCATTTTTATTTCTTTTACTAGTGACCCAGTCTACAAAATTCATATGCATTAAAGGGGATTAATTAGAGGAAATAACTTAATATTGCTATTTGCCCTTTCTCTATAATAGAAATGTCAAGATGAAAGAAGAATGGTAAAATGTATATGAAAACTTTTTGTCTTGTTAGAGTCTGGGGCTCAACATGGGAACCAAAGTCAAGTCCCCATCCATCCACATGCACCTCAAAATCATGTCAGACCCAAACTCAGCTCCCTCTCTCCCCATTGGGCTAGATCCAGACCTGGCCAGTCCCACTCTTGTCATGCCCTGCCAGGTAGGGGTGTAGCCTTAGGTCCCCTAGCCCGGCGCCAGAATTGAGGGCATGGCCTGAGGTCCCCCAGACCGAGGCAAGGGGGTGCCTTGAGGGCCTCTGTCAAGCCCTGCCAGATGGGGGACACAGCCTGAGATCCCCTATGAAGCCCCTCTGGGTGGGGTCATGACTGAGGTCTCCTCTCAAGCCCCACCAGGTCAGGGGGTCACAGCCTCAGGTAACCTGGCCCAACACGGGAAGGGGTATGCAGCCTCAGGTGCCCTGTCAAGCCCCACCAGCAGGGGGGTGAACCCTCAGGTCCCTCAACCAGCACTGGATCTGCACCTTGAGATCTCCCGTTAAACCCAGCTGGATGGGTGGCATTGCCTGAGGTTCCCCTGTCAAGCTCTGCAAGGTTGGGGGTGCAGCCTGAGGTTCCCCAGCCTGGTGCTGGGGTGGGGGAAGCAGCCTGAGTTCCCCTAGCCTAGCACCAGGACAGGAAGTGCACATTGAGTCCCCTCTCAAGCCCTGGTGGTTAGGGGGCACGGCCTGAGGGGCATGGCCTGAGATCCCCTGTCAAGCCCCACTGGGGTAGGGGAGGGCATAGCCTCAGGTACCTGCTGATTGCTTCTTAAGGCTTCTTATGGAAACTTGGCCTCAGCTGTGGGTGCAGCCATCTTTGTGATGGAGTGACGGTCAATTAGTATAGTCCCTCTTTATTAGATAGGTTGTCACTTTGTTTTCTGAATTGTCTCTCTGTCTTTTAATGTATGTTTTTCATTTCCTCTTATTTATTCTAATTTTAGGTCTTAATATTTATTCTTAACTTGTAATTTTTTTCCCTGGTTCTTCCATTTTATCCAGAGTTCAATCCATGCTTTTTCATTTCATTCTGATTTTGTCTATTTATTTTAAAATTTCTGATTCTAATGTGTATTTAGATACATATAATTTTATTTGCAATGTTAGTTTAGAGACTTCTACTTCATTATATTTATTTAGAATGGAAGTCATTTGTTTTCTATGTGTTATATACAACCTTTCTTTCTAATTTTCTTCAATAGTTTTGTAAGTATTTCACTTTTCTTCAGTTTTATGGTATTTGTGTGTATTACACCAGGAATATTATAAAGTAATATATAATGGATACTTTAAAGGTTTTATTTTATTTTATTTTATTTTTTGTTTATTTGCTTCAATGTCAGGGTTAAAATCCTCTGGTTTCATGATTCTCTTTAGGCTTATACAACACTAAATTTTGAGCCCTTTTCTGTTTTTTTTCTTCACTAACCAGTTGCCAAGAGACACATCTTTACTTTTTGCTTTGCTCTGTTTTAATTCCCCAGATGCTATGTGTTTCAAAGAGTGACTCTTTGCATCTGTCCCTTTATCTATGACACTTATGTCACTTGTTCATCGGAATTCTTCCTGGTAGTCTGCTTTGATCTACCTAAACATTTTTTTTTCAATATTTTCAAATTTAGGATGATTTTTTCAAATCATAATTAGGCTCTTGTGCTAGCCATTCTCATTTGTCTCCCCTACACTTTTTGTTTAATATTTACGTAAATATTTCAAATGGCCTTATCTTGTCCCTATTTTTATGTAAAAAAATTATTTCTTTACAATAGCCATGCTGTTTTTTCAGCTTATTTCTTAATACATTTATTTCTAATATTTTATATTTGAATCTTATCCAATTTTATTCTTAATTTTTAAAGGTTGACTTATATTTAAGTCCCGACTTTCTCTTATAGTTTTATTGCTGTTGTAATTTGTTCACTTTTTCAGGAAGTTCTAGTTATCATTTTCTTTTAATTTGTTGAGAAATAATTTAACATCCTGGGATCAAGTAAAATTGTGTAATTTGAGCAATTTGACCTATAACTGGTCTCTAAAGTATGTCTCTAGACAGGAGAAGGTGTCTTGTCTAATAAGCACATTTTGGAGAAGGATCTGAGCATGCCCTGGCTCTGTTCTTCTTCTCTCTTTTTCTTCAGTATTGACGACAAACATGACACAGCTCAGTAAAAGCTTTTCAAATCAGACATTAGAAAATAAAGAAAGGTATTTAAGTTGCTGCTAGATCAGAAGGCGACTGAACTCCAATGACATCCGACAGAAGAAGAGAGCAAAATTTAAGATAATAAACTTAAATAATTCTATCAATGAAAGCTAAAACCAAGGACACTACTGAGAAGACTTTCAAAGCTACTGATAGATAAATCCCTATAATAGAAATACAAGAAACATCTTTTGACTATCTAAACAGATAAAAGTGGAGAGACATGAAAGATTAGCATGAAATAGTAAAAATATTTTAGGTGACATTTTGGCAACATACTTTAAATCTATCATGCTTGCATAGATTTGAGGCATTAAGTATATGGTAGGCAGAATTATAATAAAACTTAAGGTCTAGATCTGGTGTCTGTAAGCAGGGAAAATAGTTTCTTGATGGGTTTATCCAATTTAGGTAAGTTAAAAAGAATAAGATTCTGGATCTTTTGGAAAATTTGGTATGTATTGGTTCAATTTCACTGAGCATGTTAAGTATTATTAGTTGATATCATTGCAGAACTTTGGATGAGCCATAAGGGATAATGTGGCTAGACATAATGTGAGTTGGAAAAATATAGCAAAAAAAGTGGAGTTTTGGCCATAGATACAAAAGAATCTTAAAATTTGATTTGCCTGATCCTTTCATCCACTCCAGATACTTCTGGAGTTAAATTGTGAATTCCCTCTAGTGAGAGTTTAAAGAAGCTGGTATTGGATTAGTTGCTTCAAGGAATGTAGGAAAATTGCTCTGAAAAAACTGCCAATCTCTGCCTGAGAAGGCAGTCATAGTCTTGGTTTATCAAAGGTCTCATGATTATATTAATGATTTAAGAAAACATATCGAGAAACTCAGAATATGAGACTAGCGAGCATCCTTTTCCTTGACTTCTTGGTCCTTCAAATCTCAGCCTACCAGCCTCTACTATCTCTTGGGCTCTCAGAAAACCATTTATGTTTGTTAAGTTATATTTGCAGATGACGTTAGGTACAGGAAAAATAAGTTTCACCAATCTCAATGAAATTCTCAATTAATTATATGGGTGATCAATGGTATTATCCTGACTTTTCTATATTTTTACAGTCAAAGATATATTACTATTATAATGGTATCTGGATGTTTAGATATAGTAAGAATGATAAATCCATGGCCAACAATTCTTTCTATTTTGCAAATTAAAATAGTGTCATTTGATCTGTGATCTCACATCTTATTTGCAAAGATATCTTTTGACTTCGACTTCATGAATTAATCTGCAAAAGTCTTAGGCCCAAGATTGTGTGCCTTTATTCCTACATGTCAGGAGAGTTTAAGTCATAATTCTGCATAGCAGTTCACAACTATGTAGTTATGTTTTTTTACTCATTTACAAGGATTAACTGAGTCAAAACTCAAGATATCAGAGTGGACAGAGACATAAGGACCTCCCTTGCCTTCATGAAACTTACAGAGACTGACAGTGATCTTGAATAGAAAAATAAAATACTTACAGGGTCTGAGAAGTACAGTGCACACACTATTGACATTTTGTGAGGGTACACCTGCTATCCCAGGGTAAGGAGTCTCTCAATGTAAAATGAAGACAAGAAAGCACCAGACCTGGCAAAATTTGGAGGATGAGAAGCACATTGCACACAGTGAGAACTACCAGCCACCATGAAAGCCTGGAGGTCTAGGAATATTTAATAGGGCTGATACCCAAAATATTTAGTTACTGGTAGGACACAATTTGTCTATGAGCAACCGACATAACTGTATTAGTGACTGGAGATTGTAATACCTCTTTGGGTTCTTGTTATAGTCAATAAATAGTGTGGCTGTAGAGAGGACAGTGATTGGTTGTAGGAAACCAATCTTGTCTCACTAATAGAAAGATGTGGACAGGAAGTCCAGGAGGCTGGTAAACAACCTTAATTGCTCTGAAAGGTCAGAGCTAAAAACATTGTTAACTGAAACACCTCTGTTTGTTCTTTGTGTATTTCTGTTGTTGGAATTTCCTGCCTGGGGGCTATGGGTGGATCCCATAGCCTTAATAAAAGGGATGGCCAGGCCAGAGCAAGGTGCAGTCTTTCCACTAGAGCTTGGCTACTGCCTGGCCCCCATTTCACAAATTTATGCTTTTCTAAGTCTCTAGTCATTGTGTGCGGCCTCCTCCAGACACTGAACCCTGACATTGGAAACCTGGACATGCGGGAGGTGAAAAGGATTTCCACAATTGGTAATGTCTTAGAGCCAACTACACAGAATAGTATATCTTTCCTTATGTATGCTGTTAGTGCACTAAACAGTTAAATCCTAATGTGGCATTTAAACAGACATCTTTTTTTTTTAAATCAGAGGAATCTAAAAATTTGTCTATACAATAAAATATTGCTGTTTCGAAAATAGATAGCAGAGGAACAAGAACAGAAGAAAGGGTATATTCGACTTCCTTCTATTAACTCCAAACAGCAGCTTGTACATGGTACTATATTTGGTTCTTTCAGCTGAGAGACCTGCATGTTCTCTTAGGTGGTTTAAGCTCAGGGGCAACTAATTTTAGCAGAATCCACAAAATATAAACATTTCCATATTTAATGGCACACAGCAGGAAAACCCCTTGAGCAAGGAAGTCTTGGAATTTAGCCAGACTTCCAGCAGGAGGGCTCACTGAAAAATCACCAGGATAGCATTTGTGGCCAAAACAGAACAGGGCAGTAACAAGGATTTCTTCAGACTAAAGTACAAATTTGAGGATCCCAGTGGATTCAAAACTTGGCAAAATTCACCACAGTAAGGAAATCAACTGTTAGAATAAACATGCATTTTTTTCCTTCATAGTTTTCTTCTGCAATGCATATGAGTTAGTCTAGATGATGTCAGTACACAGAAATATTTGACTTCAACTTCATATAGAAATACCACAGTGTATTAGCTAATTTTCTTTATAAGCAAAGCATGGAAAACCATACATTTCCTCATTCCTTTAAAATATTTTATTTTTAAGTTATGTTGCACATGACAAACACTGTTTGTAGTTTCTAAACTGTAAGAGCTTTCAATCAAAGTTTTAACAGTTGGCACCAGGCAAATGACTAGTTTGTCTTAAGGTAATCCTATGTGAATCCTATAGCCAAGGTCCTAGAGTTAGAAGCTAGTAGACATAGGCCAAATCTCACTAGGATTAAGATTTCAACAGTGTCAAATACAAAAGCATAAATGTGACCTTGGTTAAAGGAGTTTAAGAAAACGTGTTTTAGAAGCATTTATTTTTAGAAAAAAGTCTTTGGAACACAGTGAAGAACTGTCATTGTAGCCTCCAGAGGAATATGTAGCCCAGGAGTCATACTATTAGCTGGGATTATACTACTGTGAAAATTTATAAGGAAGTATAGTCTTTTTTTAAAATGACACCAAAACTCTTCTACAATTAAGGCCATTAGTGATGGAAATAAAATTAAAACAAAAAAAAATTACATGGAGGACTTTGCCAATGACTGTCATATATATATATATCCCCACACACACACAGACACACACACACACACAGACACACACACACACACACACACACACACACACACACACACTAGATACTGGAGGCCTGGTGCATGAAATTTTCATTTGGGGGGGTCCCCTTCAGCTCAGCTTGCACCCTTTCCAATCCAGGACTCTTGTGGGATGTCTAACTGCTGGTTCAGGCCCAATCCTGGGTATCGGGCCTGAACCAGCAGTTGGACATCCCTCTCACAATAAGGGACCTCTGGCTTCTAACTGCTCACCTGCTTGCCTGCCTCATCTCCTCTAACTACACCACTTCCAACCTAATCACCCCTAATTGCCTCTGCCTGCTGGCCTGGTTGCCACCTCATGTCCTACCCACTGGCCTGGTTGCCCCCAATTGCCCTCCCACCAGTCTGGTTGCCCCCAACTGCCCCCACCCTGCCAACATGGTTGTCCATGCAGCCTGCTATTCAGTTGTTTAATCGTCTCTCACTAACACCCCTACTGGCCTTGTTGCTCCACATAGCCTGTGTTTGGTCATCCATCCAGTTGTTTTGGTCATGATGACCCCTGGTTTTTTTTAATATATTAGGACATTCATGTATTTTATGTTAATGAAGAATATAATCTGGTAAAATTTCACAAATTGACATCACCTGGGTAACCAGCTCCTGGATTAAAAAAAAAAAAAAAAGAATATCACCAGACCCCAATTTGCACTCTCTTTAACTATGAAAAAGTTAATTGTAACTTCATGGATAGATCTTGTCAACTATTAACTATTTATTCTATTATTAATACACCACTGTAGAAAAACTCCCACACTTTCTTTCCTTTTAGACCTGCAAAGATTATTCCAATATTTTGTGTGTGTGTGTGTGGGGGGGGGGGATTTCTTTCCTCTCAGTATTCTGGGAGTCCAGCACATTTATATAATCCCTCTAAATATTATATCTTACTTTCAAACTAACATGTGCACAATAGCACTAAATCCAGAATTACTTTACAATTTCCAAAGAATTAACTTCCAAAGATTTTTTTTTCCCGTGAGACAATACTTTTCCAACTGTAAAAAAAGTAAAGGATATAAAATTCTCACTGCTTTTTATCAGACTTTCAAACAATCTTCCTAATTCTAGTATTTCTCATTATATCTACAGCCAAAGGTACCTATTTGGTTTTCCTAAATCAACAGACCTCAGGAGATTCTTTGATGTGATTTTCACTTTTCACCTAATGTAGGATTCAATTTTCTTTGGGCTAATAAATTATTTATTACTTTAACATTGTTTTCCAGATTATAATTATTTTTAAATTGCAGTCTTTCACTTTTTTCATTTTATAAACACTTTGTCATTAGAATAGAGTATGAGGAGGAAGCAAAAATATATATGTGTTTAATTCAATATGCCATTATTTACCCAGAAATCTTCTAATTGTTCTTAATTTCCTTAATTGTTATGCACTAGAACTAAGAACCAACTTTTCAAAAGTATTAGATAAGCCCTCAATTCCATGAACAACTTAGTTAAATTAAACTTTATTGCCAAAACCTGTTTGGCTCAGTGAACAGAGCGTAGGCCTGCAGACTGAAAGGTCCCAGGTTTGATTCTGGTCAAGGGCATGTACCTTGGTTTCGGCGCATCCTTAGTAGGGGCTGTGCAAGAGACAGCTGATCGATGTTTCTCTCTCATCGATGTTTCTGACTCTCTATCCCTCTCCCTTCCTCTCTGTGAAAAATCAATAAAATATATTTAAAAAATCAATAAAATATGTTTTTAAAAAGAAAAATAAATAAATTAATTAAACTTTATTAAAAATACAATGAAGTTTCCTCCTGAAGAATTTCTTCCAGGGTCCTCCTTTTCCACCTTATTCTTCAGGCATGTCTTTTATATGTGTGTGCATAAATATATGCATATATGTATATTTTTTCTTTGCCTTTCTCTTTTCTGAATCCAGAGAGGAACTTGCTTTCCTTTGTTATTATTTATTTACTTAATTACTTATTTATTTTAGTTTTGGCTTTTTGTTGTGTTCTTTATTTAGGGGAATAATAGCGAAGAGCAGTTTCCTAAGGGGGAAAAAATCTATAAAAGACTAATTATTTAAGTTTGATTCTCTCTAAATATATTCATTGTGCATTTTTATTGCTTATCTGGATGTATTGGGAATTCTAGATCAAACATCCCAGTTATTCAAATTTTGAAGGAATTGCCTCACTATTTTCAAGCATCCATTTTGATTTTCTAGCATTTATCTTTAACTTGTTTTTCCCCTATGAAAATTCTTATCATCATTACATCTGTGGTATGTTAACATTTTATTATAGTATAAGTGTGTGTGTGTTTGTCTGTGTGTGTTCAATGTACTGTGGTAGGCCACTAATATTTTTAGTAGTTAAATTTCTGTCCCTTACCTTGAAAAAAATGTTATAGTCTTTATTAGATAATTTACTCAAATAGTCTTTGCCATTCTTCCTAAAGCTATTGAGAAGATGATCCTCTTGGACTGATCTAAATCTTTATATATTTTCCACTTTTAATTTCTTTTTACATTCATTTTTATTTACTTTTTTGAATTTATTGGGGACAAAATTTATACAGCTTTCAGGTATACAATTCCATAATAAATCATCGATATACAGTATTGTGTGCTCACCACTCCAAGTCAAATCTCCTTCCATCATCATTTATCCCCTCTATCCTGCCTGTCCCTCCCCCACCTACCCCTGGCAATCCCAACACCGTTTCTCGTATTTATGGGTTTTGTCTCTTATTTTTTTAAAACGTATTTTATTGATTTTTTTACAGAGAGGGAGGGAGAGGGATAGAGAGTTAGAAACTTCGATGAGAGAGAAACATTGATCAGCTGCCTCTTACACACCCCCTATTGGGGATGTACCACAACCAAGGTACATGCCATTGATGAGAATCGAACCTGGGACCTTTCAGTCTGCAAGCTGATGCTCTATCCACTGAGCCAAACCAGTTAGGGCATTTTTATTTTTTATTTTTAATGCCTATTTATAAATTGGATTTTGGGGGGATTTTTGGTGTTGAGTTTTATAAGATTTTATAGATTTTGGATATTAACCCTTTATCAGATGTATCATTAGCAAATATATTCTACCATTCAGTGGGTAGTCTTTTAATTTTGCTGGTGGTTTCCTTTGCTATGCAAAAACTTTTTACTTTATTGTAGATCCATTTGTTTATTTTTCTTGCTAAATTTCTTGTAGTAATATTTTTCCACTTATATTTTCTTTTTATATTTTATTTTTTATTGAATTTATTGAGGTGACAAATGTGTAATATTTTACTGCCTATGGTTTCCTCTAGGATTTTAATGGTTTGGAATCTAAAATTTAACTCCTTAATCCATTTTCAATTTATTTTTGTGTAAGGTGTAAGAAGGTGGTCTAGTTTCATTTTTTTTTTTTCTCTTTGCAAGCATCTGTCCAATTTTCCCAATGTCCTTTATTGAATAGACTATCTTTACTCCATTGTGTGTTTTTGCCTCATTTGTCAAATATTAATTGACTATAAAGAACTGGATTTATTTCTGAGCTCTCTGTTCTTTTTCATTTATGTTTTACTTCTTGAGTGATTTCTTACTCTGTTTACATTTAAATTGAACTGCTATTTTGTTAATGAAATTGTGGATTTTCAAAGCCCTCATATTCTCTAATTGTTCCTTTCTTCATGTCCCATTCTTGCTTTGTGGGCACAATATTTTCTCTCATTGCTCTGATATATTAAATGTATGCTTATTGTTTTCCAATCCTTGTATTGTTTCTTTTCTATGAGTTTTCTTTGAGAGGAGATTATTTATATTAATATATACTAGAGTTGTGTAATATTATATATATATGTATATATATGTATGTGTGTGTGTGTGTATATATATATATATATAGTCACAGACTTTCTACTCTAACTTTGTGTCTGACTATTCATGTTTAAAATTAAGACACTAAAAGCTGATTGGTTGCTCTCTATATGTGAGTATGAGGCTTATTGACTTGTGAGTTCCACTGCAGAATGATCAGTTGAATTGGCCTATTTCTTCTATATCTACTCTTAGTTCTAAGTGTCATTATAGGAAGTTTTTTCTTCTAGGTTATTTAGTTATTCAAGAGTAAATTCATTGAATCTCATAAGTGAGAGGATAACTTTTGCTAGCCAACATTCTCAAAGCAGGGAAGGCGCCTTAGTATGCAGATACAGTGCCATTCAGGTGCAGATTTCACTTGATTCCTTTTATTACCTATTTAACCCTGTACTCATCCTTGCCTGACTATACATGAGATACCAAGCTATGAATTTGGGACAGGACCTCGGTGTGGTCTATCCCATTTCTTACAAACTCTTAACAAAATTCCCTGCTATTAATTTGATTTTCCTCCCACCTTCCCTGTGACTTGAGTTTTTAAGCCTTACTGTTGTCAAAAGTTCACAAAAGTGAATTGCCTTTCTGTCCTGGCCACCCACTCTGTTAACATTTAGGTTGTAACTTTTCCTACTCTTAAATATTATCACATTTTCTATTTTCTTTTTCTTTTTGAAAAAATATTTTGAGTTTCTTTGCTGTTGCCTCTTTCCCCCTTCCCTTTGTCTTTATGTACACTCTAGCTATAAACTTTGGTGGGGTTGCATGTTTATAAACATGTAAAAAGTTTGAGGGAATGCACCAAGTTTTTAAAGATTTTTTTTTTTTGCTTTTTATCACCAGTACTTATGGTAGTGCAAGGCATAAAATAGGAATTTAGAGAATAAATTTCTTTATAAGGGACTGATTGTCAAAATTACTCTTGATTAGATATTATAGAAAAAGAATTATGACAATATATATAATACCTTTTAGTATTGACATAATTCAATTAAAAATGGTCTAACTGGATTGTTGTTTTTCTTCTTTTTAATCTCCAATATCAACAGATTTTCTAATTATTCTTCAAAATGTGGACCTAGTGCCAACTCACATCTAATAGGACATCCCTATTATATATTAATATCCATCCTATACTGTATCTGTGTATTGTGTATATACTTCTTATTTAATACATTGAGAGAAGAAACCTCATTTTATCTGCATTTTCATTCCTAGGAGTTCATACAACTGACACAGAATCAAAACTCCACAAATATATATATATATAAAACTGAAATAAACTGAATGTTTTCTTCCAGACATTATAGGAAAGAACAGAAAGGCAGATACTGTTATTGCTACCAGTTGATGCTAACGATTTTAACATAACCACAAAGCCCAGAAAATTGGTTTTGATCCCTCAAAAGGATTTTGTTGTTAGTTTTATTGTACAGAAGAAAAATTGTGCTTTCCTACAAAGGGAATGAGAAGAAATAGGAAATAAATTGTCCTCTCATAAATGTTTGGAAACATATACCAATGTAAGAATTGGTCATTTGACTGAATTTATCCTATTAGTTTTAGACCAGCCAATAGACCATTTAGATGGTTGGCCATGCGGAAAGTCAGAATAGATGATCTATTCAGCCATTTTTAATATCAATATTTTTATTAGATACAATAGCTATAGATATGCATTAATTTTTCTAGTACATTTCTATCTTGAATGTGCATATATGTCAGAATGTGATTCAAGGTCAAATGCTGCATTGCATTTTAAACAAGGGAGGGTTCATTCTTTCAGAGAGGCCAGGAAGAATTTTTCCCTCTCTGCTTAGCTGATTTTAAGGTTTTTACACTTGGAGTCAAAATTTAATTTTACAGAAAAAGGAAAAGCAACTATCCACTGGGGGGAAAAAAAAGTATCTTTTGGTTTGGGGATAAGGAAAAAAATGAGGTAGTGAATGTAAACAGTTTGCTCTTCTTTCAGTCTTCAGGAAATGATTTTTCTTTGGTCTGCTTGGTAATGAGACTTATTTTGATTTAGTTCTATCAGCAATAGAACAAAGTGCAGTCTTTCATTTATTTTTCTTTTGGCTCTGTTTTTTCTTTAATTTAAAATTAATCAAATCAAATCCTGTCATGCTGTACCTTGCAGGTGATAAGAAACAAGAAAAGCTAAATTGCAGTGGTTTGGATTACTATGCTTTACTACTATTGATTGGGACAGTTATAATCTCATTGGTTGAATTTTAAATGTGCCTTTATGCACCCAAGCATATGTGATCATCTAAATACAACTCCAGATATTTTAGCAATTAGAAATAAATGCAGTATCTCTGAAGCTATTTGGAAATACAAATTGCTTGTCAAACAGTCTATGTTCTTTTTATCAGGGAGAATAAGATGGAAAATTTGGGGAGGTAGAACGAAGATTAAGTAGTTAGCAATACTGCTAGATAATTAGCCTTCCAACATTATAAAACCTAACCTTTGTTCTATGATAATTAAAATAATATAGGATCATTTCACTGATAACTGCTTAGTTTTAAAATGGAAAATGTATGTTGGCAAAGGTGCTGTGATTAAGAAAAGTAAGTTTGCATCTATGCATTTCATGGAATATAGTTAATAGTCAGCATAATTAATAATGAATATATTATATTCTCTCTATGAAGATTTTTGACGCCCAATTGATTGAATGGAAATTAGGACATAGGTTTTAAACCCACCCTATTCTAACTTTAACTGAAAACAGCAGGAATGTCTAGTCACTAGAGGGCAGCCATAATCTGTTACAGTCCATAAAGATCCTCCTGGATATCTAAGTCCAATTGCTGATGTGGAGGGCATTATTTAGAATCAGTGAGCTGTTTTTAACTGTGTGTATTTCAGAAAAAGGACACTCACATCCATGTTTAGACAACATATCATAATTGATGTGATTAAAAGCAAAACAAACAGATAATTGCAACATTGGTTGTATAAGTTTCATGTAAATATATACCCTAGTTATCAAAGAAAAAAACTGAATGCAAGAAAAAAAGTACACGAATTTTCACATGAATGGACTGGCCTCACCACATTTTATCAGTATGTTATTGTTGCCAGGATACCAAAGTTCTAAGCAAAGAAAAAAGAACCACTAAACAAATAACTCTGGAATGCCTATAAGGCTGTTCATTTTTCCAAAATTTAGGTAGCTTCAGAATGCATGTAGATCTACAGGGAGGACTTGGAAATAAAAAGCAAATGAACACTTCATATCAACAGATGTTATGAGGATTTTGTAACTGGGATAAATGTACTGTATGCCAACTTAAAAAAGAACACTGCCAAGTAAGCCTTACACATGGCAGAGTTTAAATCTCTTGCCTTTAAAGAGACCTCCTTTTCTGGCCAATTTGAATTAAAGATAAATGCCAATTAGCATTATGCAGACATTTCAGCTTCTGTCCTTATTTAGAACCACCCACCTAACCTGCTTAAAAATTATTTGCAGGATCTATTGAGCCCGGTAGAGGACAGTAACAAGCAGACAATACAGTGCATGACTATTCACTCTCACTGGTAAGAGACTTACTATAAGTGATTTACATCATCTTCTGTGAAGTACACAAGAAAAATACTATTTTTGGTGAGAGTATCTCATTAACAAAACTATGTTTTCATTCTTGGCTATGTCCCACAGAAAATCCCACCGCCAGTTTCTTTTCTGCTGGCCACAAGAAAGTCCAGTTGAAAGAATATGAAGAGACAAACTATGCTATTTGTATTAAAGGAAAATAATTATAAACACATCTTATTAATAATATTTCCCATATGGCAATGAGATTAATTTTCCTTGAATGAATGATGAATGAATAAATGAATTATATTAATATCACCCTTAGTAACATAATATTTTGAAGAAATACACACACACACACACACACACACACACACACACACACACACACATACACATTAGAGGCCCAAAACATGAATTCATGCATGGGTGGAGTACTGAGGGGGATGGGGGATCTGGGATGCGATTGGCCCTCAGGGCAGGTGGTGAGGTGCCCTTGACTACCCAGGATCCGGATCTGTCCTGTTAACATTCTCACTGGCTGTTGGGAGCCACCTCGAAGCCACTTTTATATTGTTTCTTTCTTGTGGAGCATCTAGGAAAGGGAAGTGGCCATGGTGCCTGAGGCCAACTTCCAGGAGGCCAGCAAGGCTGTCAAGATTGTGCTGGTGGCACTGTTCCATCAGTGTCTGGCCTGTTCTACAGAGATTGGACCTCCTAAGGGAGTAGGTAGCTGCTGGTGGTCTGGTGGGCCACAGGATGGGTTTGTCAGCTGAGTAGCGCTCCTGTTGTGGGAGCACACTGACTACCAGGGGGCAGCTCCTCCCTAGTGATCAGTGTACATCATAGCAACTGGTTGTTCCAGTCATTCCAGTTGATCGGCCCCTTAGGCTTTTAGATATATATGCTAGAGGCCTGGTGCACAAAATTAGCTCAGCCTGTACCCTCTCCAATCTGGGACCCCTTGAAGGATGTCCAACTGCCTGTTTAGGCCCGGTCTCAGTAGGATCAGGGCCTAAATGGGCAGTCCGACATCCTTCTCACAATCCAGGACTGCTGGCTCCAAACTGTTCACCTGCCTGCCTCCCTGTTTGCCCCTAACCATTTCTGCCTGCCAGCCTAATCACCCCCTAACAACTACCCCGCCAGCCTAATTGATGTCTAACTGCTCCCCTGCCAGCCTATATGCCCCCAACTTATGCCAGCCTGGTCACCCCTAACTGCCCTCCCCTGCAAGCCTGATCACCCCCAAATGCTCTCCCTTGCAGGTCTGGTCCCTCCCAACTACCCTCCCCTACTGGCCTGATCGCCCACAACTGCTCTCCCTTGTAGGGTTTGAAACCTCCCAATGTTCCTCCCTGCTGGCCATCTTGTGGTGGCCATCTTGTGTCCACATGAGGGCAGGATCTTTGACCACATGGAGGCAGCCCTTTTGTGTGTTGGAGTAATGGTCAATCTGCAAATTACTCTTATATTAGACAGGATAGAGGCCTGGTGCATGGGTGGGGCCAGCTGGTTTGCCCTGAAGAATGTCCCAGATAAGGGTGGGGATTCCATTGGGGTGAAGGGCGGCCTGGGCAAGGGGCCTGTGGAGGTTTGCAGGCTAGCTATGCCCCCCAACGACCCAACATAAGCCCTGGGATCTGGGATTAATTTATTTCTACAACTGAAAATTTGTAGCCTGGAGTGGAGCCAAACTTTCTGCTCAATCCCTGGCAGCAGCCATTTTGGTTTGAAACGTTGTAGCCTAGAGTGGAGGCCTAGGCCAGCAATGGCAAGCAGAAAGCTTGCCTTCCTCTGTTACCCGAGAAACCCAAGCCTCTGTTTTCTCCAGCTCAGTAGCAGAGAAACATTTCTGTATCTTTTATAATTGAAATTTTGTAGCATTGAATGGAGGTTTAGGCCAGCCATGGCAGGCAGAAAGCTTGGCTTCCTCCATTGCCAGGAAACCCAAGCCTCCTCCTGCTCTCAGTAGTGGCATCCATCCTGGTTGGGGTTTATTTGCATAATCTGCTCCTGATTGGATGGTGGGCATGGCTGTGGGCGTCACTTGTGGGTGTAGCAAAGGTATGGTCAAATTTGCATATTATTGTTTTATTAGGTAGAATATAGTAGATGCATGGAAATTTGTGTAAGAGTAGGCCTTCTTTCCCCCAAGCCACTGGCACCAGCTTCTCTCTGCACTGGCTTCCCTCTGGCATCTGGGACCTAGTTTTTCCTCCTCCAGACACCCGCAGGCACCTAGGACCTGGGCTGTCTTCTTTCCAACCCCGACTTCATCAGGAAGAACATCCAGAATGATGTTGGAAGACATCTGGTCTAATTAGCATATTACCCTTTTATTATTATATATATGTGTGTGTGTGTATATATATATATATATATATATATACATATATTCTAACAAAATTTGTATTAGCTCCTGCTATACTTATTTCAATCAACATTCACTGAGAGTATAATTATGTGAAGGTTCACATGGTTTAAAATTATTGACAAGCACTACTTTTATGATTCCAAGGTATATTTTAGATACCTGTGAACAACAAAAATATTGCTTTTGTCATGAAATATTGATGGGAGGTTGCTGTTTTGTTCCACTGACAATTATGAATTTTGCAACCACTTTGTAAAATGTAACAGATATGTGAATAATGGGTTTGTTAAAAGTTGAAAAATTATATTTACTTTGCTTCGCCCAAATTTGAATTCATTCCATGTATTTTGTTTGCAGTGCACAAATTTTTTTGACATGTTGTTATACTCTTGTATTAAAGTTAAGCATGCCAGAAGCCAAAAACAATTAAAGTTAGTAAGGTCCCCAAAAGTGGTCATGAAGTTTTCATTGAAAAGAGCCCTTGATTTGAAGTTAAAAGACTTGCCTCTCAGTCCTGAGGGTGTGTTCTAATATGCTATCTGACCTCATGCAAAGCACTTACTCTTGACCTCATTTTTTCATCTATAAAAAGAGGCAGATTAGACTAGTTGATTTTGTAAGTTCACTCATATTCTCATAATTGTTCTTCTCTTTGGTTTCTATTTGATTTCACCTTGCGTATGGTCATTCATGTTCTTGTCAAATTCTTCCTTGTAGGACATAAACCCTGTCCTTGGAAATCAAGGGATATTTGTCATTCTTTCTTTTGCAAAACAGAAAGAAAAGGAACTGGTGTATAGTAGATGGGACAGCAGTACATATTTGTGAAAATAAAAATGGCGCATAGGAGTATTGTCTTATTGTAGAGACAGAAGGACATTTATCTGTGTCTCCTCCATTACCCAAGCACACAACACTGGGATTGATGCATTGTGGTGACTGTAATACATATTTGATCAGTTTTGAAGTAAAAGATAGACAAATATGCAGTTACTCAAGATATCAGAGCTTAAACAATATACATGTAGAACTTGATTAAAAAGTTATACCTTCCATTTTGTGAGGATTTAAATAATCAAGGGTCCAATTTTCCTTCTTTATCAGTTTCTTTTTCTTTCTTTTTTTTAAGGAATTAAGGAATCTACTGTAATCCAGAGAAATTGTACTATATTTTCTAACTGCCCATTTTTCAAACTTCTGACTTATATTAGACATTTTCTGGACATATATATCTTTGTAATAGATTAATATCTATCCAATAGTATGAGCATATGTAAGTCAATTATTTACCTTTGAGTTTATACACTTTCCCTTTGTGTAAGTCTGAGAGAAAAAAATGTCTGATAAAAACAAAGATATCGATATATCCAGATTCTTCTTCACATTTCTTCTCACGGCATAATTTAGAAAAGCTATTTCAGATGTAAAGAAAGGGAGGCTCCATATCTGGATACACTGCATTTTGTGGGTTTGCTTCTAATTACTTTGTAGATTAGAACGAATAGCTAAAATAAAATGAAGTCAAAAGTTTAAATTGCCCCAGACCCTAGATTAGTCTAAATAAAGTAGTTTATTATGAAAGTCACCCAAACTATTAAAACAAATTGAAATAAGTATGTAGAAAAAAACATGATAGATCTTAAATCTGTTTCTGTTTCTGTTTTGTTTTGTTTTGTTTTAAACACCTGAGGTGTTTTTGTAAGTAAGGGGATGAGGTTTAGGTTTTTAGTTTTATTATGTGTCTAAATAGGTAACAATAACACCACATGTAATCTTTGAAATCATAAATGTCTGTCTGAGAAGATGACCTTCCCAAAGCCGTTTTCTTTTTTCTGAAACTCTTCTCTGCTCTGGCCATAAGGTTGAAGAAACCACTCAAGATTCTGACAACCAACCACAGTGTCCCATCTGTCTGCTACACCAACCCTACTACCCTCTTGTATTATTTTCCCTTTGTTTATAATGACACTTTCCAGGCCCTTTCATAACTCCCAGGGCATTCATACTTGGGATAGAGGAGACTTTCCCTCATCTGCCCTTATTTTTGTGGTTGGTTAGCCTGTCCTACCCTAAGTGCCTGTTCCCTGGGGATAACCACCTCATAAGGCCCTCCTGGGTCCTGTCTTAATGGGGAAAGCGAATCTGTGTAGTCTTAAATTGACTGAACTAGGGGTTAAATGCTGAAGTGACCTTGGCATCTGGAGATACTGCCTCCCTGACCTTCAAGCTGCTGGGCCTGTGAATGACTGCTGAGCTGCTGGAGGTGTCACAGAAAGGCTCAGTGGGGATGAGAAATTTTAATGATTTATGTAACTTCACACAGTACCAGAGCTACACATTTTACTTATAAGATGTTTCAGAAATTATTACAACATGGAACTTCTGTTAACTGCTTTCATGGAAACATATGCACAATAATGTTTCTTATCTAGATCTGCAATGGGCATGTGAGTTCACATGCATTCTGTTACCTATGAATCTGAAGTAAAGCACAGTACTGACAGATGTCATCATCTCCATCATCACAGTAAGAACTAACATTTATCTAGTGTTTACCATGTGTCAGTTACTGCGCTAAGAAACTTCTATGTGTTTCCTTATGCAATCCCCACAATAACCTTACATTATCTAAGCCACATTTTAATTCCAACTGTTGTTACTATTATTGTCCCCCTCGTACATGTGAGGAAGATTAGTCTAAGAGCTAGCCCAAAGCCATACAGCTTATGATTGGCAAAGAACAAGTTCAGATGATTCCTGCCTTCCATAGCCTACTCTCTAAAGAATATCTGAATATTTTACTTATCCATGAAAATGTGTTGAACTACTACCAGGTGCAAGTCACAGACAGAAAGATCTTAATTAACATGGGAAATGAACTATCCAGAGACAGGTTATAAGTGTCAAAGGGACGGCCAGGGTTTCTAACATGACAGCACCTACAGCTGTTACTCTGAGATCACCTGATGCAATGCAGATACTTCATAAACAGAGTAGAACAAAAATAGCACTGGGACTTTTTAAAGGACAAGATTTAATCACTAGCACTCACTCATGTGTACCTGTGAAAAAGTGACTCATCACAAGATAAGATGTGTATCCCCTTGTTGGGAATGGGAGATCATGAAGCAGAAAATCAGTGACACAGCACCAGGCATTCACTTACTGATTGTAGAAGTAGGGCCAGAGCATGTGATGTTTTTAAGATCTAGGGATAATAACCTTACCTACCACACAGGGTAGTGGTGAGGATTCAATAAAATATTTTACATGACAGATTGAAAAAATACTTGATAGACACATCATAAGCTCTCCATAAACATGAGCCATCATGATGGTGTTTGCCATTTTACAAAAATCTCTGATGAAAAGGGCTGTAAAAAGCCACCCGTTTTTAATAAACTCTCAATATAGGAGCTCCACCTACAAAATCCTGGGTGGGACAATCCATTTCTTGGACTCTATCATGCAAAAATAAAATAAATAAATGTAAAATATATACACACCTATATGTGTAAGAAAGCTCATTTCAGCGTTTTTTGATAAAATTAAATTGCATATTTTGTGGATCTTATGTTAATGAAAACCATTCCTGAAAATATTTTAAATACTTTAGAATAACTCTCAGCAGAGAAACATGCTTATATCTTATGATAGTTTTAAGAGAACTGAGGTTCACTTATAGCATTCTCACTCCTAAGTCTATGAGGTTGGCCCAATTGAAAAGGCTGCATATGAAAATAAAATTCTCTTCCTTTCTTTAACATATATTTATGGGACATTGTGCATTGAGAGCTAAGAAATGTTAGATAGCCTTTTAAAAGAGTGAAGTAGACGTGTTGATGTGTTGACTTAAAAACACATGCATAATTGTTTACCTCCAGTTACAGAGATGGGGCATGGTGAAGAGAGGATGAGAACAAAACTATTAATGTATATTCCTTGAATCAATGTAGTGTTTCAATCTTTTTAACGATAATATTTTGCTTTAAAAACATTAAGTATAATTTTAGAGATCACGAACATTATTGATGACTTATCTCTCATGATCTTTCAAATATTTATGGAAATATTTGGTTATGTATTAACGATTACATTTAACTGAACTTTGGCCTATGGGATTTCTAATCATGTTGCAAAACAAGCTTTTTAGTCAAGAAGAAAGAAAAATACATGTTTTTTTTTCTTCTTAAAGATCTCAAGGAGAAAGAAGAGTTATTATTAACCTGGACCTGGAGAAATCCAAGTGGATCAGTGGAGCAAAATAAGATATTTTAGGCAGAGGAAACAGCATGTTTTAAGATTAGGAAGTATATGTGAGCGTGACCAATTGAACAAGAGTCCAGATTAAGGAGGTATGAGGTATGTGGTTTGGTGAGAGATGACATTGTAATGACAAGCTGATGCTCCAATGGGAAGGTCTACATAGCATACTAAGATGTTTATCCTGGAGAAGTTGAAAAATTAGAGAAACACAGGAGGACTTTTAAGGAAGAGAAGAACATTATCATGTGTATTTTTTGGAAAGTTTATTTTAGAGATGGTTTGGAGAATTGATCTCTCTTCATGAAGAGAAGGCTTGGGCTAGGTACACTGGATGGCAGATTGTTCAAATAATCCAATAGAGAAATGATGAGTGTGTGGGCTAGAGAGTGGTAGCAGAGATAGAGAGGAGCAGGCAAATTCAGAGACGAGTCAGTCCACAGACAAGTTATTTCAGTCCTTGGGGATATAATCAATCTAGGCCTGGTAATGTGAACTCATTTAAGTAGCTAAGTGCTCTCTTACTATCTCCTCACTTATCTTAGGATTGGATTCCTTTGTTTGTCCTACCCTTTGGAGGTTGAAGATCATTTTTTATTCCTGATTGAGAAAACAGAAGCAAAATAGGAGTTTAGTCCTTCCAATGTCATCTGCTCATATTACACCATCTGGCCCAGAAGCCTAGCCCTTGTTCAGTATTTCGTAGAAATTATATTTAAATGGTTTATAGTGCTTTACAAAAGGCTCTGCTCACCCTATAGCTCAGCCTTCTTGATACTAGTTTTGAAGGTCCCTGCCATTCTTTCAATTTTGCCCTTGGTGGTATGTCTCTCCTGCTGGCTTCTATTTCCCTCAAGATTTCTGGAAGAGAAATATCTGTTTATAGTATGTGTTAAATTTCTTAGGCTCAGATTTTTAGCCTCTCTCATTATAAGTGAATATTAAATATACATCCCCTTCATTTCTATTAATAAACATTATAGAATGACAGTGTTAATACTAACACATATTTAAGAATATTTTCTATATTCAAGTTGTTTTTCGACTTCAATTTAGAATGTCTTTCACTTACATATTTTGTCTTTTACTTTTATATCCCCTTTGTTTTATTTTTTATTGTTTTTTGTTTCATTTTGCTACAGTTTTCTATGCTTTATACAGCAGTCATCTCTTTAAGAATTTTCTTGCTAATAATTTAGACCTTGATTGGTCTACCTTTTTCTGAATATTCAAGTCTCCTTCATGGCTTTTGGTGTCTTTCCCGCATTACATATCTTAAACATACCAATGTTAATATTTCTATTATCCCCAGGCCATGAATATAGGACTCACTATCTATACTTTTTTTTCCCCAACAGAATTTTAGAAATATGTTCATTTATTTTAGAGCACTTCAAATGACTTTGCTTTATTTCCTCTGTATAACATAAATTTTATAGTTACTAAAATTGAAGTGTTTAACTGTTATAACTCACTTATGCTATAGAAGGGAAGGGATTCTGGTTTAGTGGAAATAATCCCTGAATAGGAGTAAAAAGATATGGGATTTTCCAAGTTGTAGCTGTATAAATTCCTTGTTTAAATCACAATTTTCCTAAGGCTCAGTTTTCTTTTCATACATAAAATAGGGATGGCAATATTTTCTAGGGTAAACCACACACTTGTAAGTATTAAATGAAATGACATACATAAGATCCATTTATAAACTACAATCATGGCCCACTTAACAAAAAGGTATGTTCCAAGAAATGCATGGTTAGGCGGTTTTGTCGTGCAAATATCATAGAGTTCATTTACACAAACCTGGATAGAAGAGCCTACTGCACACCTAAGCTCTATGGCATAGCCTATTGCTGCTCGGCTACAAGCCTGTACAGCATGATGCTGTACAAATTAACACAAGATTAAATCAAGCACAAGAGAAACATGATGCAATCAAGAGATAAGTTAAACAGGAGATATACCAGGCTGCTAAGGAGCAAGGCATACTGCCTTACAGCAATTTTTTTTTTTTGTTTAAGTAGAAAGAGCACACCTTAAAAAATTAAATAAAAAATATTGTATAGTAAATACATAAGCCAGTAACATAGGTGCTTAGTATCATTATCAAGTATCATGTACTATACATAATTGCATTTGCTACACTTTTACACAACTGGCAGTGCAGTAGGTTTGTTTACATCAGCATTACTACCAACATGTGAGTAATGCATTATGAGGTTACTCTGGCTACAATGTCACTAGGTGATAGAAAATTTTCTGCCCATTGTAATCTATGTGGTTTGATGTTGAACAACATATTTGAGACTAGTTTTTATTCTTTGTGCAGATGATATTCTATTTTTGTTAAGCGTGTCTGTATTTATGTGTGTGGAGCTGCTGGCTTGCTGTGCGTGTGCACGTGGAGAGCTGGTGCCCAGAGATTGAACAGCCTAATGCTCCCTCCCTGCCCTGGTCTGAGGAAACCAACCAGGGGTCCTGGCTCCTGAGGGGCACCTAACCCTTCCCCCCAACCCTCAACCCTCACTCCAGCTCTTTGAAATAGTCTGTGTAAAGGTGAAAGTGGAGCAATAAACTGCGTTCATCATTGAAAAAAAATGGCTTTACTGTGGGATGTATGGCTATATAAAGTATTATGAAAATATAAATAATTACTTTTAAAGTGAAGCTCAAGATCTGCTTACTTGTATAGATGATTTGTTGCATAAAATTTAGGAAAACTAATAAAATAATATTGTTCACTTCTTTTTTACACTTCATGCTAGGAAAACTAAGCTTGCCAACTTCCTCTGATTTTGTTTTCTGAGTTACATTATTTTAAGGTCAACAAAATATAGTAAGTTCAACGTTTAATTTTATTTTTCACCTCTTGATGGAAAAGCATACTTAGTGCATGGAACAAACTGTCTTTGCATTATATTTTATAGGTAAATATCTTTTTAAGGAAGAAAAAACCACCACACAAATATAAACTATTTTTGAAGTATGTCTTTGAGAAAATAGAGATATTATAAATTAGAGGTCTGTTGCATGAAAATTCATGCACTGGAGGGGGTGTCCCTCAGCACGGCCTGCCCCCTCTCAGGGTCCTGGAGCCCTCAGGGGTTGGAGGTGACTCAGCGATCAAGGGAAGGCAATGCCCCATCACACCTCTGCTGCTGTCATAGTCAGCAGTGCAAGCCTCTGCTGGCTCTGGTTACCTGAACCTCAGGGGCAGCTCTGGGAGGCTGGGAAGCCACCATGCTAGGTTTGCCTGTGCCTTGGGCTGGCTCTGGGTAGCTGGGGGGGCTGAGGGACCTGGGGGACTCTGGAGGCAGGCACACTGAGCGGCGGAACCTGTTTGGGGGCAGCCTGCAGCCCCAGTCAGGCAGAGAGGATTAAGCACCACCATCCTGTGTCTGTGGGTGCCACCATCTTTGAGGGTATGGCAGTCAATTAGGATATCCCCTCCTTATTAGATAGGATGCTGTTTTTCAAGGCAGTAGATTTGACTTTCACACAAAATATATATTTATAATGTTTATACTACGAGTGATTATTTTCAATTTAAGTAACTAAAATTATATATTGATAATGATATTACTAGCAATTATTCACAATGTTATTAACTAAAAATAAACAATTAAACATGATTTCATGGATTATTTATGGTTTCCAAATCCATCTACTTTCACACCGATCAAATTGACATTACCTTCACTGAAATTAAAGAAAAAAATTATGTGTGGAATCTACTGGAGATTAAAGAATTCAAAGAGAATGATACCAACTCCCTGAGTAAGTAATTTGGTCCTATATAATAAAACTTCATAGAGTCCTGATGTAATGTTAGTTGTAATTGCCATGCATGTCCTGAAGTTAATAAGCTCTAGATTGCAAATTCAAGCTGTGACGGAAAGTATGGGAGGTCATCAACCAGGACCTTGTGCATATTCTCCCTGTATGGAATAAGTGTATGTTTCTCTACCTGTTGAGTGCAAATCCCTTTGCATTTTAAGTGAAAAAAAGTTCAAAGGTGCCACTGACCCTACTAGAAAAAAAATAGTGAAGTTCTCCCAGCAAATGAAGGTAAGACTGGCAAGGTGAAATACATCAGCTTGGTCAGTAGAAGGTAAGCTTCCTTGATGAACTAGAGGTTATGGATATTCATAAAGCAATATGTCACATTTGCACAAAAAATTGTCCACATTTGTCCTGGGGTGGTAGAGAGAAGCAGAAAGCAGTGAGAATCACTATTCTTACTCAGCCTCTGCCAGTCCTGTGATGTGAATGAATGCCCCTGCGTTTCCAGGTAGATGCCCATTGTGTTCTTCCTTCTTCCATTTAACCAACATTGATCGGGCCTGTGACAAACCAAACTTAATTTACAGCTCAGCTCAATGCCTTTCACCCCCTTTCTTCTGTTCATTCCTGCCATTTACTGACAGAAAACAAGGTGGACAACATCAACACCCACCCTGGACTTGGGCCATCATCCTCTTAAACCACCCAGGGCTAAGCTCTATACAAACGCCCTGCATTTTTAATTCCAAAGGATTCTTGACTGATTTATGTTTGTAAATTAGAATGTGCACTGATATAATATAGGCAAGTCATTGCAAAATTAACATTACAGAACATTCTCTTGTAGATTTCTTTGATATTTTTAAAATTAAAATGGTCAGCAATACAAGAGTAACACTGTCACAGATTTAAATAAGACTGTAACTGATGGACAAGATCAATAATTTGAAGATGAAATGGTAACAGCAGTTTTTCTTTTCTTTAAAGGGAACCACTTTGCTTCATGCGTATGCCTACAGCTAGATCTTGTTTTCTGTCTGTAGACAGTGATCCCTGCTGTGCGCTGTTGAGAAAATGAGAAGACAAAATGGAGAATCAATTTAAGGAAAAAAGCTCAGTTGACAAAGCTTTATAGTGGATCAATGGAATCTAACTAGTTAAGATATCTTTTAGTAGCTGAGATAAAAGTATATAATTGCTTGCAAATACTGTTGCATTTTATGTCTTCCTAATTTTGAATTTCAGTATTTAAAGAAAAATCTTCCTAAGTATGCAAATATTTTTCTTATGCCATTTGAATGATTATTTCTCCACCTTCATAAGGTCAATGAATAAAAAAAAAATAATCCAACTCCATAAGCATCCCCCATTTATTTGAAATTCATCTACTTAAAAATAAAATTCTTCTCTAAGAATTAAAAAAAATGTTTAAGTGCAGTTTCAAGGTGAATATAATGGTTTCCCTTGATCACTTAAGGGAGTTACTTTATAGTTATTCCTTTATCACTTGTTTGTTTAAACAGGTTTCCCCATAAACACAGCATGTGCGTGAGACTGATATAAAGCAGGAACATTTATTTAATAGGTTGATCCATAGATCCGATATTTATTTAATTAGCTGCCACTAAATTTGCATTCCAGGAATAATTAGTTGTTTAAAATCCCTAATAGCATTCAGTAAACTATTGTTTGAACTATTTTAGCACACCTTGTTTATTAAAACATAAACAAACATTAATGAAAATCCTTTTTAACAGGCTCTAGTTCACAAGAAAAAAATATCTCAGCAATGCTGCTTAACTATAAAATATAAAAGTAAATTCAAAATTAATTTAAAGCTTGCAGTTAGTTTATAAAATAAGTAATACGATTCATAATATGTGTTCAACTTTTTACTAATATATTTATTTGGTTTCTATATTTTTATATTAGGATAAATGGAGAGGGCTACAATGGTATGGAGATAGTCATTCAGAACCTTTTATGTGATGACATGGATAGCGCAGTATAAAATTTGAAAGGTTGTAAATTGTTAAAAAGTGTACCTGCCTTCCTGGAGCAAAAAAAAATTGAGGAAGTTGTAATGTTATCAGATTTACCAGTAAAACATAGGTTGAGGAACACTGGGGGAGCATGATTCTTTATGTACAAGTATTGAATTTTTTAAAGAAAGCAGGTGGAGACTCTTAAAAAAATACTTTATTGATTTTCACACAGAAAGAGGAAGAGGAAGAGAGAGAGAGAGAGAGAGAGAGAGAGAGAGAGAGAGAGAGAACAATGAAACATTGATCACTGATCACTGCTTCCTGCAAGCCCCCTACAGGGGATGGAGCCCAAAGGCCTTGTATGTGCACAGACCAGAAATTGAAGCAACAATTCAGGCAAGGGCACAATGCAAATAGCTTTACTCGGCTCAAAGATGCCTAGATTCATGACTTAGAATACTCAAACGCTGGGGAAGGAAAGATGATTCAGGTAACTGGGGATGCCCTGCATGGCTGGAGGCTGAAATGATTAGATCTGGATGAAGCAAGCCCAGTTGGTTTCCTCACTCTCTGAGTTGGGTCATTTGAAGCCTGGGCTCAGGTGCGATGGTGGACTAGTAAAACTGCATGTGAGGCTTGTATTCTAAGAGGAAGCATCTGGAAAATAAACATTTCAAGAGTGAGACAAAAGCTGCAAGGCTTCTTTTGACCTCTCTTTGGAAGCCATGCTGTGTTGATGACACTCGTTTCTACTTATTACAAGGATAAACTAAAGCCAGCCCAAACTCAAGGAAGGGGAGGGGAATTAGACTCTACCTCTTGATCAGAGAGTTACAAGCTCACATGGCAAAAGAAAGGTAAAGAAGAAGATGTCATTTTTATCTTATCTCCACAAGTACCACTGCCTGGGGAGGCCACATTATTAACTTCTTTCATTTATAGTACCATGTGACTGTCTAAAACTTCTCAGAGTTTTAATTTTAATTTTCTGTCATTAACTCTTTAAGCCCAATCTTCCCAATAAACTTAAAGCTCATAGCAGGAATTGGGTATTCCACCCAATCCTTAACCCGAGATAACTGGACTGGATTATGTTCTGTTAATTTGTCTATAGCTAGGAACCACCAAGGCACCTACATTTATGAAATAGTTTTCCAGGAAAGGCCTCCATGGACTTTCCACAAGTTCCATCTTCACAGGCCCATTTAAGCAGTTCAGCTCTTGGGGCTAAAACTAGAGGGTGAAAGGTGAGAAATAACTGAGTATTTACAGTCTCAGTATGTGCCACACAAAATAATTATTCATTACAAAGTGAAAAATATAACTTTATGATAAAGAAATCTGGCAGATACTACCTTAACCAAGGAAACAAAGTTGCCATCCATTATCAGTAATAGGACAAATAGTCACCATGTTCACTGTTATGACACACTAAAACATAACATCCCTTGCAGCGGTATTTCTGCCAACTGTGCACATGTATAAATCTAATTGTGAGGAAAAAATCAGGCAAACCCAAAACAGGACACATTTTTCACAAGTGTTAAGGTCCTGAAAGTCAAGGAAAGACTGAAGGACATTTCCTTGTTGAAGAATGATAAGGATACATAAATGAAATGTATGATTGTGAACTGGATCCCTTTGTTGGAAAGGACATAACTGGAACAATTGATGAACTCTAAGTAGGTAGTTAACACTTAATGCTAATTTGAAGTGTTATTTTTTTTAGTTTTTATACAATTTTTGATATGTAGAAGAGTTATTTTCTTAGAAAAATATAACATTTCAGAATGATAGGGCATCAGTTTGTTAACTGAGTCAGAAATAGTTCTAATAAAATAGAGAAAGAGAGAAGAAGCAGAAAAATGAGGGTAAAATCTTAACATTAAAAGAATATTAGTTAAGGGTAAATGGAAATTATTTAATTATTGGAATTTTGACATTATTGAAAATAGAAAGATAAAAATAAAACAAGAGTGCCTAAACTAGTTTGGTTCAGTGGATAGAGCGTGGGCCTGAGAACTGAAGGGTCTCAGGTTTGATTCCAGTCAAGAGCATGGACCTTGGTTACAGGCACATTCCAAATTGTGGTATGCAGAAGGCAACTGATCTATGTTTCTCTCTCATAGATGTTTCAAACTCTCTATCGCTCTTCCTTCCTCTCTGTAAAAAATACAATAAAATATATTTTAAAAAATAAAAATAAAATAAAGATATTAAAGAATAACATTTATCTTTTTCTCCATAAATTTTATAATTATGCAATGGAATTCAAATACAGTATAAAATATTACTTTGACATCTTTGCAATTATAGAATAATCTCCAAATGTCTAGCTTTTCAATGAGTATGCCAACTGAAAATGGAGCATTTGGCTTGCTGTTTTGTTACTTTGTGTCATCAGAATCTCCCTGACATAACCCATTCCTTTCCGGCTCCCAAGTACATCATTCTCTGATATGCTTGATCCATTATATTCATCCAGGAGGTGATTTTTCTGACATGCCTAGTGTGCTGAGTGAGATTGAATGTCTTTATCTCATAATGTATCTTCTCTGTCTTCCTACCTTCAGCAATAAAGGAGGACTTTATATCCAAGGTTTTCTACCTCAGAAAATTTATATCTTTATTTCACTGATCAAAGAAAGAGAAAATGTGGAATTAAAACAAGAGTAATTATTTAATAACTGTCATGTGTGCACTTAATTATGTTATCATGTATTTTTTGTTGCTATGGAGCAGAGACTTTTAAAAGTGACAGCATACAATGATTACAGGTAGTTCAACATTTGAATTTTATAATTAAAAAATAAAAATACTATCAGCACACAGAGAGCTGCAATGCATATGAGATGATAATATTATACCAGAGTAATTCTTTCTATGTTTTGTAGATCACCTGTTGAAACCCCCGGTAATCATTTTGCTCCTGAAATTAGAGTTCTGCATGGTCTGGGTTTCGCGTTTTGTCTGAAAGACAAGAAGTTTTTATATCTCTATTACAATGGTGTAACCTATGGCTGGCTGCTGTACAGTGCATGCTCTCTAGATCATATCCATTCACTCTCCTTTCAGCAAACATTTATTTAACTAGGTGGCACACATGGCTCTGAGGATAACAAAATGAGTAAAATCTTGACAAGGCCCTCTAGTAGCAAATGATTCCTGCAGCAGTCACCTCTCAGTATGTATGTACACATGCAATTACTTCCTTTCACTGTGAAAAATAATGTCCCCTCTCTGGCTTTAGGATTAGATTAGGGTTGAAGACTTACTCAAGCTCAACCCTCGAGAATCCATTTTAATGAATTTGAAACTAAGACTGGAAGGCTCTAGTTCCATCTGGCATTTTGATTAAATTTAAGTTCTGGAGAGGTGTGGGGAAGCTGCCTTCTCCCAAATACGTGTAAAAGGAAAAGGCATCTAACTGCCAAGCAGAGTAATGAAGTTGAGCTTCAGAGAGAACAGAGTAAGACCCATAGGAAAAATGAGTAAGACTCAAAGAATCACTATTTGGCTTTCTGGCGGCTTTTCAGTTCTTGTTGCTAAATATCTGTGGGGCCCAGATATGCTTTCTTGGGTTTCTGTGAAAGTATATTCTTAAATCAAATCCCACCCCCTCCCTCTCAAGTAACCAGAATACTCTTAACAAAAGTCATCTATGGCAAATTAATAATTCCAGTAATGTGATGGTGTCTTTAAAGGGAGTGATACATTGATCCATCTGCTCTATAAAGACCAAATCATACCAAACTGTATACGATAAAACGTTTGTTTTGTCATCAATGTATGTCCTAGCTGATAGACAGTCAATTATATGTAGAGATGCTATGTATTACAGAATGAAGTAGCAACTCAGATTCCATCTATCTACTACTGCTTTGGCATTCCCTAGGATGATCCTTTCATGTTCCAACCTACAGGAAAGGAAAAGAGAAAGTAGAGGTCAAGTAGCTCTCCTTTAAGGGTGTGATCCAGAAATTGCTCATAAAACTTCTGTTCACACCTATTGGATAGAAACTACTCACATGACCATGTGAAATATGATTGCCCATTGGAAGAAGGGCATAACGGCTATTGGGGATTCTTAGCAATTTCTACTACAATAATGTCATTGGAACATAATGGTGGAGTTCCTTAATTCATTCTCTCAGGATTATAAGAAAAGGTCTTCTAGAAAAATGGATTTTGGCTGAATCTTGAGTGATGAATTGGATGGTGTAAAACAAGAAGGAAATGGGTCATTTAAGGAAGAGGAGACATAATGCATAAAGACATGGGTTTATTACTATACTTTCTTGTGGCTGGAATGTAGAATGTATATATTATATTAAAGGACAGAGGATGGCATTAAATGAGTCTGAAAATGAAAGGCAAAACACAAATAGTTTGTATTTCCTTGTAAAGAATTTGCATTTAATGCCATGGCAGCAAGAAACATCCAATTTTGTTAGCAGAGTGGCAATCTAATTCATTATATTTTTATAAAGATGCCTGGCAATCTGTGAAGAATGGAAGTAAGTGCAATACTGATGGTACCTGAGCTCACTCAGGTCATAAAGATAAACAGCATAAGCAATATTTTTCAGGCATTCAGTAAACCAAAAATGTATCTTAAAGTCCTCAGCTTTCTTTTTATTAATGCATTTCTCCAAAGAGCGACCTTGTTTGTGATTTCACCCCTGCACTCCCTATTGCTTAGAATGCCTTTTCTAGCCAGCCACCCTTCCTGGTTTTCCACACACACACACACACACACACACACACACACACACACACACACACACAAAAATTCTAATTTTACTCAGAGTATTAGTAAAACGGAATACAGAGAAATGTACAAAGTAATCTGTAAAACATTAGCAAATCCTACTGTTTGAATGTTATAGATCCATCTATTTATAGACTAGTACAGTGTGCTTCCTTTTCTAGGTTTGGAACAAATGTTAAAAATCAGCCAAACAAACAGTGGGTTCTAGCTACTTAACTAAAAATGGATGTGATTGGAAACTATAACTCAATTTTTTAAAATCTTATTTTATTGATCTTTGTACTCCTCTGGTCATCTATACCCTTCCTGAACACACCTTTGTTTCAGTCAGTATTCCAGGCACTAAGGCTATAGTCGTGATTCAGGACAAAATCATTTCATCTACACAGCTTACTTTCTTTTTAATGTGTTTGGCCCATTCCAGGCACTCTAACCTCTCCTAGTTTGGAAGGCAAGGTGGGTAAAGGAGGGGTTTTCAGTGTTCATGAGTTCATTCATCTATGTCTTATTTCATTCAACAACCAACTGAGGAGGACAACTGGATTGTAAGCTTTGGAAATACCCTATTTAAGACAATAAGTTAAAAAACGAACAAACAACAACAAACAAAATGTTGCTTGTGCAGAGCTTACATTTGGTGGATATCTATCCTCAAAGGCATCTTCTAATGACTTTATAATTTTGTCTGTTTCTTTGATATAGATATATGTAGGTTTCTTAGGAGTATTACCTTGTTTCCATAGGTAATACACTATCAGACCTAAAGGTTTTTACTTCCATGCGCCTATCACATTCATTCTGTTGCTTCTTCAGCTGCTGGGGTGATATCTTTGAAAAGAAAGTCACATCATGTCACCCCTATGTCCAAAACCCATTTTACTTAGAAGAAAAGACAGGAATCAGACAATAGTCTCTAAAGCACTGTGTAGTCTACTTTCTTCTCACTCTTCTGATTTCATCTTTTAATTTCCTCCTTGTCCATTTTGTTCCAGACATGTGTTGGCCTTCTTGCTATTCTTTAAGCATGTTCTAATGTAGAGCCTTTGAATTTACTGTTTTTCAGACACTTACATGCTACATTTTTCACCTCCTGGAAATTTTAACTTAAATGTCACCATTTCAATGTCTTACCTTTCAGTCACCCTCTCTAAAATGGCAACATTATCTCCATATTTCATTTCACTAACTATAATTTATATTTTTCTTTTTTAATGACACATAGAACTTTAATATTTTATTAGCTATATCTCACCACTAGATTTCAGGCTTCACGTGGTAGAAGTTTTGGTATCACGTGTGTTTGCTTTCTATTGATATGTAACAATTTACCATAATCACTACACCTCAGGGCCTTCAAACAACACCATTTAAACCCACAGTTCTTTGTCAGAAGTCTGGGTGAACTTGTCTGGGTTCTCTCTTTAGGGTCTTACAAAACCTAAATCTGGATGTCAGGCAGCTTGCCTAGGCTCTTATCCTGAGCCTAGGTGTAGAGAAGTGGAAAATGTGTTTCTAAGCTGTGTTTAGGTTGTTGGAAAAATTCAGTTCTTTGCAGGTGTAGGACTGAAGTTCTTATTTCCCTGGTAACTATCAGCAGAGGCCACACTCAGCTTCTAGAGGCTGATCACATTCCCTGCTGTGTGATCTCTTCATTCTTCAAGCTAGCAAAGGTATGTCAAATATGCCTCAAGCTTAGAATCTCAGTGGCTTCCACTTGTGCTATCAGCTGGATAAACATGTTTTTAAGCTCTTGTGTGATTAGGTTAGACCCATCCAGATAACCTACCATTTACCATATAATTTAACATAGTCATGTTAATGATATCATACTCATAGATTTCCCATGCACTCCAAGTAGGAGGAATTAAGTAAGCTCATGTGTCAATGGGGAATATCTAAGAATTCTGCTTAGCACAGAGTATATAAGTAATCCTAAGTAATTTATTGAAATATTTGTTGAATGACTTAAAAAATGAATAAGTCATTTAATAAATAAATAAATAAATAAATAAATAAATAAATAAGTGATTTATTGCTGCTACCATATTGCATGCCTGTGTAGGGAACTCCATCAAGGTCTGCCTGACAGTTCTGCCAAGCACAACAGGCAATTACAGTTTAGCAGGGCTTAGCACACATATCCAGGTTTCTACCTGGGCAAGACCACAGTGGCAGTTTCCCTTGATTCAAATTTCAGGAACAGATCTAGAGAATCTCTTTAAGCAGCTCTTACCAGCAGATAAATCCTAAGAGACACTCAGAGAAGAACCCATTCACAAAGACCCATCACATTCTAAACTTATTCTTTTTCTTCCCTGTAATACAAAAAATAATTTACTAACTAGGCCTTGCTCTTCTTTATTAGCTTATTCCCAGACCTTCATAGAGCTCTTCCTTAGTCCTTTACATTTTCTTCAGAAGCTATATCTTGAACTCAAAATTCTGAAAGAGAGCAGTTTATAGAATAAAGGGAAGAGAAAGGAGAGTGGAGATGGTAAGTACCAAAAAGGAATCTACACTAATAAAAGAGAAATATTCAAATTAACCATCACTTGTGACACCCACCAGCCAATCAGTCATGAGTATGCAAATTAACCTGGCAAAATGGTAGCATCTCTGCCCTTCAGCTGTTCTGGGCCTCTGGGCAGCATGCATGCAGGTGCGGAGTGGCTGGACAGGGGAGGATGCCTGCTATGAAGGAGAAGAGGGAACTACAGGAGTAGCATTCTGGCAGGAGCAAAGACTTAAGGGTCCAGTAGGAGTGAAGATAGAAGGTGGCAGCCAGAGCAAAGGCCTGGGTCCCACGTGCCAGAGGAAAACTGGTGCCAACAGCCAGGGGAAGGAAGGTCTATTGCACGAATCATCATGCAATGGGCCTCTAGTTAAAAATAAAAGACATAAATAACAATACTTAATATTTCCATCATATTGTACCCCGCCTCATTTTAAACTTTATTCACTTTATTATTATAATATACTTACTTGCCTGTCCCTCCCTCTTACATTCTAAGATCATTAAGGGCAGAAATAAAAATCATTGATTTATCACTTTCTTTCCATTTCTGGTATAATCCAAAAGTGCATTCCCAAAAAGTGATTGCTGAATAAATGAAAAATGAATGCATGCATTAAAAAGATACAATGTAAATACATTTATTATTCAATTTAATGTAAAACTATGCAATCCAGCAAATAATATCCAGGTTTCAAATATCTAGACAAATAGAGATATTCAAAAAGAAGTTTCAGAATTTTTTTGCCACAACAGACTAGCCAGCTTAAAGAAATATTGATGATAAATTTATCTTTTCTACTATTGTTTTGAATATAACCAAAATACTTAAGCCCCATTTTATTATATATTTCCATGTGTCATTTACCAATATGAGTCAGATTATTAAGGGCAAAAATTCTTTCTTGGATGTCAAGTGTAAGTATAATATATTTCAAAAGTTATAAATTTGACTTGGTTATTTTTTGATATCTGCTAGAGGATGTTCACATTAAGATAAATGGGTTGTCATGTTCTGAGAACTGTTTAGTTTTGCTTTTAGGGGACCATCTGTTCTCTGATTAATGGATTTGTGTATAAGAGTGGGCATGTTGATTTAGATCTTTTAAATAAATGCCACAGCTAATTATTCTTTTAAGAATGCAGTTCTTAACACCTCAAACTTCTATCATCTCTTTTGAAGAAATCCTATATAATAAAAGAGAAACATGCAAATGTGACTGTACCTTCACTACACTACCAGCCAATCAGGAGCATGGGGCGTGGCTATGGCACACTGGGCCGCGGGGTGGGAGGCCCTCATGGGGTGTAGCCACGGTGTGCAGGACAGGATGCTGGGAAGCTAGGGGAAGGAAGGCCTATTGCACAAGAGCTGGGTGCAAAATTTGGAATGCCTTTGTGTTGTTCCAATTTTAGAATATGTGCTGCAGAAGCAAGCATGCTGCAAGCTCTGCCCATATGGTATTTAACGGCCAGCGAGATCCCTTCTTTTCAGTTATGGTGACTGACTTGTGTCCTTTCACAGTGACCTCATGACGGTTAGGAAAATTTGCTGCCACAAGATTCCCTCACAAGGCTCGCATTTTGGTTGCTCTGATAGTTAGGCTTTGATGAGAGCAACCATTGCTTTGTCATGGGCACAGTAAGTCCCAGATTGTGAAGGGTGCACTCGCGGGGGTCCCAGATCACTGGTGCATGTGCAAAGGGTGGGGCCGCAGAAGTCGGGGGGCGGGGGAGGAAGAGCGACCACCACCATGCTTTGCTGTGGGTGCCGGGAGTCCCAGATCGCGAAGGGCACATGTGCAGGAGTACCAGATTGTGAAGGGTGCACATGTGGGGATCCAAGATAGCTGGCATACACACAAAAGGTGGGGCCACAAGAGGCCCAGGGGAAGCCTGGCCACCACCGCACTTCCGCATGCATGCTGGGGGTCCCAGATCACCATGGTGGCGGGGCCAAGGCAGAGGCCATTAGGGGTGATCAGGTCAGGAGGAGAGGGCAACTGAGGTGATCAGGCTGGCGATGGGGGGCAGTTGTGTCTGAGTAGGGTGGCAGAGGGGACCAGTTGGGGCAATCAGGCCAGCAAGCAGAGTGGTTAGGGGTGATCAAAAAGTCAGGCAGGTGAGTGGTTAGGAATGGATTGAGAAGGGGTTGTCCAAGTGCCAGTTTAGGCCTGATCCCACAGAGGTTTCAGATTGGAGAAGATGCAGCCCGGACTGAGAGACAACTCCCTCAACCCCCACGTGCACGAATTTTGTGCACCGGGCCACTAGTCTATGTAATAAGTGTCATGATCACTTACAGCTTTCTTTTAGGATGCAATTACATTCATCCTAAAGTATAGAAAGTAATTGTTGGATTCTCTCTCTCTCTCTCTCTCTCTCTCTCTCTCTATATATATATATATATATATATATATATATATATATTTATAATCCTTACCAAATTATATTTATTTCCATTGATTTTTAGAGAGAGTGGAAGTGGGGAGGGAGAAACAGAGAGAGAAAAAGACAACAATGTAAAAGAGACACATGAATTGGTTGCTTGGTTGCCTCCTTCCCGTGCCCTGACCAATGCCAAGGATTGGGTATGGAGCCTGCAACTTGAGGTACCTGCCCTTCACCAGAATCAAACCCAGACCTTTCAGTCCACAGGCCTACACTCTTTCCCTTGAGCCAAATTGGCAGGGGTAATTCCATGTATTCTTGAAGGACTAATGCCCTTCCTACCTAAGAAATTCACTTTTTGAATTAGCAAATCGTTTGAAGTGCACACACTGAACAATAAGGAAGAAAGGAGGGCCAGCCTATTCTTCCTTGAATCAATCTTATTCATCACTGAGATGAGAGCAACCTGTGTCATCACCTGTGCATGTGTTTGACCACTGCTCCTCTGCATCGTCACAAAAAGAAAAGTAATTGAAATAGAATTACAAATACGTGTAGGTAGGTAGATAGATAGAGAGCTAATTTATTTTATCCATAGATCTGTGTTTTTATAAACTGTGTTCTACAGCAGAGCCCTATGTTTATGGAGACTGTGGTGGATTCAAAAGAAGGCAGAACAAAGTTGGACTTATAAACACTCATTCCTATTTCAAACAAAACTGGTTTATTTTTTATTTGTTGTTAATCCTTACCCAGAATATTTTTTCCTTTGATTTTTTAGAGAGTGGAAGGGAGGGAGGGGAAGAGGAAAGAGAGAAGGGGAGAGAGAGAGAGAGAGAGAGAGAGAGAGAGAGAGAGAGAGAGAGAGAGAGAGAGAGAGAGAGAGACGTCGATGTGAGAGAGACACATGAATTGGTTGCCTCCCGAATGCATACACCCCTACCACCACCACCAGGGCTGGGGATCAACCCTACAACCCGAGGTAAGTGTCCTTGACCTGAATCAAACCAGAGACCCTTCAGTCCGCAGGCTTACACTCTTCCCACTGAGCCAAACAGGCTAGGGCAAACTGGTTTCTTTTTAATTTTACAAAATATATTTGCATGTTTGCATTTAACACATCAGTTCCATAGCTGAAGTAACAATGTGGAAAATAGTTCTCTGAAATATTTCCCCTTTGAAACATCAACCTGGATTGCTGAAAATGTTTTTCAATGCAAAACAACATTCATCCTTGTCAGAAGGTATCAAGTAAAGGCTGGGAACTAGTTCCTACTTACTTAAATAGAGAGAGAGAAGAGATTGCTTCATATCTGCTCATCACACACTGACTGCCTCGCCAGTATATACCAGTGATGAGCTCACTGCAACCATATAGTGTTTAAGACCACGATGAGTATTTTCTGTTGCTTGAATCTCTGGCACTGCATGAGGAATAGTGACAAGATATTTTAGGATAGAGAACTCTTTCCACTTGTTTTCCAAATATTCATAAAATTTATATATATTATAAATTTTGTATATATATGTATATATACATATATACATACATATATATATATATATACATATATACATATATATATACACACACACACACACACACATAGCACTGACTTATTTATCAGCTGGGGTTTTCTGTACTGAGCCTAAGTTAATAACTCTAGTTAACTAAAGCGAAAGAGAATGTATTGGCAGGAAGTTGTGTAATTCACAGATTTCAAGTAACTGCTAAAAGCCAGGTTTCATAAAGGAAGAACCCAAAGAAGCTTCTTGAATCTGGGTAGTAGCAACTATAGAATCCCTACACCTGATCCCCAAGTCATTTGTTCATTAGTTCTTTCCTCCTGTTACACTAGAGCAGTATTTGGCAAACTGTGGCCCGCAAGCCAAATGCGGCTCTTTGGCCCCTTGAGTGTGGCTCTTGCACAAAATGTCACGTTCTGGGTGAGTCTATTTTGAAAAAGTGGCATTAGAAGAAGTTTAAGTTTAAAAAACTTGGCTCTCAAGAGAAATTTCAATCGTTGTATTGTTGATATTTAGCTCTGTTGACTAGTGAGTTTGTCGACCACTGCACTAGAGTAAGTGCCTTGTTCCCATCAAAAGTCAGACTGCCCGTTTGCACTCTGGATGTCACTTCCTCTTATCTTCTCAATGACTAAACTTTGACAATTCAACACTTTCTAAGATAGCTTTCCCCTAATTTCTACCTCTGTCCACATTCCCCTCAGCCTAGAAGTATTCCCTAAAATACTCAAAACAAAACACCTCTGTTATCATTCTGCCAACAGCTACCACTTTCTTATTATCTTGTACATCAACACTTTCTAAAGGGACTGGTTGATTTTGCTATTTCACTTCCTCGCATGGTATTCTTCATACTGCACTCTATTGCCTCAGGACAAAATATAGAAGAGATCCCTTTTGTCAAGAATGCTGTTATTCTCTATCTTTGTCAAAGTTGATGGTCACCTCTCTGACTCTGCTTTACTTGGCCTCTGAGCAGCATTTAACCCTGGTAACCATGACCATTTATAAAAATACATTTTGTTTTTGGGTCTGCTAGAAGGAATGTTCTTTCTACACACAGGCTAGTCCTTACCAAGATCTTTTGCCAGCTTGTCATCTTCTGTTTGACTTCTAAGTGTTGAAGTGCCTCCTGGGCTTTGTCCTTGTCACCTCTTCACTATCTGCACACTCTCCATTCATGACCCCCTTCACTTCTCTCATCAGTTACTGCACATGTCAATGAATCCCAAATATCTCTCTGCAGCCCTGTATTCTCCTCAGTTCAAGATGTGTGTACCCATTTGTCTATTTGGCATCACATGCATTACCAATAAAGATCTAAAACCAACCATGTGAAAAACAGAACACTTACTAGTACACTGCTCCCATTTCCAACCAGATCTTTCTTCAGTGTTTTACCCACCCTCACCCCCCAGTATACCACTCCATAACCATTTGGACAAGCCAACACACACACACACAATACCTATGACATACATCTAATTCATCAGCGATTCCTATTGATCATACTTCTAAAACATACATAAAATTTATTCACTGTTTTCATCATGCTAAGACCACACAGAGGAAAACATGCCTATTTCCCACTTGGACTATTGCTATGGTTTCCTAAATAGCTTTATATCTTAACTAGTGGCCCAGTGCACAAAATTCATGCACAGAGGTGGGAGTTTCCCTAAGCCCAGCCTGCACCCTCTCCAATTGGGTTACCCCTTGGAGGATGTCAGACTGTTGGTTTAGGCCAGATCTCTAAACCAGCAGTCACACATCCTTCACGTAATCTGGGACCGCTGGCTCCTAACTGATCACCTGCCTGCCGGCCTGATTGACCTTAACTGCCCTCCCCTGCCAGCCTGACCTCACCCCCAAATGCCCTCCTCTGCTGGCCAATTTGGTTCTGATTGGTCGGTTTCTATGCCAGTCAGTGTCTCTGGGCTTATCAACAGGACCTAATCAGATTGGTAGGGCTGATCAGCAGCCCTAGTGGATGCCTAGAGAGAAATGGAGGTATGGCTGCTGGTCAGACTAGAAGAGAAAGAGAGAGGCAAGTGCTAATCAAACACTGCCACAGAGATAACAGATCAGTCCCTGCTTCTCTCTTCAGGCCTCCATCTGGCCCTGATTCACAGCCCCCTGATTCAAATCCTGGTTCCTAGAACAGAGTATTTAAGGCAAATAAATATCCCACAAATTTAAAGAAAATGG
>CM050508.1:150834101-151154101 GCA_027563665.1 Antrozous pallidus | reverse complement strand
ATAGCTGATGCTGATGCTATGCGCTCAGCCCAGAGTCTCCACCCATCCAACCTGAACAGTTTCCCTGCATAGCCAATTGGCCTGGAGGTCAAACCCTCCTAGGGCTAACAATAACAAGCTGGGCTTAAATTAAAAAATACTGTACAATCCATAAAGGATTGCAGTAATAGTATCCACCTTAGGTAACGGGGGAGGCTGAGCCACTATCCCTTAGAGGATATCTATCTCATAAAGCTAATCTACCAACTCAGGAAAGAAGCCACCATGCAGAGACATGGAAAGAAATCAGGTGTGAAAGAAATGGAGGAAAAAAGAATACTAGACATAGAGTTCAAAACCAAGGTTATAAGGCTTTTCAAGAGGCTCCTAGAAAAGGCCAATGAACTTAATGAGAACTATGAGGAAATGAACAAAACCTATGAGGGAATGAACAACACCTACGAGGAAATGAATGAGACCCTCAAGGATATGAAAAAGGACCAACTAGAAATCAAGCATACACTGACTGAAATAAAAAATATTACACAAAGTCCTAAAAGTAGCCCAAAGGGCCTCAAGAACCAAGTAAAAGATTTGAAATACAAAGAAACTTAATCCACTAGGGCTGGAAAAGAAAGAAACAAAAAGAATCCAGATATTTGAAGGCAGTGTAAGGGGCCTCTGGGACAACCCCAAGCATACCAACATCCGAATTATGGGGGTGCCAGAAAAAGAGAGAGAACAAGGCAATGAAAACCTACTTGAAGAAATAGAGACTGAAAACTTCCCCCACCTGGTGAAAGAAATTGACTTAAAAGCCCAAGAAGTACACAGAACCCCAAAATGTAATAATCCAAAGAGGACCACACCAAGCCCCATCATAATTAAAATGCCAAGAGCAAAAGATAAAGAGAGAATATTAAAAGCAGCAAGAGAAAACAGTTAGTTACCTATAAGGGAGCACCCATATGATTGTCTGTGGATTTCTTAACAGAAACGATGCAGGCCAGACGGGAGTGGCAAGAAATATTCAAAGTGATTATTATCAAGATTCTAAAACCAAGAATACTCTATCCAGCAAAGCTATCATTCAGAACTGAAGATCAGATAAAGTGCTTCACAGATAAGAAAAAGCTAAAGAAGTTCATCACCACCAAACCAATATTATACGAAATGCTGAAAGATATTTTTTAGAAGAAGAAGAAAAAGGTAAAAATATAAATTATGAACAATAAATACACATCTATCAACAAATGAACATAAAAATCAAGTGAATTGATAGGCTGATGAACAGGATAAACTGGTGAATATAACAGAGACATGGACATAGAGAGGGAATGGACTGACAATTCTTGGGGAGAAAAGGATTGTGGGAAGTGCAGCAAGAGAGTGGACAAAAATCTTGCAACAATGGGAGAGGACAGTGGGGAGGGGGAGGTGAGTGTGGAGGGTGGGATGGGTACAGGGTGGAAGGGAAATATAGGGTGCTAAAAAAGGGGGAATAATGTAATTAATAAACTGAAGAATAAAGATTAAAAATGAGTTAATGACATTAAAAATGGTATGTTCTATGTTAAGAGAAAAAGTAAAGTAAAGGATCAAAAATGCCAGGTTGTAGTATTAATTAGGGATCAGGTATGCCCCATTGAAAGAATGAAACAGAATGAGTGTTCAAAAGGGACAAGGGAGTGAGCTATGTGACTAACTATTGGGAGAGCATCCAAACAGAAGAAAAACTCAATGTGATGGCCCTACTTCAGGTGAACTGATAGTGTTTTTCAGAAACTATAAGGAGATTGGCGTGGCTGGAGAAGAAGGAGAAAGAGAGAGAGTAAAAGGAGATGGTATGAGGAGCAAATCATTTAGGGTCTCATAATCCATTTTAAGGACTTTGAATTTACTCTGTATCAAATAAGAATTCACTCTGTGTTTCAAGCAGAAGAATGGCATCATCTGAATTACTTATTTTTTAAAAATTCTGGCTGTGTTGTGAGTTGATTTAAGTGGACAAACAGAAGCCAGTTAGGAAGGTATTATATTAGTTCAGATAAGAAATAATGGTGGCTTGACCCTTTTTATTCAACAGTGATAGAAATTGAAATGAAATCCTGATGAAAAGTGGTCAAGTTATAAATACATTTTGAAGAGAAAGTGAAATGGATTTTGTGTGGTGGGAGAGTTACAAGGTAATCAGATATGATTTTATAATTTTCAGTCAGGATAAGTGGAAGTAATAAGTTACCAGGAACTGAAATGGAAAAGCCTATGAGAATTGTAAGTATTGGAGGATGATAAGAAATTTTGTCCTGGACATATTAAATTTTAGTGGTCTAATAGACAGCCAGATAGAAAAATTTGATAAGCAGTTGAATATATGAGGATAGAGTTTAGGACAAGTTCTGGGCTAGAGAACTTTAGGCATCATCCACATATAAATCATATTTGAAGACTGGATAAGATCAGCACAGGAGTAAGAATAGATAGAGAAGTGATCAAGAACTGATCATTCCAACACAGAGGTTGAGGTAGAACAGCAATGATGCAACAGAATTGAAGTAGGAGGAAATCCAAGAGAATATGGTGTGGTAGAAAACAGACAAAGAAAGTATCAAGAACAAGGAAATGGTCAATTGGAACAAAAATAATTTTAAGTGTTGCAGTTAGGTCTAACAGTTGACTATTAGATTTGGCAGCAAGATGGTCACAGTGACAGGAATGACAGCAATTTTGGTGGAGTATCAGACTCTAAAAACCTATCCACATATATTTAATAGATACTATAGAGACTAGGAATAGGGGACTACATGGCAGTAACTAGAGCAATTATTGAGTGTTACTGCAAAAGAAGATGGTGGTGGATAAGAAATCAAGAGGAAGCTTTTATTTCTTACGACAGAAATAATCTTATGTGTATTCTATAATGACAATTTTAGTAGAGTATGAAAAATATGATATTGTAGGAACTAGAAGGGAGAGTTGCTTTAATGATTTCTTTGAGAAGGTAAGAGGGGGCTGAATCTACTATACATAGGGAGGGATTGGCTTAAGTAGACAAAGTTATTCCTTTACAGAAACAAGTGAGAAAGCAAAGTGTGTAGAAGCAGTGTATGAGGTTAGTTGTAGGGGATGGTAATTACCATTTGAAAGTTTTAATTTTTTCAATAAAGAAGGAGGTGAGAGAGAATGTGTTGAGACTAGAAAAGAGAAATTGGGAAATAGTTACCAGAGTGGGAAAATGAAGAGACCTGGGACATTGTGTGATGACTGGCTGTATTAAGTATACTCTTGAGGTTCCTAGTCATAAATTAAAAATGAGACCAGTCATCGGATGGTGTGTTTCCCTTCAACTCTATTTAGTTGCACAGGTACAGGTACAAAGTGAGTACATTGCTGAATCTAACTGGAGTTTCAAACTTGCCAAATAAGTTTAAAATTCCCAGGGCACATAGAATATGTTTAACTTGTCGAAAACAGGTAAAGTTAAAGGAATTTTAAAACTCCTGGGTATCATATCAATAAAAAAAAAGTCTCTTATTCCTAAGTACTTATTTACCTAGGGATTTTTAAGGCTCCCACATATCTGGCAAGAATTCAGCAGCATATATAATTGTGTAGTTGAACTTTAAAAGTTTGTGTAATGGCCAAGTAATTGAAAGTTATGTATTTACAAGAGATTTAAAAAATACTGAACTATTACATTTTACTGTGACAAACAATTCAACATCCTATTGTTGTGTCAGCATAAAATGTAGTTAAATAAACAGCTGTCATCTTCATTTACTGTTAGAAGGGTCTATGTTTTATTCCCCAACTAGGGTGACTGTTTATTTTAGGCTGATACTAGGTTTTATTAATTTTTTTTTTGTATTCCCTACTGAACTTAGCATAAATTATCTTTAAAGCATGTTTTTCAACTGGAGTAACTTCTAAGTACTAGCTAAGCAAAATATTTTAAATTTGAATTACTATCTTTTTTCAATAATTTAAATATAATTAAACATTTGCCCACATTCAGAAAATATTTTGTTTACAAATAAGCTACATTACCAGGAAAGGGCCTTATCTATTTGGATCTTAAACCAAACAAACAAAAAAGAACGAGAAACTACCAAGGCAGGTTTTTAAGACTGAAATATAAATCTCTGAAAATGTAGGAGTTATAATGAAACAGACCTATAGCCTAGCAGTGCTAGCAGGCACTGCTCTAACACTGAGCTTCACCAGCCGATTTGCCTCTTCATTTATGTCTGTTGCTAAGTGTCTAGTTACTGGAAAAGCTTTAGATTTTGCAAAATTTATGTAAATTATTAAACACCTCTTCTCTTCCCAGAAAACAAAGATATGGAACAGTCTCCTTAGTTTAATTGATTCCTAGCTTGGGTTGTCATTGTTTCCCCACCAGCTACAAGGCAGTTGTAGTTCCCTAATGGTCAGATATCATTGGAAAGACACAGATGTAGAAAACTTATCTTTCAGACATGTATATCTGTATAGCTTTATGTGTGGTTGAGTGAGCATATAAATGAAGAAATGAAAATGTCATTGTTTCTCCTAAATGCGTTTAGGACAGAATGTATGTGTTATTGATAATACTTAATTTCAAAGCACCTTTACTGTTTTTTTTTTCTATATTAACTTTTTGTACTTTCAGTTTCACCCTTAAACTTAAAAATACAAAAAGTGGGTTATATTTTTCTTTAATGAGGCAATTCAGACTAGTTTCTGAATTCTTATTTCAAGTGGTTTTCTTCAAAGATTTTCAAACATCTAATTCAAGAATTGTACTAAGATATAGACAAAAATGTAGTCACTGAAGCCTATTAGAAAAATATATTTTTGCATTAAATCATTAATTGTTATTATTGTTCTCCTTATTTTAACGCCAAAACATTCCTGAATCAAAATAATATTGGAACACTGGCCGGTGGGATTCAGTGATTAGAATGTTGACGCAAGCACAGCAGCGTCACATTCTTGGACAAGGGCACAGACCTGGGTTGTGGTTGTAAGTCAGGGCTCCTGCTGGAGGCAAACAATCCATGTGTGCTCTCTCACATCGATGTCTCTGTCTCTGTCTCTCTCTCTTCCTCTCTTTTTCCCCCTTTCTCTATCCTTTACACTCTTTCTAAAATAAAAATAAAAATTAAATATACTTGGATGAGGATTAACAAAAATATTGTAAGAATAACCCTATATAATAAAAGGGTAATATGCAAATCAACTGAACTTTGGACCTTCCAGTCACTGTGATATGCACTGACCACCAGGGGGGAAACATTGAACTCAGGCATTGCCTCTGGTAGTCAGTGCATTCCCACAGGGGGAGTGCTGCTCACCCACAAAATGGCTGACAGTTGCTGAGGCAGCAGCCAGAGCCTCTCTCACTTCCTCAGCAGTGCTAAGGATGTCTGCCAGTCAGTGGGACATCCCCTGAGGGCTCCTGGACTGCTAAAGGGCTCAGGCCAGGCTGCTGGAGTCCCTCCCCCCATCCAGTGCATGACTGTCATGCATGCACTGGGCCTCTAGTAAATAACAATAATATTGGAATTACCTACAGTAAGCCCCAATTCTTGGAGTTAACAAAAATTTGAACTCAAAGTGGCTATAGTCAACCTAAAAAGATGTAGAAGAGGAAAAACTAGGCACATTGATAATGTACGACATTTAATGCAGATGAGTTAAATACATTCAATTTTTGAAAGATAAATATCCAACATAGTAGATGTTGCATGATAAAAATCTAAGCATTTAACTTAATATAAATTTAATGTGAGTGAGACCATTGCATAAGGTGGGTAGCTACTGAAATGAAATTACATGTCTAGTATATGGCAGGTAGGCTGCATATCAGTCATTTTTCACTAAATAACAAACAACACACAATTTCAGTAGCATTTGAACATAACAAGGATTTATTTCTTGCTCATATGTTTGTAGCACAATTGGGATCAGCTTATTTAAACTAATCTCTGTCCTCTGGGCTTGATTCCAAGCTGTGGGATGGGTCCAAACCTTTTCTACATGTATATCATCACCTTGAACTATTAGGGTTACAATATGTGAACTTCTCACTGTCAAAAATAGGAGCACAAGTGAGCAAGTCCACCTAATCAATCATGTATCAAGCCCCTGCTCATATATTGTCTGCTAATATCCCATTGCAAAACAAGCCTTAGGCTGCTGCCAAGTCCAACATTAATGGGATAGGAAATATGTTCCTCTAATGAAGAGAAAGATTAATAGAGTGAATATGTGCTGATCAAAATTTTAGTCATCTTTAGGCAGGCAGCTATTATTATCATTTTAAATGTAATAATAAACTGAGGCTACATTAATAGATGTTTAATCCTTGTTCAAAGGGAGCATGTCTAGTCCAGTAGTAAAAAACATAATTCAGCTATTTTAATGGGAATTACCCTATCCCAGCCCACAAATAGTATATGGATGTAATATGATTGTGTGTGTGTGTGTGTGTGTGTGTGTGTGAGTGTAAAGAGAGCAAAAGGTTTTTTCAGAAGTAATCTTTAAGTTACATTATTATCATTTAAAATATGTTCTCAATCCATGACTTACATGAACATGGACTCTCTACATAGTTTCTCCAACCTGATCCTACACAATGTCCACATCCCTCTCCCAAACCACCATATTTGATTAACCAGGGGATAATGCCTCTACAAAGCTGTGCCAATCAAATAATCAAGGTTGGTCATCTCATAGAAGGACCAGGTACATGTGGGTGCTAGACATATACTACAAAAATTATTTCTAAGAGAGAAGTAAAGCCAACAATGGAGAAACTATAAGGTGAGATGATACCTGTCTTTGGTTTTTGGATCCTAGTTCTATCTCAGATGAAGCTTAGCCCTTTTTGGGCTTTGTGGGACAACCTAGTTCTCTTCCAATTAATTGATATTGCTGTGGTCAATTATAGTGATATTCTATTTGATACATCCAAAATAATTTTGGTTCAAAGCAGAAAATTCTTAAGGACCTTTTAGTCCACAGAGAGGACCTTTTAGTCCACAGGCTGACACTCTATCCACTAAGCCAAACAGGTCAGGGCTGCTTTAGTTTATTTTTAAGAAGACATCATAGGTTTCATGGAAGCATATCAATAACTATCACTGAAGAATAATCAAATGATCTCTAAAGTATTTTCAGATATATTGAGCACATCTATCAAGAATAGATATTAACTCATATTTCATCCTCAGTCTATATATATATATATATATATATATATATATATATATATATACACACTGAGAGGAAAAGAAATTCTAATTAGCGAGGAGCCTATGTGCTCCATGAGTCAATGACCACCAATAATTAGGTGGAGAAGCATTTGATTTCCTTCCTGCTCCATCCCAATGGGCCTACCTGAATCATAAAAGATATACAGTTGACCCTTGAACGATGTGGATTTGAACTGCACATTTCACTAATATGAGGATCCCCCCCCCCCCCCAATAAATCCATTCAGGCTTTTGTATCTGCAAAATCAATCATCCTGGAATAGAAAACTACTTTCAAGTTCCTAACTGTGGTTTCTCAACAGCAGATTCCATACCACAGATTAAAAAAATACTGGTTTTTAATCAGCAATTTGTTGAATCCCTGGATGGGAAGAGTTGATTGTTGAGTGGGACGTTTTATGGGATTTTTTACTGTGTCAGCCTCAAAGTTCTAACTCACCAAATTGTTCAAGGGTCAACTGTATTAGCTTTTAATGTGTGCTCTCTTGGCTAATATACAAGGTCAAAGAACTCAAGGAACTTTATACCTAGTTTTCCCCACTGATAGAAGGAAAGCATATCTAGAAATTACATAAACAACAAGAAAGCTGTAATATTTGAAACTTTTAAGGGCTATTTTGCCTTTCTTCTAATAGCCATGTAAGTCCTATCAATAAATTTTACACTTAGACAAGGTCACCTGAGAAGTTACAGCTTGTTTTAATCTAGTATATAATTTTTCTAAATGCTGTCTTTTATAATTACTGACTAGTGACCCGGTGCACACTAGTAAGGGCAGGGTGGGGGGGGATCCCTCAGCCTGGCCTGCACCCTCTCCAATCTGGGACCCCTTGGGGGATGTCCGACTGCCAGTTTAGGCCTGATCCCTGTGGACATCCCTCTCACAATCTGGGACCACTGGCTCCTAATCACTCACCTGCCTGCCTGCCCAATCACCCCTAACCATTCTGTGTGCTGGCCTGCATGCCTCCAATAGACTCAGCCTCGTAGCCCCAACTGCCCTCCCTGGCTGGCCTGATGGCTCCCAACTGCCCTCCCTGGCCAGTCCCCCAGTCTAATTAGCATATTACCCTTTTTTTAGTAAAGATAAGGTTTTTTTATATTTACAAAATAAATGCTTTATTTTATTTTTTAATTTTTAAAAATATTTATTAATATTTTTTACAGAGAGGAAGGATAGCGATAGTTAGAAACATTGATGAGAGAGAAACATTGATCAGTTGCCTCCTGCACACCTCCTGCTGGGGACGTGCCCACATCCCAGGTACATGCCCTTGACCAGAATTGAACCTGGGACCTTTTAGTCCACAGGCTGACACTCTATCCACTTAAGCCAAACAGGTCAGGGCTGCTTTAGTTTATTTTTAAGAAGACATCATATAAGATCAATTTTAATTTTCTGTTTACAGTATGCTTATAAGTTGGAACATAGAGAAATAGAAATGAAAGGATTTTTCTGTAAGTATAGGCAATTTGAGGACTGTATTATTTAATTTTCTGTATCTTCTTCTATAGCTTCTTTTGTAGAATCTTTCCATAATGTGCCTACAGCTAACCAATATGTGTTTCTGAGAAAGTAAAAATGTTGGCAAAAGTACATTTTTAAAATTAACTGCAATTACTTCTTAAATCTCTCATTTTCACCTCCACCATTATTAAATTTTAAGGTTTAATTTAATTTTGCTTAAGCAAATTGCAATAGAAATGATTCAGCCACCCAAAGAATACATTCTAGGGACTAGAAGCTCACAGTTATTTTTTCTGAAATGTAAGTATGCCTTAGAGAAATGCTTTAGAAACTGCTTGGGTTTGCCAGGTGTTCTAACTCAGATAGACTCTTGACTAGCATGACATCTAAACACTTTGCCAAATGAGAACTTCTCTATTAGTGGCTCCCATGGTGCACTGCAGCACAATGCAAATGGTTGCCTATAAGAACAAAGCAAACTATATTTGCATGAGTTTCATCTATATTAATACAAATATATTTTGTCAAGCTATATTCTCAGTAATGCCAGCAGATTGCATGCAAAGATTATGCTAAGTTTAGGAAATATTTCCTCCCATGAGCGTCAAGAGGTTACATACTTTTAAAAAATGTCTTGGTTATTCAAACTATCTGGTTTTATTACCATATTTATTTTTAGTTAGAAGAATTGATTCTCATGTCTGTAATATTGTCAGAAATTTTGACTTCTAGTACTAACTCCCCTACAGACTATATGGGGAACTTGTGCAAGCCACTTAATATTTCCTTTCACTCCCTTACCCGGTTTGGTTCACTGGATAGAGCATTGGCCTGCAGACTCAAGGGTCCCAGGTTTGATTCAGGTCAGGGGCATGTACCTTGACTGTGGGCACATCCCCAGTAGGAGGTGAGCAGGAGGCAGCTGATTGATGTTTCTCTCTCATCCATGTTTTTGGCTCTCTCTCCCTTTCTGTGAAAAATCAATAAAATGTATATTTAAAAAATATATTTCCTTTCTCTCAATTGTATTGTCCATCAAATACGAATAATAAATGCAATTTATCATATTTACTGTGCTACAAAGAGCAATGTGGACAAACTTAAGTATATAAAATTCTAAAAATTATAAGTCACTAGAGGCCCAATGCATAAAATTTGTGCAAGAGTAGGCCTTCCTTCCCCCAGCTACCAGCACTGCTTTCCCTCTGGCACTAGGAATCCAGGCTTCCCTAGCAGGCCCATCTTTGTGTGGAAGGTTGTCTGGAAGAAGGTCTGGTCTAATTAGCATATTACTTGTGTGTGTGTGTGTGTGTGTGTGTGTGTGTGTGTGTGTGTGTGTGATACAGAGTTTGCTCTTGTGAGTTACATGAGTTGATTGTATTATTTGTTCATAACTTTTAGAATGAAAGAGTTGAAACAAAGTGCCATATGTTTCACCTGACAACCACTAATGACACTTTCTCAACATTCAAAAAACTGGTCCATATCAAAAAGTATAAAATGAAGGGGCAATTTTTTATAATTACTTTGCTTTAGAGGTAAAATTTTATGTGGGCAAAGTAAATTTTTCTCAACTCCCTTTCCTTCACTCTTGCTTCTTTTTGCTTCTCCAAGCAGTAAAGGTACTCTAAAATTTTATTGTTCCCTAAATTTAATTCTACATATTCCCACATAGCCCTTACACAGATTGGTTTATAAATGAGCTCAGTTTTTATTTGTTTTATTCAGGACATAAAAAGATATGCACAAATAATTTTATGTTTTCTTTAGTTTTTTTTCTGATGGTATATTTGAAGTTTTGAAATTTTAATAAATAATTAAAGCTCAAGTAGCATTAGAGAAACAATAAGCTAATTACTTTGACCTCATTGATAGCCTGCTTTTCGTATATAGGTAAATTACACTTCAATATTTTCAACCTTTATGATTTTATACTTACAAGCACACATACACTTATAACTGGCTTATAATTTAATGCTAACCATACAAATATGCAGAGCTCCAGGGCTTAAATAAAGTAGGACAAGGGTCAAAGAAAAGGAAAGAAAATATTGCAAAAATAAAAATGCCCTTAGACTCCTCATAGCCAAATCATCAGTGCAAACGAAGTAATTGAAGGACATCAAAGAGAGGATAAAGGCCGTATTCAGCTGATGTGCATGAGGAAACACCTAAAGATCAGGTAACTCTCTAAGTTGAAGCAAAATTAGAGTTTTAGAGGGTTAGAGGAAGAGAACACTACATGTTCTTATGGTTTGGTTCTGAAGGGGATTAGACTAGGCTTCCCCAAGATGTGCTGCATTAATATGTGGATTATATTTTAGCTGAAGGCAACTGAGATTCTGTAAGCTCAAGAGAATCTTTACTTCTCCCTTAAAGAACATAGTTTGGGGCCTTGCCTTTATTAAATTATAACCAAAAATAACAGTTTGTAACCTATTTAAAGGGCAGGTGAAATCTCTAATTACTAAATATCTGCTCTTATTGTCCTGCAAATGACGTTCCTCCCCTCTGAAACCTCAGTGCATCTTTTTTTCCTTTTTTTCTTGGCTCAGGATGTCATAATACCTTCTTTCACCTTTCTGTCTCTGAATGTCTCCTGTATGTGAGGTTCCCATATGTATGTATGGGACAAAATTTGGTTATTTTCCTTGGTAATCTGTCTCATATAGATTTAACCAGTAAACCAGGCAGAAGAATCTAGACAGATAGAGGGAAATGTGTTCCTCAGCCACAGCTCAGTTTGCACTTTTTGTCTATAAGTCCTCTGAAAAAGTGTGGTTGCAATAGATGGAGGATATCCCTACCTCTTTCTTGGCAGTATTGTTATAGTTCTATACTAATAACTGCTACCATGCTTCTTTTAAGACCTGTTATTTGCAAGCCTTGTTGATTGTTGACCGGTCAAGATTCAGGGAGCAAATGGTAGTTTTATTTAAATATATATATATATATATATATTTCCATATATATATATATTTCCATATATATTTTCCATAAATATAAAGGGCAGGGAAGGAAGAAAAAATGGAAGAACTTAAGGGTTGAAGGTTAGGAAAATTATGAACTCTATGTCTAATCTAATTCTTATACAGATATTTTGTTAAAATTATGAATTTCTTTTGCAGGAAACCAGACATTACCTCACCAATAGAGATGTAAATAGAACAAACAAGAAACCTGGTCAAACCTTAATGGATCTGTTTACTCACTGCTTAGGTGAGACATTGGTAGCTAAAGAAGCTGCCCTGCTTTAGTCTTATGTTAATTATGAACTGTTTACTCACCACTTAGGTGAGACTTTAGTTGCCCCTCCTTTAGTCTTATGTTAAGTATGAACTATTCACATATTGTTTAAGTGACACATTGGTAATTGTAAAAGTTTCCACACCCTTTGTCTTATGTTAATTCTTGCTGGTTGATTTCATTGTTGGAATTTCCTGACCTAAAGGACATGGATGTATCACATAGTCCTAATAAAAGGGGATAGGAAAGCCAGAGCTGGTGGTGTCCTCCCCCTAGAGGTGGACTCTCGCCTGGCCCCCATTATTCCCAAAAATAGATGCTTTTTGAGTCTCTCTTCATTTGTGTGCAGCCTTCTCCAGACGCTAAACCCTGACATGGGAACCCTGGACACGCAGGAGGTGAAAAGGATTCCACATTCTTTGTCATCAAATAAATGATCATTTGGGGGTATAAGAAATAATTTAAGAGTCAGAGAAAGGCTATGGAGTTTATAAATTCTTTGCATCTTTCTCCAAGATTGTATTTTACAGTCCCTTTTATTTATACACTGTAATCCAAATACCAGTAATGCCATTTTATACATTTGCATAACTACAATCTTAGTACTCAGACATTTATATGTTACAATAAAGGCTCAGTTCTAGACATCCATTGTAGAGAAGTTACTATATGATAAAACAGCAATTCATTTACTAAAAAAAAACATTTCCTCTACTAAAGCATTAGAGAAACAATCCTTCCTTTTCCAATTACGGTAAATTTTAGTAGTTTGAATACATTAGAATTCACATATGGTTTCAATAAATTTGAATGAAAGAGCAGAATGGAATGCATTCATTAATGACATTGGAATGAACCTTTTATAATTTGAAAGTTAACAAGGGTCTTATTGGTATCCAGTCTTACACTCTAGAGCTCAAAGGATGGATTTATCTACATTTTGTTAAATAACAAAAATTCTAATTCAACTGAGTAAATTTAAAGATCAAATTGACTTTACTCAGTGATTCATGAATTGGGCAGTGTTCCATGTAGCAAACAGTAAGGAGCTCCAAAGGGCAGTACAAAATGGAAGATTTTAATGGCAGAAAGGGAGCAGAAAAAGGAAATTACTAGCAAAGAATGCATTGTTTCAGGGAAGGTTATCCTCCTAAGGGGAACAGTAAGGGTCTATCAGGAGGATTATCTGTCTAATGCTGACCAGGTAATTCTACATTGACTGGTTAAATGCTATATACCTAGGAAGATCAAACTTCAATTAGATTAAGGATTAAATATTGGTTTGCTGATGTGGGCTTGGCACAATTGAATCCATTTTGGGTCTACTGCTCCTTTTTAACTATTTTAACACAATGTTTTAATTTACAAACAACCTTCTACAACTATCTCTTTTTTGACCTAGTTGTCCTTGGAAGAATGAATAGTCCTTGGCATCAATTTCTATATTTCTCCTATATTTCCAGTAGATACTGAACTGATTGTTTCCAGAATAATATTCTTTCAGAATATTGCTTTAGAACTCATTATGGGCACTTCAATTTTTCAGGACCAAAATATTTGAAAACATTATTGGTGTTTACCCAACTAAATTTGTCTTTGCTTGATTTCCTCATTATAAAAAATAATGTTTTTCCCCTCAATATTACATTAATCATGCTAGAGTGTGTTGACTGGTTAACTGTAGAAATTATCTCAATTCTATTCTTTTTTAGAATAAGTAGACATTGAACCAGAATCTCTCTGGAGTTCTTACTGTTTCAGAAAATGTATGAAAAAGATAGTAATTTAGCAACATGTGCCTTATAATTAGCTTAATTGTTGTCAGCATGTAGCTATAAACCAAATACCAATTAGTCCTATTTATATATTCATTGGCTTTTCTGGTTATCTTTGAGTTAAAGTTCCTTATTTGAGCAATTTAGAGCCCTCCCAGTGTGCAAGAGAAAATGTTTTTTATACATTTCAAATGTGTAAATTAACTATATATTTAGTTTCATTATGTAAATGAGCTGAGCTGATAAGTTTTTATTAGCAAAAACAGGTTTTGTAATACTTAAAATTCAAAAATGTAGGGAAGCAATCTGTGATATACTTCAACAGTCCACCAATGGTGTTTAGGTATTAGAGATTTAGTTAATGTTTAACAGTCATTTAATCCCTATATCTTCCTGTATTTTAAAGAAGTCTATTTTTCAAATTGAAGAAAGAATGGTGTACCAAAATGATCCATGTTCCATATTAAGACAGGCACAGAGAGAAAGCATACAGGCTGAGGTAAGTACACTATTCTGAAAAAGATTCAAATATATATGGAGAAAGGTACCCATAAGCAAAGTAAATCAAATACAAACAAAGAAATCCACGAACATTAAAAAAATACACATATTCAGAAAAAAAAAAGAAACATATTTAGGTCCAAAACAACAGATTCTAAATCCTTATAGAAGTGTAAAAAAATGTTCACCAAAGTCTTTTTCCTTATCTCTGGCAACAAAAATCATATTTTCCAACCTGGATTGCATATGTAGTCATATGACTGAGTTTTAGACAATGAAATGAGAGAGGTAATGATTTCCACTTCCATGGTTTTCCCATAATAACATCCTAAATGTCTTTCTCCTCTGGCTGAGTAGGATGAAGATAAGCTATCGGTGACTTTGATAGCTCCTTGTTAGCCTTTTAGAGGAGGAAAAATAATACTTCTACTCTTCTAGTTTCTTGCTGAGATTCCTCTGTAATAAAAAGACATATTAACAGGAGAAAATCAAATAGAAGTTTAATAACACTGGGCATATATCTCCTAAATGCATGGGAGCTACCCAAGAATACTAACTCCTCAAAATGGCCAGAAACACACTAAATAATATATCTGCATAAAGACAAAAGGAAATGTTGGGAAGGAGGGGAGTCAGTTATGGGAGGTTATCTAGCACAGCACAGTGTACAAGGTTGTTATGCAGATTATGTCAGCAGCCTTCTTAATTGATAAGAGTTTCTAGAGGTTGCCTCATCCTCCTCTTCCTGGTACAGACAGGAGATACCTTTAAGATGGAAATTTTCCTTATAAATATAAATGTCTCTTTCAGAAGGGTTATTTCTACTTGGTTTCAGAGATTCTTTGATGTCTGCTGTTTCTTTAAAATAACCAGCTCAGATAATTCTTATGTCAAAGTGGAATCTTTGGGGGTAACATACTCTGCTCCCCTTCACCTGGATCCCTGATTTGGCACAGAGCTCCTCCTAACTCCCTTGCCATCTACATCAAACTGTTAAAAGGAGAGAAAAATATTTCTATGATAGTTGAGCCATTATACATCTTGATCTGTTACTTGGGCCTAGCAGGCTTGAACTAAAGCAGAGAAAGAGATACAAACTTCAATAATGCTTTCCAGCTTCTAGTTGACTTTTCCTTTTCCTTTAAGGATTATCAGCAAGTACTGAGTTGAAGAAAATGCTTGCTTTGGTGGATCTGACTTCAGCTACCATGAAGTCTTGTATTGTAGGTCAAATACTGGGACTTAATGAAAAAGATAGGATAAGTATTGTGTTACTAGCACTGGACTAGAAATTAAAATCATACTTATATTCACGGTACTGTTACTTCCTAGATAATGGCATAAACAAGTGAAGTTTCCTAATTAGACCTCCTTTTACTTCTACTTCATTGAGATGTGAACATTTTGATTAAATGACCACCAAATATCTATCATTCTGGAGTTATAATTCTGTGATTTTATAATTCAAAAAAGGATAAAACTACTACAGAGATTATTTGTAAATTAAAGAATAAAATTAGGAAAAGTGAAAAATTGTATCATAGGATTTTTTTTCTTGTATTTTCTCTGGGACTTTTGAAAGTTGAGCTCTATTTTTTATTTAATCCTGAGCTAGTACCTACCTTTTTACTGTCTTGTTTATGACAACTCAACACTGATTGTGTATTATGAACAATTTCTAAAGTTATTTCAAAATCTAATGCACCATGGCACTGAAATATATCGTTAACCTCCAGGAATAGGTAATATACTGGAAACATTCTTAAACATACCCTGCTTCCCTGAACAAAAGAATAATGTAGAAAACTTTCTGGGTTTTGTAAGACCTGTGTGATAATGAGCAAGTTGCTTAACCACGCAGAACCTTACTGCCTTCAACTGTAAATGGGAATTATTACAGACCTCCTGCTGTTGTTACAGGATTACAGGAGATTAGAAATTTGAAAGTTCCTAATGTAGCTCTTGCTGTGCCATAGCCTGTGTGTACATGTGTTGCCTTCTTCCCCATGTTACTCTACAGTGTAGAAAAAGTGTGTTGCACAGAAGGCCAAACATGGCCCAAACACTTTCAAGCCATTGAAAAATATTCAAGATGCTTAACAGGAACTTAAATACGGGCAGAACATGCAGCTTGTAGCAGAAAACAAACCAGAATTAGATCATGTAAAATTAACACTAACTATGATGAATACTTTCTTGAGTTACATTATTTATGCTTATAGGAAGAATGAAAAATATAATTGTTTTTATTATTTTTAATATTAAGCAACTGCTTGCTTTCAAAGTAGTAAAGATCATTAACCTTATAATTGTTATAGAATTTAACCCTCAATATCAGACTTTTGAGTTAGGTTCCCCCCTCTATTATGTAAGTTAAAAAAAAAAAAAAACACGAAGGGACCAAGATGGCGGCATAGATAAATACCTATCTTGCTGCCCCACATAACAATTCCAAAACTACAACTTAAAGACAGAACAAACATCATCCAGAATCACTGGAAAGCTGGCTGAGTGAAAATTCCATAAATAAAAGTAAAGATAGGACACTGTGACTCAGAGGAGTGGTAGAGAGCAGCACTGAAGACACTGGCGGAGCCAGAGGTTTGGAGCCGTGCATGCGCACCAGCGGAGAGGGCAGGCAGCTGCAAACCCGGCTGGTTTTCTACAACTGGGAGGGCAAAGGCAGCCCACTGCACTGATTCCCCAGTTCCAGGTGAGGTCTGGGGAACCCACACTCATACAGGGTGAAACTGGGCAGTGGGAAAGCACGCTGAAGCCTGGGCTCAGCAGAGGTCTGTGAGCTAGAGGAGAGTGAGCATAAACTTGGGAACAGCAGTTTGCGTGTAAACTTGGGAACAGAAGTGTGCGACCATACAGAGAGGACTCTAGACTTGCTCCCTCGTTCAGGAGACCACCAGATTGCTTTGTGTTACAACCCTGGGCGAGACCTTGGGGGTGCAGACTCATTCGGGGAGAGGCTGAATTGTCTGGCAGAGGGTGGAGATCGGTGGCGGCTTTCTCTTGGAGCTGAGTACAGCCATTACCACCCGGCACAGAGACCCTGGTGCCGCATAGGGCGGAGCTGATACTGCCTGCTCAGCTTGGAGACTCCACCCATCCAACCTGAACACAGCTTACCTTCAAAATCAATTGGCCTGGAGGTTAAACCATCCTAGGGCTAACAAAAATAAGCTGGGCTTAACTTCAACAATAATGTACAACCCATAAAGGGCTACAGCAAGAGTATCCACTTCAGGTAACTGGGGAGGCTGAGCCACTGTCCCTTAGAGGACATCTACCACACAAAGCTAATGGACCAACTCAGGAAAGCAGCCACAATGCAGAGAAATGGAAAGAAATCAGATGTGAAAGAAATGGAGGAAAAAAAGATGACTAGACATAGAGTTCAAAACCATGGTTATAATTTTTTTCAAGAGGCTCCTAGAAAAGGCCGATGAACTTAATGAGACCTACAAGGAAATGAACAAGACCTATGAGGAAATGAACAAGACCTATAAGGATATGAAAAAGGGCTAACTAGAAATCAAACATACACTGACTGAAATAAAAAACATTATACAAAGACCTAAAAGCAGTCCAAACAACCGCGAGAACCAAGTCAAAGATTTGAAATACAAAGAAGCAAAATCCACTCAGCCAGAAAAGCAAGAAGCCAAAAGAATCCAAAAAATTTAAGATAGTGTAAGGGGCCTCTGGGACAACCTCAAGCATACCAACATTTGAATTATAGGGGTGCCAGAAAAAGAGAGAGAGCAAGATAATGAAAACCTATTTGAAGAAATAGTGACTGAAAACTTCCCCCACCTGGTGAAAGAAATTGACTTAAAAGCCCAAGAAGTGCACAGAACTCTGAAATATAGGAATCTAAAGAGGACCACACCAGGACACATCATAATTAAAATGCCAAGGGCAAAAGATAAAGAGAGAATATTAAAAGCAACAAGAGAAAAACAGTTAGTTACCTATAAGGAACCACCCATATGATTGTCAGCAGATTTCTCAACAGAAATGTTGCAGGCCAGATGGGAGTAACAAGAAATATTTACAGTGATGAATAGCAAGAATCTACAACCAAGATTACTCTATCCAGCAAAGCTATCATTCAGAATTGAAGATCAGATAAAGTGCTTCGCAGATAAGAAAAAGCTAAAGTTGTTCATCACCACCAAACCAATATTATATGAATTACTGAAAGATATTCTATAAGAAGAGGAAGAAGAAAAAGGTAAAATATAAATTATGAACGACAAATACACATCTATCAACAAATGAATCTAAAAATCAAGTGAATTAATAATCTGATGAACAGGATAAACTGGTGAATATCACAGAATCATGGACATAGCGAGGGAATGGACTGACAATTCTTGGGGAAAAAGGGGGTGTGGGAGGTGCAGCAATAGACTGGACAAAAATCATGAACCTATGGGAGAGGACAGTGTGGGGGAGGTGAGGGTGGAAGATACCGGGTGGAGGGGAGCTATAGGGAGGAAAAAGGAAACAATGTAATTAATAAACTGAACAATAAAGATAAAAAAAGACACTTCCCATCACAGAAAAAAAAAGCCAAAGAGCCTACATACATGCCCAAGTTATCCTCAGAACTAAATGTAGACAGAAAATCCACAGATAGAGCCAAACACAAATTTGTCTGGCTCCAAAGGCCTATTTCTTTTACTACATGACATTAACCATTAATAATAAAGTCTACAACACCTCCAAATCAGTGTGCTTGAATTCACTAGCTCTTACTGTACCCGCCCCCCCCCCCCCCCATTCCTGTCAAGTGAGCTCATATATTAAAACTCAGAGAAACAAAAACCAGGCTGGGGATGCGGGGGTAGCCTAGCAATTTATAAGTTTACTAATCCTCTCTAAGTGGTGTTTTGCATTTTGAAGGACACAGTTGTCCTAGACTACTTAAATGTGCATAGTTATTGGTAGAAAGCGTGAAGAGGGTGGGAGTACTCTGAGGTGTGGTTAAGTCAAATACAGCATGGTTAGTATAGAGAACAAACAAGAGAAACTTTGTTGTGACAGTTCCCCTGCATGTGGTCATTTGGTTCTTGTTAGTAAAAATCTGTAAATGACATCTGTTTATCCATTTGTGAACAATACACAGCCAAATTTTGTACCAAGTTTCTCTGCAAAGTCCGCTGAAGGAAAACTCCTTGTAAGTGATGATGTGTCAAAAGTCACAAAAAACTGTTAAAATTCTGCTTCTGCTGAGAAAATAGTGTACTTGATGAATATGTGTGTGAAATGTATTAAATCCAGATGAGAGTGGTATTTCTGTCTCCATTAGCAACAAACACCCAAGAGAATGAAATGTTTAACTTAAAGAAAAGATTGTTTGTGATCAGAATGGCAATTTCCTCGAGAGAAGCCAAAATGCAGACAGCTCTACCACCTGGATATGATTCAAAATTTTAGCCCCCACCATCCTTCTGCAACATTGTATGTGTACAAGTAGATAACTTTAGAAAATGCTTTATTGTTGTTTTGGAAAGAATTTATTTTTCTTTTATTTATTTCTTTTTTTTAACAATTCTTTCAAGAATTGTTATTCTTAAAACTTGCAGGAATTGTCATCAAAATTATTAACTTTCCTTTCTTTTTTTATCATCAGCGATTTTAAAATACTCTTGCATCTTTGTGTCACTTCAGCAAAGTTCCTATTTATTCATCATTTATGTACCAACAGGCTCTATATTTAAATCAGGAAAAGTGTTGTGTACTTATCTGTTATATACTTCTACTAGGAGACTTATCAAAGCATTCAACCAGGGGAAAATGTGTGGGAATGCATCATGACTGAAATGGGTGTTCCTATGTACATGTATATAGAATCATTGAGATATTTTGATTTATAACTTATGGAAATTTTAAAAAAACTAAAAAGGACAATAATAATATTAAGGGATAAATATATGCTAGTTATTTCAGTTATTACTTGCTGGTATGGGTTGGATTGCTTAATAGGTTAAATTGTTCATAGCTTAAAAACTATTAACAATTTTATTTGCTCACAATTCCAAACATCAGCAATTTGGGCTGGGACCAGCTGAACATTTTTCTATAGATTTCACCTTCGATCACTCATGAAGTTGTTATCATTAGACAACTGAACTGGAAGTCAATAACCCAAGATCAACTCACATGTCTCATGGTTGGTGCTGGCTGTGGGCTGAAGCTCTAAGGGCAATGGGGCCATTCCCCCCCAATTCATATTTAGTAAGCCTGCCTGTGCTCCTTTATGTGGCAGTCTCAAAAGAGCTAACACTGAACAAATTTACAAGTGTTTTCCAATCCTCTGCTTTCTTCCAGTTTGCTAATTGGCAAAGTTTGTCTAGTGGCTAAGCCGGCATTCTTAATGGAGGGGCAGGAATGCCACATTGCAAAGAAACATTCATACAGTGACAGTTTGTCCTGTAGTCACAAAGTATTTACATCTCCGCTTGTATGCAAATATCTGCAACCCCATCCAAAGAGTGATTCTTCTTTTTTTCTCTGTTGGACTTAGTGATTGGCACTGCCCACATTAATGTACTCAGGATTCACTTTTCCTTTATTGCAGTAATCAAGGTTCTGTGCTTCCCAATATATATATAGGTTTGTTTTTTTGTTTTGTTTTGTTTTTTTACAATTATCTTAAGTTTATTTTCTCAAGAATGCTTTTCTTCTAAAACCATGAAGTCTATCAGACCAGGCCTCACTGAGTCCCTTGTCTGCAGTGAGCCTCACCCATGGGCAGAAACACAGGTGGCTGATCTTAATTATCACATCATCTTCTGCACTTGATTTGCACTTGGCTATCCGAACATGGCCCACCCGGTGCAGCCTGGTGTCCTACTGCTATGGCATCTCTCTGCACTGCTCAAAACCTCGGCATGACTTTTCACATCTCTCCTGACTCTTGTTAGCTATTATCTGAAATTCTCTAGGAACTCTTATTTATCTTATTCTCAAGAATTCTAACTTCAGCTAGTAATAGATAGAAGTTAGGCTGCAATAGCCATTTTAGAAAAAGCGGATTAATGTAACTAATTTTTTTTCTTTCACACTTTTTCTTTTCTCAGTAATAATAAAGTAAGGGATAGAAATTCATACCAAATATGAAAAATGTCTTGTCATTTAGATAATCATTGAAAACAAAACAAATAAGTAAGACCAATTGGCACATTTAACTTAGCACCAAATATCTCCTATTACACTAATGTCTAGAAGACTAATATCAGATGTGGATGAGCCCTTTCTATTATAGACTAGAAGCTCAGTGCATGAAATTCATGCATGGGGGATCAGGGGGTGTCCCTCTGCCCAGCCTGCACACTCTCCAATCTCAGATCCCGTGAGGGATGTCTGACTGCTTGTTTAGGCCTGATCCTAACAGGCAGTCAGACATCCCTCTCACAATCCAGGACTGCTGGCTCCAAACTGCTTGCCTGCTTGACTTCCTGATTGCCCCTAATCGCTTCTTCCTGTTAGCCTGATCACTACTAACCACTCCCCTGCCAGCCTGATTGATGCCTAACTGCTTTCCTGCCAGCCTGTTTGCCCCAACTGCCCTCCCCTGCAGGCCTGGTCACCCCAACTGCTCTCACCTGCAGGCCTGGGTCCCTCCCAAATGTCCTTCCCTGCAGGCTCGGTTGACCCCAACTTCCCTCCGCTGCCAGACTGGTCACCCCTAACTACCCTTCCCTGTAGGCTTGATCAGCCCCAACTGCCCTCCCTTGAAGGCCTGTTCCCTCCCAACTGCCCTTCCATGCTGACCATCTTGTGGTGGCCATATTTAACCACATGGAGGCAAGATCTTTGACTACATGGGGGAAGCCATCTTGTGTGTTGGAGTGATGGTCAATATGCATATCACTCTTTTATTAGATAGGATAGAGGCCTGGTGCATAGGTGGGGGTCTGCTGATTTGCCCTGAAGGGTGTCCTGGATCAGGGTGGGGGATCCCTTGGGGCATGGAGTGGCCTGAGTGAGGGGCCTGTGGTGGTTTGCAGGCCTGCCACACACCCCCAGTGGCTCAAGCAGAGGGCCTGGTATCTGGAATTTATTTACCTTCTACAATTGAAACTTTGTAGCCTTAAGCAGAAGCCAAGGCAGGCTAGGGCTGAGGAAAGTTTGGCTTCCTCCATCGCCAGGGGCAACCTTAGCTCCTCCTCTCTCCAGCTCCTTGGCTGCTGCCATTTCTGTTGGGATTCTATCATCGAAACTATGTAGCTTTAAGAGGAGGCCTGGGCCGACAAGGGTGTGCAGAAAGCTTGGGTTCCTCCATTGCCAGGGAAACCCAAGCCTCCCTCCTGTTCTCTGTGGCTGCAGCCATCTTGGTTGGGGTTAAATTTGCATATCACTTCTGATTGGCTGGTGGGGTTATCTGGTGTGTGTGGCTTGTGGGTGTAGTGGAGGCATGGTCAATTTGCATATTACTCTTTTATTAGCTAGGATGTCTGGTAGCAGAGAGTATTAGCCGATCCATGGTAAACTCTATTGCTTAATCCTTTGAAACTTTTATAGTCTGAACTCTTGAAATAATCAAATGTGTTCATGCAAGTGCTCAGACAAGACCAATGTACAGAAAGTAGCATGGCTAAGGATATCCAATTGAAATAGCCACAGATCAACTGTTCCTGGCTGCTTCCTTTCTGTTAGATAAAATATCTTGCAAAAATGTAAAATGGAAATAGCTGTTTTAGTAAAAATGCAAGCAAATCTCAAGGTTTATCTAAGTTTGAAGGAGTCTGAGGCTGTATTTGAATGTAAGATTATCTGCATCAGTAAAGGAGTAGTATTTGTCAAGGCCTCTCTGGTCACAAGCCCCTTAGGCAGAGGTGGATGGATCCTCATTTGAGTCATAGTTCCAAGGCCAATACATGACCTTGAACAAGGTGTCTACATGGTTGTGAATTTTTGTAAAACTTTCCAAAAGTGCTATTTAATCTCTTAGCCATCCGTTTGTACTCCATAATCCCGTTAGTCACACTCTACCTCTTGTCTAATGGTTGTGGTGTGGCACCAGCATAGCTAAGGTGAAGCAGTTATGAATTTTTTTAGATCAGGTTGGGTATTTTGCAGTCACTTCTGTCCAAGGATTGCTTCCTTCCAAATTTGGAAGCAATCCCCAAAACAGTTGATATCACCAGTAGTAAGGTCTGAAGCTAAAATATTTTTTTCTAAAACTGACAATAAAGTATTTTAATCAACAAGGATTGCATTATTTGAGAAAAGATTGAATTGTGATTATTTATAAGGAAAATGATAAGATAAGGTTGCCATGTGAAGAGATAAACAAAGAATATGCAGCCAAATGTAAGAATGTAGGTAAAATAGATAGGTAAAGAAATGTCTCAGCAGCTTATAAATTTAAAAATATTGTTATTTTTCTGGACTTTGTGATATTTGTGATTAGCTTTTAAAAATGTATACTATTTTATTTTCCAACTTCATGTAATAATTTTTGTGATTGTGTTTTTTTAAAGAGATCTACAAGTTGCATAATTTTCAGATCCTACAAAATCAGTATCTGCCGCTGCCCCCCTGAGTACATAGATGATTATAGAAGATAGATGATAGATAGATGATAGATAGATACATAGATAGATAGATGATACCTAGACAGACATCTAGAAAAAGTGAGCAGCTCTCTCTAGTTCACTTTTGCTTCTAGAAAATACACTAGTAATTAATGAAGGCAGACAACATCCAAACCATAGAGAACTTTATGGATTAAAATCAATATTTCAGTGCAACCAGCTTGCACTTAGGAGCTAATTAAGATCCAAGGTAAAATACATAGTTGACTCATAAATAAAACAAACCTCCTAATGGAATACATGTGAAAAATTAAGACAACAGCAACAACATCCCATTTAAGAAAATTAACTGAAGAATCTAATCCTCTTTGTAGAGATGGTGTATTCTCAGCAAAACCTTGGAACACAAGAATGCGACAGTCGCCAACCCTTTCCCATTCTTAGCTCTCTAATGCTTAGTGAAGAGAAGACAGGTTTAGGAGCCATTTGAATTTGGAGAGTATTTTGTCTGATGATAGATTTATTATTAGGTAAAAATATCTCAATCAGAATATTATTACTATTTTGAGCCTCAATAAAATTCCTACTTTTTAAAACAGGAATTCAGGTTGTATTTTTTGTTTGTTTTTAAAGGCTCTTTATGATTTCTGTGTTACCTCTGGCTATGGTGTTTTACTAAGGTGCCCTCTTGTTTCTCAAATTTTCAGAAGTTAAAGCCTGTTCTGAAACAACATGCTTTGGATGAAATGCAACTTATAAAGATGTGCATGAGAAACGTTTCTTTCATATCCTTGAACAAGAAAACTTCAGTTGCTAATACATTTTGAATTTTTTTTAAGTTTTCTTTTTAAATAAATAAATCCCTGAAAGAGAATTTTCTAAAATCTTAACTACACAGTGTGAGATTAAAAAAGCTCTGAACATAACAAACCTGTATTTAGAGGACAGCATGACTCCTTCTCAAGTGAGAACCCTCTGTGCCATTGGCCTCACCTCTGAGCCTCATTGTATTCATAGGTAAAATGAATCTCACAATGGAGCCTAAAATCTAAGTCCTGTGGTGAGGTTAAATGTTATCACAGGTAAGAATGTTTTAACACAGGGCCTTTATAAAATAATTAAAAGCATTGCTAAATTCCTTCTCAAATTTATATTGTCAAAATGAATTAAAGTTACTTTGCTGCCAAAATGTTAGTCACAAAAATTTGGGAAAAAGTTTCTATGGGACTAGTAGGAGTGGCTACTATATTAAAAACTCAACAAACAGAAACAAAATACAGTATCTGCTAACTCAGATGAGTTAGTAATATATATGATAAATGACATATGACATTATATATATAATTAAATATAATTTATGTAATATATAAAATATTTACACATAAGTATATAATCTATATATATGAAAAGCTAATAGGCTAAGTGTTTGGCCATCTGAGTAATGATGTCATGTAGCAATGCTTAGCTTCTTCTCCCTAGCAACTAGCCTCCTTGCAGCTTCTTCAGCCCAGGAACACAACTTGCTTTATAGCCAGGTGGAAACATTTTATACTCTAACCAAATGTCTGGGAAGTGTTTTCCCATGCCTCCATCTCCTTTGATCCTCACAGACTTCTGGAGTAAGTAGATAGGAGACTTGGTGGAATCCTATTTTCTTTTCATTAGCTAAAAAACAGAGATTTAGAAAGCTTAGAAACTTGATCCAACTGAAAAGAAGTAAGAAATGGTGGATCTTGAAAATGACTTCAGGTTTTCTCACTGCACAGAATATAGTCAAACACTTCTGCAGTTAAATATTTTACCCTTTGTTCTCCCTGTGTGATCTACAATAATTATCTGCTTCATGTTGACATTTACTGCTGTATTACTGATAATTACCTGAAAGAGAAGTTGGGGTGCTTCACCGGGTTGAAGAGAGTTTAGCTAAGTCAGAAAGCAGGTCTAATTTAGCAAGTTTATTCTCTATCTATAAAAGGCTAAGTTGATTCACACATGTGTAGTACATATAAAGCTGTGTTTTTCCACCTATCATTGTCAATCATGAATTAGGTTGGCACTTCTATTATAAAAGGCAAATAGCAATATTAAAATATTTCTTCTAATTAATTTCCTTTCAACATGCATGAATCTGTGAACTGGCCACTAGTATTTCTATATAAATAATGCATATGTATATTTCCCCTGTGGTAGAGTTTTACATGCCTAAGCCAAGTAAATGTTTCTATAAGTTAATGATGTATAGGGTAATTCAGAGTAAAGGGTATCTCTCTCCCTCTCTCTTTTATAATGCTTCTAGTGCATTTTACAATAAAAAGAACAATTCATTCCATTAAATTATTTTGGAGAGTGCGGGTTGCAACTCAGATTTTTACATAAAGAAACAAATACTATATCCTACTCTCAAGGAGTTGAAAACCATTCTGTGACTTAGGATATCTCTCATACACACACATACACACACACACACACACACACACACACACACACACACACAGACTATTTCTATTTTTTACCTTATGGGGACAGAGGGAAGATATATGATTAAAATTTTGTATGTGATGGAGGAAATGCCAATGTGCTAGTTTTTTTGCTTTAATTGTTCTTTTTGAGTATTATTAATAACTGGAGGCCCAGTGCACGAATTCATGCACCAGTGGGGTCCTTTGGCCTGGCCTTCAGTATTGGGCTAAAATCAGCTCTCCAACATCCCCCAAAGGGTCCCGGATTTCAAAAGGGTGCAGGTCAGGCCAAGGGAACCCACCGATGCAAGATCGGGGCTGGGGATGGGCCAGGAAGGGACTGTGGGAGGGCTCCAAGGTGTATCCAGCTTATCTCACTCGATCCCTATCAGCCAGACTCCAGCAGCAAGCTAACCTATCAGTAGGAGTGTCTGCCCCTAGTGGTCAGTGCACAACATAACTACTGGTCGACCAGTTGACTTTTGCTCCCTGGTGGTCAGGGCACATCATAATGAGCAGCTGAGCAGCCTCAGCATATCATTAGCATATTATGCTTTGATTGGTTGAGTGGACACTTAGCATATTAGGCTTTTATTATATAAGATTGTGACTTTTTCTTTTCATAAATGAAAGCTACATAAATAAGTTATTACTATCAAAATTGTAATTTGTATTTTTAGATATAATCTAGTGATTTCACATCTGAAAGACTCCATAGTTATGAAGACTCCATAGTTTTTCCATAAGAAGTCTCACATTTGGAGCCTTTGGTTAAGATAGTGTTTAAAGGCAAGTGACAGGTAGTTTGCTTATTAAGTTATTAACACATCTGAACTTTTTTAACAAAATACCAGACATTTTAAATAGCAATGTTTTAAAAATCTTACATTTCACCAGGTTCTATATTATTGACTGGTAGTAACAACAACTGCATAAGAATAGTTGGAGTTCTGCAGCACTGGGTTAAATATTTTATTATATTATCTTCTGTATTTCTTTAAAAAGCCTTAGGAGATGTCTACTTTTAACATTTTAAAAATGAGAAAAAATGAAATTAAGAGATCAATCCCTTGCCATAGGGAGCTGCTGGGAAGCTATTGACTTAAGATTTACCTTTGAACTCAAGAACCCATCCTATATTATAAACGGCTAATATGCAAACTTAACCAAATGGTGGAATGACTAGTTGCTATGATGCACAATAACCACCCGGGGCAGAGTCTCAACTGCTCAGTGCAGGAGCTTCCCCCTAGTAGTCAGTGCACTCCCATCAGGGGCAACACCGCTCAACCAGAAGCTGTGCTGATGGCTGGCCAGCACAGCGGCAGTGGTGGGAGCCTCTCCTGCCTCCATGGCAGCACTAAGAATGTCCACCAGCCATCAGTTGGACATTCCCTGAGGACTCCCAGACTGCCAGAAGGCACAGGCTGGCTGAGGGACCTCAGTGAAGCAGGCCTCTAGTTTATTATATTTTATTCTCCATATAAGTATCCATAAAGAACTACTTTCTGCATTATTGTTTGGCATAATAAAGCTAACACTAATAGTTCATATTTTTTAACTTTCACTATGCCCAGAATTCTAGCAACTCTTTTATATATATGATTTTTTAAATCAGTACAAAGCCCTATCATTTTAGTACTTTTATTATCATCTCCATATCTCCATAAAAACTGAAGCTCATAGGTTTCCCTATCAACACCTACATTATGTAATACTAGGTTATGTATGAGATGCCTTTTTCACAAAGTTTAGAGAATTGATATAGCATGAATTGAAAGACTCCATAGTTTTCCCATAAGAAGTCTCACATTTGGAGGCTTTGGTTAAGATAGTGTTTAAAGGCAAGTGACAGGTAGTTTGCTTATTTAGTTATTAACACCTAATCCATGACACAGCTAAGGCCACTCTACTTCATCCAGGGAAGAGATTAATGAAGAAACACTGAAAGCTATTGGTAAGGAATAATCTTACCCTAAAAGGACACTTTAACTGGAGCAAAACAATCAAATTGTGATATCAACTTTGTGAAAAAAAACAGAGAAACACCAAGCTTAATGTACTTTAAAAAAATGACTAATATGTACAGGGCAGGATCTTAGTTTTAAGTGCAGTGATAAATACATGAGTGGGCAAAAATAGGTTTAGAATTGTTTGTATGGAAAAAATAATCTATAATAATAAAACTGTAATATCCTAATTAGACCAGATGTCCTTCCAGATGACCTTCTGGACGAAGCCAGGGCTGTAAGGGAAGCTCGGGTCTCGGTGCCAGAGGAAAGCCAGTGCCAGCAGCAGAGAGAAGGGAGGCCTACTCTTGCATGAATTTCGTGCATTGGACCTCCAGTTAATAAATAATAATACAAACATAAACTCTGTGTTTCACATATTCATACAGTCAACCCACTTTTGACCATCCCTGTTTATTCATTTTGGAAGATATCAATAAACTGTATAATGCAAAATATCTCCAGACTTTCTGTTGCTTGTAATTTTTCAAATGCTAATTCCTTGATTATTGCTTTGGTACTGCTATTCCTTTCAATATGATTAAGAAGTTTGGAGATAAAGCATGTTTTCAAAAAATTGCATGGATTTTACTTAGAGCCACCTCTATGCTTGATGAGAGACGTATAAATTAGCAGAGTTAATAGTCTATCTTCTAAATGCAATAGCTATTTTTCATAAGCAAAAGTGGTAAGCTCCAGAAAGTCAGTCTTTACAGCAGTATTCATGCATTAAACATATCTATATTGAGACAAAGTATCTTTGTCCCCGAGGAATGTTCTAGTGAAGAAAAGAATGGAAAGTTAGCCATTACATTTATTTTTTAAATATATTTTTTATTGTTTAAAGTATTAAAAATAGTAGTACATATGTTCCCTTCCTCCCGCCCCTCATTGACCTCCCCCTGGCCTCCCCTATGCCCCTGCACATGCCCTCACCTGCCCCCCCCCCCCCATGTCTTGTATTCATTGGTTATGCTTATATGCATGCACACAAGTCTTTCGGTCTATCTCTTACAAGCCCCTGCCCCCCACTCTCCCCTGCCTTCCCACTGTCATCTGACAGTCTGTTCAATGCTTTTTTGCCTCTGTATCCATTCTTTCTCCCAATTTCTTTTCTTTAAAAAAATCTTGCATCTTCATATTAGAGATAAACATATAAAAAAAATGTTTGAGTCTCAGTTTCAATGTCCAACAGTTCTGAGTCCCAGTTTCAATGTCAAATAGTTTCTTACGTGTACATGTCAGCAATGATATCTGGATGGTGGACAAATGGTGGCAATGCAGGCCCCACACTCTCTGGTTTGGTAAGGGACAACCTGCAGCGATGCACAACTGCTGACTGCTAGCCTGGCAAGGTGTCGTAAGCATTTTCTATCTCTGGACTGTCTGCATGGTTGGAACAGACCTGTCAGTTCCTCTCTGTTGCAGGAATCCATATGGTCTTGGAGTTGTTTTCTGAAAATATATAAACATATTCTCAACCAAAAGTTAATAAAGGAATCTTTTCTGTAAATTAAACTTGGGATTCTCTTTATTTTTGCCCAAATGATTTTCCTTTGGCTTATTTTGATACCACGTGTGTTTTTCATTGGTGTCCTGCTGTTAGCATTACAAATGGAAATTAATTTTCTGAAATAAGATTTTCTAGATGTAATTTACTTGCAGAATATTTTTCCTTACATGATATTACCCCACTATCCTCCCCTATTTTTTTTTTATTAATGGAGGCTTTTGGAAATTTTATATTGCAGTCTTGGTAACTTTAAATTTTAATTTTTGCACAGAAATGTGACTGCTTTAGGTTCTTTGCATCTTAGGCAATTTTATGATGAAATGAACTACTAATAGAAATTTTAGTTAATATTTTAGGAACAGTTTTTTCGTCCAGCACACTTAAATTTTCTTGGGTATTCCCTTATTTCAATTAGCCAATTTAAATTAATCTGAAAATGTGATTACTGTTTTACTGTCAAATTTAATAATCAAACAATAATCTTAGTTTACCCTGTAAATATTAGTGGAAAGGATTATTTACATTCTTGAGTAGGCCCTGAGCATTCCTGGTGCTAGACTGGGTTTAGAGATATGGCAGCTGTTGCTGGCCAAGTCTCTGTCTCCAACCTGAGTCCCAATCTGAGCTGGGCATGGAAGGCGAAGCAGACATGGGGGTAAGAGACCTCCCTCAGAAGGGGTGAGAGTTCAGGCCCCTGCAAGGTTAGGGGGGTGAGAGTCTGTGCCCATCCTCCGTTGACCTTCAAGTTCTCTCCTGATGGCCCCTCTGTGACTGCGCTTGTCTTAGGTTGTTTTTTCCCTGAGGAATCTTACCCATATCTGGCTAACCAGTCATCCTCGGTGGCCAAGCAGGGTGATATGAAGTTCAGTTTTGTCTCCTTGGTAGTCTATGCTCTCGTGGCCTCCACGCCCAGCACCTGCCTGGGAATCTAGGTACTGATCACATATCTCAGGGGAGTCAGGTTTCTTCGCCAGGGAGGGCCCAGCTCACACCATTGAGCGAGAGACAGATCCATGGTGCCAGCCACTCAGAGGCTTCAACCTCAGCTTGAACTGAAAGCTCAGGCAACAGCTGTGTGCACTTGGATTGTGGGAAGGGGGTCCCTCTTGGCAAAAAGGGCAAGAGGGGCCAATATAAAACGCTCAAGTGCTTTCCCAGTGCCTTAATTCCTTCTGAAAAGGATTAACTCCTTTCATTTCCTTTTTTTTTTCAATTGTTGCCAAACATTCAAAGAATTAGTTTGTAAGTTTCTTTGGGATAATTGTACAATATGCTTTTGTCAAATATCAAAAATTACAATGACATTGTAGAATATCATGTAAGGATAGTTTTTGCTCTAGGCCATGTCAATTCAATTTCAAACTAGCTGCCAATTTTCTTCATAACTTTATATAAACTTTGTCAGGGACATAAAAACACAAATTACCTTAGTTCGAGAGGTCAAATATATTGACTTTCCCCCTTACTCCTGCCACCTCCCACTTACCCTGAGGTTTGACATTCTGCTTAGTCATTACATTTATAAGCACTGCTGTGGTTCATCTGGGGTATATTTTGTTGACACTTCTGAAGTCATAACAATTTTTTTTTCCATGAGAAAACAACATGTCTTCTTATTCCAGTAAGCTTCTGTGCTCATTCTATTGTTTCTGAGTCTCAAACTTGGTGCTCCCACTGTCAGACAGGCTTTGACACTCTCTCAGGATCCCCCAAATGGGAACATGAAGACCTTCGGAATCCTGTGTTCTAGGGGAACACTATTTAAAAGAAATAGACAGAAAGAGAGAGAGAGAGACAGAGAGAGAGAGAGAGAGAGACAGACAGAGAGAGAGAGAGAGAGAGAGAGAGAGAGAGAGAGAGAGAGAGAGAGAGAAAGGAAGGAAGGAAGGAAGGAAGGAAGGAAGGAAGGAAGGAAGGAAGGAAGGAAGGAAGGAAGGGAGGGAGGGAGGGAGGGAGGGAGGGAGGGAGGGAGGGAGGGAGGGAGGGAGGGAGGGAGGGAGGAAGGACCACTGTAGAGTTCTCCAATTAAACTAATCAAACTGAATATATCAATCTGTCTGTCTTTCTTGTTTCCTGGCTCCTTACCTCGTTTTCTGACACTTGTCCATAGTTTCTCTGCCCCCAAACCATCAATAAACCATAGGAAGAAGAGCCAAAGAAAAATTTGTGAATAGCCACTTTTCTAATCTCCAATCACATTCATGGTTTATGTTTTATTTTTCAAACTGTTTTTCTGACAAGATTTCCTCCTTTCTTCTCTAGTGTATTGCCTCACAGGGCAAGACATGGTCCTTGAATAGTAGTAGTACTAGAGGATTGTGAGGAGAGACTTGGTATCTAACAGGAGAGCTATAGTATTTTCATTCCCATTGTCTTAACAAGCCAAAGAATCATTCTTTTATCATGCCTATATTTCTTGCCTTTCAAATATCTATTCAATACATATTTATTTTGCATCAGTACCTGTCAGATTTGTGTTAGTTTCTAGGGATATAAAGATAAATTGGATATGGGCTCTGCTCTCATGTCTTTCCATTTAATGTGAATATGCCTTAATACATCCAGCCACACATTGGTCATAATATTTCCCATCCTATATGCTCTTTGTCAATGGGATATTGCCATCCTCATATAAAAATGTATAGCCCAACCAACATGCTCAGTGGTTGAGCATCAACCTATGAGCTAGGAGGTCACGGTTTGATTCTTAGTTAGGGCACATGCCTGGGTACAGGCTTAGTCCCCAATCAGGGATGTGCAGGAGGCAGTCCATCAACGATTCTCTCATCATTGATATTCTATCTCTCCTTCTCCCTTCCTCTCTAAAATCATTAAAAAATATATCTTTAAAAAATGTGTAGTTGATTTTCCCTCCCTTTGGATCTGGGCTTGCTCTGTGAGTTATTTTGGTGGATAATATGTGAAGAAAGTGATGTTGCATAATGTTCAAGGCCAGGCCGTAAATGTCTATCTGAAATACCTTTGTTGGAAAACAGTCACTATTTTGTGAGGAAACCCAAACAGTGAAGTGCAGAGGCCCAAGTGGAGAAAGCAAGCTCCCAGCTAATAAGTACAACTAAGCTCTCAGCAGAGGCTTGTTCTACATGTTGGCCACGTGGATGAGACCAGTTTTGGATTTTCCTGTGAGCTCAGACTCCCAGAAAATACCAAATGAATCAGAATAACTTCCCAGGCAACCCACAAAATAGGAAATTAACACATTGTTGTGGTTTAAGCCACTGAAATTTAAGGTAGTTTGTCGTGCCTGCAGCAATGGGCAATTAAAAACAAGTATGTAGATTATATTTTTCTCTAGGACTGGACTACCATACTTGAATTCAAATATATGAATAATATACTGTGTTTAAGTGAGTAAATATAAATTTTATTTTAGTTCTCACAAAAGCAATTCTATGTAAGCAATCATTTCTACTGTACCATAGAATGGGGAAGTATTATTTTATTCTTTATTCAACAAGAATCTGGGGGACTCTGCTATAAACCAGACATGAGACTCGGCACTGGGGAAGGAAGTAGGACCTCCACCCTTTATAATTCTCAGTCTGCCTAGTAAAAGAGGTAGACAATTGCATTTCAGAAATAAATGATGTTTTACGTTGAAAAATGTAGCCGACTCCCTGGAGGTTCCATGTTCACATACCTAGAGCCCACTTCTGAATTCAGCCTCAGTTACTGTAGATGTTTCTATGTGTGCTCAGACTCACATTGCCATGGCAGGGACACACTTCAAGCTCCTGTCACCCATCTCCCTGCTTTTTGCCTTCGGGACTTCTCCAACACAATGGAAGCCTCTGTCTGAACATTTAGGGGACTTAGTTATACCAGGGGCAATTCTAACTAAATGAAGAAAGATAGGCAGTGAATAATGGAAGGTAGCCTTCATCATTCATATGGGAATTTCTTGAAAACATTCTACAGGCTTCTTAGAGTTTCCAAATGAATTAAACTTTCTGGGAGCCCTCAATAATGCACACTTATCTATGCTTTGTTTCTTCCTGGTACTACTTTACTTTTTCCTTCTCTCTTCACAAAGAAACCTCCTGCATTAATTCTTGTCTTGGCCTCTGTTTTGGGGTGAACTGAAAACAAAACAATGGACAGTGTGCTCCAAGAGCATAGAGGAGGGTCACTTGAGACTGGAATAAGATAAGCAACTTGTCTTTGATGTAAAAGTGTGGTCAGCAGAACACATGGTGATTGAATGATGAATTGACTGAGTGATTAAAGGAGCAATCATCATCCTAATCTGAACAATAGGCATGTGTTAACTTGAAATCTGCAGTGCCCAAATTCAGGATCCTTTTGGCTACTAAGAGGCAGAAGAAAATCAGAGAGAGTAGGATGGTTGAGAATCAGATGGATAAATGCAGTTACCAGATGTTTATTTTAAATTTAAAATTAATGTGGTGAAAAAGTATATAGTTTGTCAAGAGAGTCCATGGAATGGAAAATATTAATAACAGGAATGTCTTATAAATGATGTACTCCCCAAACAGCTGAGTATACAAGATAAATTCAATTTCAAAGCCCTTTTGTCATTAACAAACTGCTCATGCTTGTCTCACTAGGCTTATGGATTCTCCAGGACCTTCTGTGCATTGCCTCACATGGTAAAAATTCATTAACTTCTCTTTCCTGTTTTGCTATTGTATGACCTCTGAATTAATTGTCTCTGTAGAATTTCCATCACTATTGTTTTTTCAGACAAAATTAAAGAGGAAATTCAGTTAGAGTGAAAAATGTTGTACAACTTCTCACTAGTTCCAATTGTGTTTAGCATTGCTTGTGGGCCAGCAAAAGTATCAAGGAACCAAGTATTCCACTTGATCAGTAGTTTTCATGTTCTAAGAAGATGTTTCATGGAGAGTTGCTTTATTGGTGCAGAAAGAATTATCTAGGGGTTAATTTTAGTTTCAATTTTAGGGAAAGCTAAATGAAATAAGTGTGCTCCGGCTGGAGTCCAGTGGCTGAGGGTGGCAATGAACATGTCTGAAAACAGCCATTGTTCTCCCCCTTTGTCACTTACAGGAGAAGGCATAGCAACTCATCTCCTCATATCATTTCACATTAGCTTCATTCATATGGCAAAGTGGGAAGAGTCAGGATTGTGAGTGTGGGAAGTGAGTCAGAAACATACCTGGGCTGTTTCTATTTAGAATATCCCATTCTGTTGGCAGGATTTCCATTTTGTGAGCAATTTGATCTTAATAGGGATGCTCAACACACAAGTAATATCTTCATATAAATTTTCAAGAGTTATGCTAATTACTATATTACATACAAAAACAACTTTGTAAATTGGACCACACATTTGAAGTTAAATCTGTGCTTAGTTGTGTATTTTAAAATATATGTCTGTGATAAATTATGTAGTAATCTATTCTTCTATGCTTAAATTAGAATTTCTACAAGTTATTTGCAATCTACATAATCTATTTTTTAACATCTATTACTTTTCCTCAACATGTTTTGCCTCTTTTTTATTTCAAGCCAAATAGTAAAAGCATTATTTTTTTAAATACCTGTATGCATTTTTCTTTTCATATATCTTGGCTCTTTTTTAAACATTATTTGTCATGTTCTTTTTTTTTTAATCTTTCATTTGAGGCATAATAAAGCCTTGGTTTTGTAACTATACTTTTCAATGGCTCCAGATTGGCATCAGCTCCAGGGCAAACAGCTAAAACTGCTGTCAATACAGGGCATTTCCAGAAAGATGTCCTTGCTTTTGCCTGTTCTGAACTTCTATATCTTAGGTCAGGAAGAGTTCACCTAAATTAGTGGTCTAAGAATAACCATCATCACTATTATTATCACACACTCAGATTTTAGTTCTCAATAGAACTGAATAGTCAAGAATTTTGTTCTACTTTGTTCACTATTGAATCCCCATTGCCCAGCACAGTGCCTGAAAACACAGAAGGAATTCAATACACTTTTTGAGCAGATACATTATAATTAATTGTAGTGTGAAATATTAATAATAACTATCATTTTATTGATTTGTGACAAATACTCTATGACACAGATCCGACCTTTCCTTACATTTTCTCCCCATTTAATCACTTTTCATTTTTTAATTGCTTTTTAATTATGAGCTGTTCAATTGGACCAAAGGACAACAGAGGAACCCTGTTGTTTTGGAAAATAGTTCTAAAACTTTACAAATCTCAACACACAGTTGGCAGACTGAGCTTACCAGTGTGATTCTTATCCTTATACTTCCCTCCTTGTAGCTCTCAGAATAATCATCATGAACCTGGTGGCCAGCTGTCTGTGACATTTTTGAATCATTGGGCTTATTTCCATTTATCCCTGTGCCTTACTACACCTCATGTCCCCTCCCACCACATTCATGTTAGATTGAATATGATCCTCTTTAGAGAGTCTTGTGTGCTCTAGGTGCCAAATGCAGGCTTAGCCACATGAACTACAATATCACAACATATAGGGCATGAGGTGGGGGACAAAAGAAGGTTTACAGCTTTATGTGAAACACAGATAATTCTTGTATTATTATTATTATTATTATTTACCAATTCTTGTCTTATTTTCCATAAGAATAATTATTAACCTACTTTTCCCCATCATGCTTATGCACTGATACTAATTTGGAGTCCCTCCTAGTCAAAGAGCAAGTGTTAGCAACAAGTAAGTATAGTAAATAATAACCTCTGTCCTGGCCCATGTGTGAGCAGTGTTCTCTGCATGGAATAATGATATTAGAGAGGCTTTGAGACCCTCAGTGGGAAGGATATCTAAATGAGGGTAGACTAGATTATAGTATCAAGTAGACCAAACACATATAATGATCTAAATATAAAAGAAATGTTTTTCTCACTCAAAATTAATTTTGTTGGTCAGGCTGTTCTGCTCCATGCAGTCATTCTGATCTCTCTGATAACAAAGATGGCATTATCCTGTATGTATGATTTTAAAAATTGCTTGGGAAATTCTCCATTCCAATTGCATGGAGTAAGAAATGAATGACTTCAAGGAGTAAGTTCTTTATTGGCCAAAGCTGGAAGTTGTACCTCAATTCTGCTTATATTCAATTAGTAGGAACTCAGTTGCCATGCCTAACACCAAAGAAGGCAGAGGAATATAGTCCAATCGAAAGCTCTTAAAGAAGAAACAGATTGTGCTCTAGCTGTTTTGGCATAGTGGATAGAGTGTCGGCCTGTGGACTGAAGGGTCCTGGGTTTGATTCCAGTCAAGGGTACATACCCAGGTTGAAGGCTTGATCCCCAGTAGGGGGTTTGCAGGAAGCAGCCAATCAATTATTCTTCCTCCCTCATCATTGATGTTTTCATCTCTCTCTTCCTCTCCCTTCCCCCCTAAAATCAATCCTATATAATAAACGCCTAATATGCAAATTGTCCCCTCAGGTGGTATTTCAACCAGGAGTTCGACCACTCATTACGATTTGCACTGACCATCACGGGACAGCATGGAAAATGACGGGCATCAGTGACCTCTAGCTGGTTATCTGGGGTTAGGGGTGAAGGTGACAGAGATGGAGGTTCTGTGAGAATGTGGGGTGTCTACTGAGCTTGCTCTCACTACCCCTACAACTTTCTGTCAGGATGCCAGGGCTCATGTGCCAGGAAGCCCCCACACTCAGGTACTGAGCACCCACAAGGAGCCTGCCCTGCACCCATGCGGCCTCTTCTGGATAAGCCAGGCTGAAGCCTCCAGGACCACAGGGGCTGGTCAGGCATAGCAAAGCCATCTGGGAGAGAACGTGCTGCCACCCAGCTTCTGTACAGCGCAGCTGGGTGGCCCAGAGGCCCACTCTGTGCTCTGGCCCACCGCTTCTCCACATGGGGACTTGGGTGACTTGACTCAGGCAAAGGGGACATGCCTGGGCTTGGGGCACAGGTGCTGCCCAGAGCCCAGAGATCAACTAGGACTTGCCCTTCCATGCCAGGCCTCAAGAATATACCCATGGATGAATTTCATGCACCAGGCCTATAGTGAAAATATATTTTAAAAAATGAAAAAGAGAAGAAACACTGTGGCAGCCATGAACATTCACAGTTCACATATGCTGCAACAGAGTGCATAATTAACTATTGTTTCCAGGTGCTGTTCTTTTGCATCCACTACTGTATAATGAGGATTATGCTAAGTCTCATACTCCAGATCTGCAAGTGCATCCTTTAGCATGGCTTCTTCCTAAAGTCTTGTTCATGAAACTTTATGTCAAGATTTACAAGTGCAGAGTAGAATGTAGGTGGTTAAAAGTATAGACTCTAGTCCAAAAGGTCTGGGTGACCTTGGACAGATTACTTAAGCTCTCTGTCCTCTTTTTGTTTGTTTGTTTGTTTGTTTTATCATTAAAGGGAGGATTAAAAGAGTTATGCATGCAAAATTGTTAGAAGAGCATGTGACACTTATTAACTATTAGTTGTTATTATTCTGCCACTATGCTCTATGAGATTTTTGAGTTATTTTTTTTTTGTAATTCTCACCTGAGGATATGCTTTTATTAATTTTAGAGAGTAAAAAGGGGAGGAGAGAGAGCAAAAAAGATCAATGTGAGAGGAAAACATCTATGGGTGACATAACACCTATGGGCCCCAACATCCACGTGCCTCAGCAGGATATTAAACCCGCAACTTAGGTACGTGCCCTGACTCGGAATAGAAATTGCAATCTTTTGGTTTACAGGATAATGCTTCATCTCACCAAGTCACTTGTCCAAGGCTAGAATTCCTTTTTTTTTTCCTAATGATCTTGAAAGCTGTCAGGTTGAGGTTCTAGACTTCTAATTCCATTTTTGACCAAAGAAGCTCTAGTTTTAAAGGTTTTTGTGTGTGACTTTGTTGGTGAACACAAAGTAGGCTTCAAGGTTTTTCTCAGTTTAAAGAGCTACTTTGGCCAAAGTCACTTCGCTTCAGGAGTATATCTGATGTCTATTCAGAGCAGGGGTGTAAAGGGCGAGCCATGCCACCCATTGCTGGACAATTGTGATAGACCATTCAGAGCTCCTTGTAGGTCTGGGAAGGTTTTGTTTGCCCTACATTGCAATTGAGCTACTTCTTATGCCAAGTCTTGCTTCTGCCTGCTCCCTTTCACAGGTGTTGCTAACCCTTCCTAAATCCACTGCCTGCCAAATTTCCTATCAGTGCTCAACGCCTGCTGCTGGAAAACCCAACCTGCAAGAATTTCTATGTAAGATTCTTAAAAACAAACATACATACATAGAAACAAGAGAAACCACTGGTGGTGTCTACACAGTTTAACCTCATCTACTGACCTCTAATTGCTTTATTTCTTTAGGATTTTTCTGTGATAAAGTTACAAGCTTCTCAAGGGCAAGAACTTGAATACTAGTATATAGAAGGAAGGCTGAATGCCTCCTTACCTGACTCACTGGCTCTTTTATTGGTTAATTGATGGAAATTTACATTAAATAAATTAGCAATATGCAACAAAATTAACATGTGAGTTTATTCCAGACTTCCTAATATAGCAATAAAAATATAATATTTCAAATAACTTGTTCTATTCACAAAGGAAAGTTGCAGGGAAAGAGTTAAGTTTAAAAAAACACACCAAAATGTCACATGTCTGTTAACCAAATCCTTCACTAATTATTTACTAGCTTGCCCAAATTCTTTGGCGTTCTCTGTTACAGTCAGACAGATAATAATCTACTAAACATAACGTCATATGTCAATGTTTGTCTCTGAACATTCAGGCCCAACCTGCTGATGCCCCCAGGAGCCAGAGGAGCCGGTTGCAACAGGATCCACCTTGCAGACTGTCACTGATGACTCTAACAGTTGAGACTTCTTAATAGTGAATTGAAATCAGCCTCAGTAAAACTTTAACCTATTTTGTTCATTTTTTCACCATTCAGGGGGAGGCAAATAAGTCTACAGTCTTAAAGATTACAATCCTTTAAATATTTTAAGACAGCCCTTGGAAATTCCCTTATGATGTTTTCTTTTCCAAGCTAACAATTCTTTGTTCCTTTAAGAAATGAGATTTTCAGACTATTTGCCATTCTGGCCGTCTTTCCTTGGATGCATTTGAGTTACTCAAAGTCTATCAGAAAGTGTGGCAGCCAAAATTTAATATCATACAGCACATTCATTGGGACTATTAGTTTCAGTGTTTTGATCACTGTTTCTATTACCGCTGTCTACATTTGCAGTGATTTTTTTTAGCTCCTTGTTTTATTATGAGGTCCACTCTAGTGGCATTCTTGTCAGATCTTTATGATTTTACTTTTCTCCAGTTTAATTAGACATTTACAACATTAAAAATTTCCTCCCGCGTCTCCTCCTCCCAACTCCATCCCTCCTGCCCCAACAAGGATAAAATTTCCTCATTAATATCATGGAAAATGTTTCCCATCTGGCCTTTTTAAAAAGCCATTATAAGTAGGAATCTTACTCAGATGTTGAGTGACACGGTTCCACTTATTGAATACTGGCTCTCTGTGTATACTTTATAGGATCTCTGGGATCACTGCATGTAAAATACAATCCATGAAATAGAATTTTATTTTTATAAAGGTAAATTGACTCGGGAGAAGGAAAATTTATCTCCAAACCTTCTGGAAATTCAAAGCAAGGTTGCTATTGTCATTGTTTGTGGATTTTGTTGTTTAGTCTAAATTTTATATTTTGTTTATATTGGGCTAAATCTACACACCTTTGTAGTTCCTAGGATCTAGCTTCTTGTACAATATTTTTCAGAAATTCTGTCCTGTGAGACACCTAACACAAGAAAATTCTGTAAGCTATTTTTTTTTATCTGTACCTTATACACAATCTGGTAGCAGGTAAAGCCAAGAACTAATTATGCAAATTATTGACACAAATATAACACAATCTATGGTGATTTATTTCCTGCAAAAATGTGATTATCATTTTTATTATTTATGATAAATTGATATTTCCCAGAAGTTCAAAATACAATATAACAGTAATAGCTAGTATGTCTCACATGTTGTTACATATCAGTTGTTAGTAACATTGAACTGAAGTTTCCTGAAATTTTGTCTCGCACCAAAGCAACCTTTATATCACTTAGGAATTCCTGGAAAGAAAATGAATTCCACAACAGATATTTTCTTTTTTTTTTAAAATATATTTTATTGATTTTTTACAGAGTGGAAGGGAGAGGGATAGAAAGTAAGAAACATTGATGAGAGAGAGACATCGATCAGCTGCCTCTTGCACGCCCCCTACTGGGGATGTGCCCGCAGCCAAGGTACATGCCCTTGCCGGAATCGAACCTGGGACCCTTCAGTCCGCAGTCCGACGCTCTACCCACTGAGCCAAACCGGTCTCGGCCACAACAGATATTTTCAATAGCAAATTTTACTTGGAGTTGGTCAAGAAATTTTAGAAATGGAGACCATTGTTTTGAGCCTTCAACTTCTGAAATGTACTCTCCAGAACAATACTTGAAATTCCCCAAAGGAAGTGACTGTATCAGGCTCATCTTTATAACCTCAGTTCCTAACACTAGATTGGTCAGAAGTAGGTCCTAAAGAGATGCTTGTGGATTGAGTGAATAATGAATGAATAAATAATGAGTGACAACTTTGAGAGTGAACATCTTGTGTTACTCACAGGTATTCCATGGAAAAGACAGTGGGAGCCAGGCAGGAATGATCAGGGGAGCTACAGAGGAGAAAATGTAAATGGAAGATTGTTGGGAGACCAGAGAGGACAAGATGTAGCAGCAAGATGGGAAATCACTAGGGACGACAGATATAGCAAGAGTTGGAGGTGGTGACCCAGCAACAGGAACAGGAAGAGAACCAGTGAGCCTCTGGAAAGTCTGTACCAGGAAGGAGATGGCGCTGTGTGCTGAAGCAATGTGGGAAGACAGCTCTCAGTGCACAACAAAGCATATGTAGTTTGTTCATTGAGGGATTTAAACGTTACATTTGATATACAATTAATAAAGATGATGAAAAAATTAAAGAACAATGAAATGGATGCAAAGATGTCTTTAACTACATGTGTTTAATGATCATAACAATTTATTATAAAATGCTTGTAGCTATAGTAATGCTTATGGGATGAATGATTATCACAAAATAAAAACAGCTGTAGGGAAATCACAAGCCAACAATATCAATAAAATCAGTAAAATTAAAAGATGTACCTTGAAATATTATTTAAAAAAACAGTATATATGCAGTTATATTTTATGCTATATATGACTCAATTTAAATGCGATTATAAAAACATGGCCATATTTGTAAACATTGTGTATCATCCAACATAATCTACCAAGGAAGCTTTTAATGCATTGGTATGTACTGATAATTATACACTTAAAAAGACTATATTGTAACTTGCAACTTGCTATAGTATAAGAATAGCAAATATTAGGTAGATGGGATGAAGAACTTCAAGTTTTATATAAGAGCATCTGTACTATGATTAACAGATATGGATCAATGTTCATTAGGTGTAAAAGCCAATGATAATATATATAGGCCATAGACAGGAGAGAAATCTCATATTGGAATTTTAAATTAATAACATCCTATTACATATTGTTAACAATATTATTTAGATTTTTTTTTTTACTTTTGAAAAAGAATTAACCTGGATATGCAAGTGGATGCATTTTGTTATTTTTTGAGAATATGTGTATATAATAACTTTTTAAATTCTATATGTTTTAATTAATTTAAATATATATTTTTAAAATTTTTATCTAATTTATGATTTAACAAATTTATGAACTTCATTATTTGTGGAGAAACATACTCCCTTAGATTATTATATAACTTCATATATGACAATTAATAATGTAGTTTGCATTTACATAAAGATTTTTTACCTACTTTACTTCTTTTTTCTCACAGTAATTCCATAAGATAAGCAGATTAGGTGCAATAATCTCCATTTCAGAGATAAAGAAGGAGAAATAATGAAGTTAAGTATTTTGATTAAGGGCATGTAATTACTTGATTTCCTAGGGCTACAAGTCAGTTTTTCCAAATTGGGTTTCTTTGACACCCCCGAAGACCTTCCTGCTTTCTCTTTCTAGATGTGCCTGTCAGAACAGAGTCTCTACTCAGAATGCTGAATTCTGAATAGGTGAAGGCAGACAATCAGTATTCATTACAGGTGAATAATAACTGCTGCCTGTTATGTTCACAACTTTGAGGGCCAAGCAGGATACTTTCTCATTTCCAAAAATAATAAAGTATTACCTCTTTTACTCATAGAGATCATATTGACCCCCTCAAAAATAATCACTTTATAACAGAAATCAAGCAATCACCATTTTAGGAAGAAATAAGCATTAAATAGTAGGGTTATAATGGAAGAACTTCAGTTACAAAACATAACTGTCATCTTCCTGATGGGAATATTTAAAATGCATTATATAGATTTTAGAAATAGAAGAGGTGGCATGTTCATCTGGACAGCAGACAACATTCCCCTCAGTAACCTTGATCATCTATCACCATAAACACTCTCTTTTTCTGAAGGTTCGCGCTCATGAATTTTTCAATATCATTCTTTTTCATAATAGTTTTGATTTTTTTCTTTGACTCTCCATTATGCCATTAATATAATTCCATAGAGACCTTTTTCAAGTAGAACAGAGCAGCACTTAATTACCAGAATTAGAAATGACAAACATCACAGGTTTTATCTAGTTGATCTCTAAGTAGTCCTTGTGTAAATTTGAATAATCTTAAATCCATGACATTTAACTTCTTACAAAGACTTCTGAAATAATTTTTAAACTTTTTACATTTCTCCTAGAAAAGGGCAACATTTTTCTTTCTTAATATGAGCCACAATAAGAATAGTAGCTACCATGCAAACATTAGCTTTTGTTTCCAATAAATAATTTTTTTCTTTCTTTCTCTAAAGTTGTTTCCCATGCATCAATATTAATATAATCTCCAGATAAACAAATATATCTGTTAGAGCAGTTCAGATACTTTGCTTATAAGTTATAAAAATTGACTATGGCTAACATAAGCAGAAAAACTCATTGAGAGAATGACAGACAGTTCTAAATATCAATAGAAAGGTAAACCAAATTGTGGAAAATATATTGTATATAGAAACAAGATCAACTGTTAGAGTTAAAGTGTCAAGAATCACTCAGCTCTCTAATCAGGATTCTTCACTGGAATAAAGAAACTTAGGCCATTTTGTCTATTGATTCAAGAGTCAAAGTACCAACATGAGAATCTATTGACCAAGATTGGGTTACATTCAGTACCTCAACTAGTATAAATCAAAACAGCTTGATTTTTAATCTCATTAAGACTATGCAAATGAGAGGAAGACAATTATTCTCAATAAAAACAGGATACTGCTAGCAAAGGCAAAGGGAATAAGTACCAGGCAGGAAAACATAGCAGCATAACAAAACATGCCACTACCATAAATCACAGTTCAAACATTTTTTTAAAAGAATATATATATATAATTCTGGAAGCTAATTAAAATGCTGGACACATATAACTTTTATTTCTTCTGTGGCCAGATATCTAGAACTCAAGATCTATAGTCACTTAACTTCCTAAACACTTCTTACTTTTTAATTCTCAGCAGTCATCTATTGGTGCCCAACTCTACTCTTTATCAAAATTGGTACCCCTGAAATATCTAATCATTTACTTTTAACTGAGGCCAGTAAACATTATTCTCTGTTCAATGGGCTCACAATCTCCATGGCATCCAATTCTAAAGACAATCTGTGGCACTTCTTTATTATTTGACAAATAATCTTCTTATCTAACAAAATAGTGATATGCAAATTGACCACACCTCCATCAGCCAATCAGGAGTGAATCAGCAAATAAACCCCAACCAAGATGACTGCAGCCACAGAGAGCAGGAGGGAGGCTTGGTCTCCCCTGGTAATGGAAGAAGGCAAACTTTCCCCCTTTCCTTCCAAGCCCAGGCCTCCACTCCAGGCTACAAAGTTTCCATTATAGAAGATACATAAATTCCAGCAGAAATGATGGCAGCCACGGAGGGAGCAGAAGGCTTGGCTCCACTCCAGGATACAAAGTTTCAATTATAGAAGATAAATAAATCCCAGATACCAGGGCAAAAAAACATAGCACTTGGTTCACTGGAGAGAGTGGCCAGCTAGCAAATCACCACAGGCCCCTCGCCCAGGCTGCCCCACACTCCAAGGAAACCCCTACCCTGATCCAGGACACTCTTCAGGGCAAACCAGCTGGCCACCATCCGTGCACCAGGCCTGTATCTTATCTAATCAAAGAGTGATATGCAGATTGACCATCACTCCAACACATAAGATGGCTGCCTCATGTGGTCAAAAATCCTGTCTCCATGTGGACACAAGATGGCCACCACAAGATGGCCAGCAGGGGAAGGACGTTGGGAGAGACCAGGCTTGCAAAGGAATGCAGTTGAGGGTGATCAATCCTGGATTGTGAGAGGGGTGCCAGATTGAAGAGGGTGCAGGCTTAGGTGAGCCCCCCTCTCTACCCTCTGTGCATGAATTTCATGCACCAGGCCTCTAGTTATTAAATAAGTACAGCTGTTACACACTAGAATGGAGAATTACTAAGACTGCTAGACTGTTGAGGGGGTTCAAATTTAAGTGGGATAAATTGAGCTTAAAAAATTATGGCATTGTATACCATGGGATTATAGACTAATCACTTATCTGCACACAAAGAGAATAAGTTTATTGGACAGAGAAGGATAAAAAGTGTTACACACAAAAATTTTATCCTATCTAATAAAAAAGTAATATGCAAATTGATCACCACTCTAAGACACAAGATGGTCATTCCCATGTGGTCAAATATGGCTGCCCCCATGTGGACACAAGATGGCCTGCAGGGGAGGGCAGTTGTGGGAAGTTCGGGGTGACCAGGCCAGCAGAACAGGGCAGTTGGAGGTGACCAGGTCAACAAAGGAAGGCAGTTGAAAGGGACCGAGACCTGCTGGGGAGGGCAGCTGGGGGGGACCAGGTCTGAAAGTCAGGGCAGTTTTGGGTGATCAGGCAAGCAGGGAGGGCATTTTGGGGAAGTAAGGGATAGTTAGCGGACTTAGAATCAAGGACACAGGCCTGCTGGGGAGGGCAGTTGTGAGGGACCAGGACTGCAGGGGAGTGCAGTTGGGAGTGTCAGGCCTGCAGGGGAAGGCAGTTATGCAGGACCCAGGCATACAGGGAAGGACAGTTGGGGGTGACTAGGCCTGCAGGAGAGGGCAGTTGGGGGCGATCAGGCCAACAGGGAGGGCAGTTAAGGATAACCGGGCCAGCAGAGGAGGGCAGTGGGGGACCAGGACTACAGGTAAGGGCAGTTAGGGGTGACCAGCTGCAGACCAACAGACAACAAGAATCCAGACATCTCAGCCACAGATTTCTGTGAGTCAAGGAGCCTATCCTCTTCCCCACAGGCTTATAGGTAGTGCCATAGTAACTAATAGACCTGCCCCTAGTATAGACTACAGTGCCACTATTGGAATTTGAAACTGTGCATGCACAGAGGCTGGGAATCTGCTCCCCGCAATGCAATTGGGCAACCAAATCTGAAGCCTATGCAGGGTGGCAGTGCCACCTGACTTCCATTTGGGGAAAGCACACATGAAAGTCTGTTTTCTGCAACACAGGAGCAGACTTCTGGCTGACACAGTGCTACTGTACGACCCAGTCCCCCAAAGTGATTGGGACCCTGATTCTCTGGGCAGGAGGCAGCACTGAGCACCACTGACTTAACTGTTTCTTATCGCATGTGACTGGGATCCCTGATGCACAGCACATTCACACTAAGAGCCAGTGACTCAAATTCTCGGTGCATGCATACACAGGAACATTGATTCTCAGCAAGAAGCTGCACAAAGCAACAGAGAATCTAATAATTGATTCTTGGTGCAGACACAGGGGATCTCTGACTCCTGGCATGTGCTGGGGGGACTCTGATTTTTGGCACACACCAACAGCGTGGTGCAGGCAGAGACCCTGATTCTAGGTATGCTAACTATCCCTAGATCATATACACACTGAACGATGGTAACATTGACCCTGGGTGAGCCTGGTTCCCACCAACCATGGCAGCCACAAGTCTTAGTGTCGGAGCACTTCAGTGACTCTGGGGTGGTGCAAAGCTCCCATTACACATGGCTCAGGTCCATGCAACTCAAAGTTTGAACCGTAATAGAATAGGAAGACGACACAATCGCCAGAAAAGAAAGAAAATGAGGAGTCACCAAAAAAGGAAATTAGTAAAAATGAAGCATGCAACATGACCGGAAAAGAATTCAGAGTAATGGTTGTGCAATTCATACATCGGATGACAAAATCAACAACCAATGCAAGAATCAGGAAGAAATGAAAAGTGATATAGCTACAATAAAAACACCATGGAAAGTTTCAACAGAGACTAGAAGAAGCAGAGAACCAAATTAGTGAGTTAGAAGATAAGGTAGAGAAACAAGCTCAATCTGAACAGCAGTTAGAGACAAAAATGAAAAAGTAGGAGGAGAGCCTAAAGGAGTTCTCCTAGAGAGAAACATGAAACAAACTAAAAGACATATAATAGGGTTTCCAGAAAGACAAGAAGAGCAGCAAGGTTTAGAAAATCTATTTGAAGAAATAATGACAGAAAAATTCATAGATATGGGGGAGAAAAAAGTTACATAAGCATAGAAAGTCCCAAGTAAGATCAATCCCAAAAGATCCACACCAAGACACATCATAATTTAAATGGCAAATATTAACAGCAAAAAGAGAATCTTAAAGGCTATAAGTGATAAATGGAGAGTTACCTACAAAAGATCCTGCATCAGATTATCAAATGATTTCTCAACAGAACCACATCAAGTTAGAAGGGAATGGAAGGAGGTATACAAAGTGTTGCAAAGCAAAGGACTGAATCCAAGAATACTCTATCCAGCAAGACTATGAATCAAAATTCAAGGGGAAATCAGGAGCTTCACAGACAAAAAAAAAGGCTAAGGGAGTTTATCACCACCAAACCAGAAATATAAGAAAGGCTAAAGGGAATACTGTAAAAAGAAGAAATAAACAGGTAAAAAGGAATGAAGACACAAAAAAAGATATGAGTACAAACAAGTACCTTTCAGTAATAACTTTAAACATAAATGAACTAAATACTCCAATCAAAAGACATTGAGTGGCTGAATGGATAAAAAACATGAACCATATATATGCTGTCTACAAGAGATCCACATCCTAACAAGGGCTTCACTCAGACTGAAAGTGAAGGGATAGAAAAATATCTCTCAGTAAAATGGATATGAAAAAAAAAGCTTGGGTGGCAATGCTTATATCTGACAAAATAGACCTCAAAGTGAAGGCAAGAACAAGAAATAAGGAAGGCCACTTCATAATACTAAAGGGATAGATACAACAACAGGGTATAATCCTGATAAACATATATGCACCCAATGTAGGAGCACCCAAATAAATAACATAACTCCTGGAAGATATCAAAAGAGAAATATACAACAATACAACCATAGTAGGGGACTTTAATACACCATTGACATCACTGGACAAATCCTCTAGAAAAAAATTCAACAAAGATACAGCAATTCTAAATGACTCACTAGATCAGATGGACCTAATTAGCATCTTCAGAATATTTCACCCCAAAGCCACGAAATATATGTTCTTCTCAAGTGCACATGGAATATTTTTAAAAATAGATCACATATTGGGTCACAAGCAAAGTATCCCCAAATTCAAGAAGATTGAAATCATACCAAGTATCTTCTCAGACTACAATGACATAAAATTAGAAATAAACTACAATAAAAAAGTCCAAAAATCTCAAACACTTGGAAGCTGAATAGCATGCTAGTAAATAATGACTGGGTTACCAAAGAGATCAAAGAAGAAATTAAAAACATCCTGAAAACTAATGACAGCAAAAACACAAACATTAGGCTTACCTAAAAACAAACAAACAAACAAAAACCAAGAAAAAATGGTAGTAAATCATCTAACTCTACAACTCAAAGAATTAGAAAGAAAGCAACAAGAAAAGCTCAGAGTAAGCAGAAGGAAGGAGATAATAAAGATGAAAATAGAAATAAATGACATAGAGACAAAAAAAAAACTACAGAAGATCAACAAAACCAAGAGCTGATATTTTGAAAAGATAAACAAGATTAATGAACCTCTAGCCAGGTTCACCGAGAAGGAAAGAGAGAGGACTCAAATAAACAAAATCTTAAATGAGAGAGGAGAAATAACAGACCCCACAGAAATACAAAGGATTGTTAAAAAAAATAGTATGAACAACTCCACTCCAACAAACTAGACAACCTTGAAATGTACATATTCCTAGAAAAATACCACCTTCCAAAACTCAATCAGGAAGATTCAAAAAATCTTAATAGGCTGATAACTTTGGAAGAAATTGAAGCAGTCATCAAAAAGCTCCCAGCAAACAAAAGCCTGGGGCCAGATGTCTTCAAAGGGGAGTTATATCAAACACTCAAGGAAGAACCAAAACCTATCCTCCTTGGACTTTTCAAAAAAATTCAAGAGGAAAGAATACTTCCAAGATTATTCTATGAAGCCAGCATTATCCTAATACAAAACCAGATAAAGACAAAAAAATGAAAGAGACCTATAGGCCAATATCCCTCATGAACATAGATACAAAAATCCTCAAAGAAATTCTAGCAAATTGGATCTAGCAATACAGCAGAAAGCTCAAACACCATGACCAAGTAAGATTTATCCTGGGGATGCAAAAATGGTGCAATATCTGCAAATCAATAAATGTGATACATCACATAAACAAATTGAGAGACAAAAATAACAGTCGTATCAATTGATGCAGAAAAATTATTTGACAAAATCCAACACCCTTTCTTGATAAAACTCTAAGCAAGGTTGGAATAGAAGGATCATACCTCAACATAATAAAAGCCATATATGATAAACCCACAGCCAAGATCATACTCAATGGGCAAGACTAAAACCATTTACCCTAAGAAGAGGAACAAGACAGAAATGCTCACTCTCATCACTCCTGTTCAACATTGTATTGGAAGTACTAGCCATTGTGATCAGACATGAAGAAGAAATAAAAGGCATCCAAATTGGAAAAGAAGAAATAAAACTGTCCTTGTTCACAGATGACATGAGATTGTACGTAAAACCCCCTAAAGACTCCATCAAAAAACTATTAGAGTTAATAAATGAATTTGGCAATGTAGCAGGATACATTACAAAATTAATGCCAAGAAATCTATGGCATTTCACACCACTAGTGAACATACACAAAGAGAGACTAAAAGAGCAATCCCATTTACCATTGCACCAAAAAAAAAAATTAAGATACCTAGGAATAAACTTAACTAAGGAGTTAAAAGACATATATGCGGAAAAGTATAGGACACTGAAAAAAGAGAGAGAGGAAGACCATAAACAGATGGAAGAACATACCATTTTCATGAATTGGTAAATCAACATCATTAAAATGTCCACACTACCTGAAGTAATCTATAGATTCAATGCACTCCCAATAAAATACTAATGGCATATTTCACAGACCTAGAAAGAACTCTCCAAAAATTCATCTGAAATAAAAAAGACCCTGTATAGCCATAGCAATCCTGAGAAAGAAGAACAATACCAGATTTCAAGATGTATTACAAAGCCACTGTTCTCAAAACAGCCTGTACTGGCACAAGAACAGACATACAGATCAATGGAATAAAATTAACTCAAACCACTATGCCCAATTAATATTTGACAAAGGAGGCATGAACATAAAATGGAGTCAAGAGAGTATTTTCAACAAATGGTGTTGGGACAATTGGACAGATACATGCAAAAAAAAAATGAAACTAGACCACCAACTTACACCAAACACAAAAATAAACTCAAAATGTATAAAGGATTTAAACATAAGACAGAAAACCATAAAAATACTAGGGGAATCCACAGGCAGCAAAATCTCAGACATATGCCGAAGTAACTTCTTCATTGATATCACTCCCAGGGCAATGGAAGCTAAAGAGAAAATAAACAAATGGGACTATGTCAAAATAAAAAGCTTTTGCACAGCAAAGGAAACCATCAACAAAACAAGAAAACTCACTACATCAGAGAACATATTTGCCAGTGTCATCACCAATAAAGGTTTAATCTCCAACATTTACAGGGAAATCATACAACCTAACAAAAGGAAGATAAAAAATCCAATCAAAAAATGGGCAAAGGACCTAAATAGATACTTTTCTAAAGAAAACAGAAGAAAGGTCAAGAGACATATGAAACATGCTCAAAGTCACTAATTATCTGAGAGAATCAAATCAAAATGACAATGCGGTATCATCTCACACCTGTCAGAATGGTTATCATCAACAAATCAATAAAGGAGAAGTACTGGAGAAGATTCGTAGAAAAAGGAACCCTCCTTCTCTGTTGGTGGAAATGCAGACTGGTTTAGCCACCGTGGAGAACAATATAGAGTTTCCTCTTAAAACTAAAAGTGGAACTCCCATTTGACCCTGAGATCCCACTTCTAGGAATATACCCAAGAAGCTAGAAACACCAATCAGAAATGATATATGAACCCTTATGTTCATAGCAACACAATTCATCATAGCTAAGATTTGGAAACACTTTAACTGATCATCAGCAGATGAGTCGATTAAAAAATTGTGGTATGTCTGCACAATAGAATACTATGCTGCAGTAAAAAAGAAGGAATTCTTACCATTTGAAATAGCATGGATAGAACTGGAGAGCATTTGCTAAGTTAAGCCAGTCAGAAAATGATGAATACCACATGATCTGACTCATTTATAGAATATAATGAACAAAATAAATGGATGAACAAGGGCAGAGAGAGAGAAGCATCAATCAGACTGTCAAACCTCAGAGGGAAGGTAGGGGATGGTGGGTGTAAGGAGGAGTGGTCAACCAAAAGACTTGTATACATGCATATAAGCCTAAACAATAGACAGGAATACCTGGGGGATGAGGGCATGAGTGGGAGATTTGGGGGATTAATGGAGGGATGAGGACATATATGTAAACCTTAATCAATAAAGAAATTAAAAACTAATTAAGAAGAAAATGTGACATTTAGAAGCAAAAAAAAATAGATTTTCCAAATGTTTCCTTTCTTTTCAGAACTATCTTAATCCTTGACAACGTCAGTCAATATTTATTGAATGCCTACTATGTATATATATGTTTATTGATCAAAATCTACTTACTTCTTTAGATAATTAAGTCACTTTTATGGTTTTAACTATACTTTTTTTTCTGATAATTCACATCACTAACTAAAATTACATAATTACTCCTGAATTCTCCATTTGTAATTACCTACAAACTTTTCTTTCCTTTTATCCTATAACCAGTGACTGAAATTTTTCACAACCCTCAGGAAATTTCTTCACCTTTCATTTATTTTCTAATATTTGAGCTCAGTGTTGTGTTTCAGTGTCTATCAGTATCTGAAGTTACACAAATTATTAGAAGTTTCAAAAGCAAGCTATAATCTTACTTTAAAATCATGGAAGAACCTTCCCCAATGAAAATTCATCTTTAGGTTTCAACCTGCCATATCTCATCTAGAAAGTACTTAGGAAAGCAGAAACTACTCTGTGTGTATATGAGTGTGTGTTTGTGTGTGTGTGTGTGTGTGTGTGAGAGAGAGAGAGAGAGAGAGAGAGAGAGAGAGAGAAAGGAAGAGAGAGAGAGAGACTAGATTACAATGACTTTGAAGATTTAATATACTTTCAAAATTAAATTAAACATCCTAATAAAAATCAGCTGTAGATTTCTTTTTCCCCAAAAAAATATAAACATAAACTAAAGCAATAATAAATCAGAGCCCCTGAGAATTATCTTTGTCTACTGAAAGATAGTGTAATTTGAACAAATACATTCTAAAACTTATCATTATAAAACTAATTTTAAATAATTTCCACTGAAACTTAGTTTGGTCTTATTGCTGAATTACTCTAGAAATAAGAGCTTGTAAGTAGTGAAGGCATTTGAATAGGCTCGTGAGATAGGAGTCAGGAATTTGGGAAAGAATTGGATAGAGAGTTCTTGCTTCAAGTCCCCCATGTGGTGACAAGTCAGCCGCAGGTTGGGGCTGCAGTCATCTGAAGGTCACTGTGCTGAATGTCCAGATGGCTTACTCACGTGGCTGCAGGTGATGCTGGCCAAAGTGCCCACATGAGATGACTTTCGCATGGCAGTTTCTAGAGGGTTGAACTTCTGACATGGCAGCTGGCTTTCTCCAGAGTGAGCATCCCAGGAGAATAATGCAGACGTTCCATGACCTTCCCAGATCTTGTCCTGAAAGCCATCCAGCATGACCAGTGTAACATTCTTTGAGTTACAAATTGCTAAATCCAGTCCACCTCCTGTTTTAATTTAATGCCTGAGAGTTAATCATCATAAAAATATTTTTTAATTTTCTTAATGAGAAATGTTAATAATTTTACAGTCAATCTATACTATATTTAATATAATCTACTTTTCATGATCTTGCTTATGGGCAAGAGAATAACTTGTTGGTATACAATAGCCTACATAATAAAAGCCTAATATGCTAAGGGTCTGGTCATCCAGTAGTCCATTCAACCAATCAAAGCTTAATATGCTAATGATATACAAGGCCTCTCTACTGCTCACTATGATGTGCACTGACCACCAGGGGGCAGATATTTCAACCAGTAGATTAGCATACTGGTTGGATCCAGCCAGTCAGGATTGAGTGAGATGGATCAGACACATCCTGGAGCCCTCCCACAATCCTTCCCTGGCTGGTCAACCTCCTGTGTTCCTTCTGGACACTGATCATGCATTGGTGGGGTCTCTTGTCCTGGCCTGCATCCTCTCCCAATCTGGAACCCATTGGGGGATGTTGGAGAGTTGATTTTGGTCTGATCCTGCTCAATGCAAGAGCTGGCTCTGGTGGTCAGTGGATTCAGCCAGAAGCCAGGCTCATGGCGGGCAAGTCCAGCTGCAGTGGTGGGAGCCTCTCCCTGCTCTGCAGCAGCACTAAAGATGTCTGACTGATGGCTTAGAACTTCCCACTGCAGACCTTCCCTCAAGAGCTCCCAGACTGCAAGAGGGCACAGGCCGGGATTAGAAACCCCCTCATCTACCCTGTGCACAAATGTCATATAACAGGCCTCTAGTATGCTTACAATGGTAAATTTATTATATAACAAAAAAATAATACAGCCTGTTGGGTTTTTCCTTTCTACTCTTTACCCTTGAACCATTGAAAAAATCATAGGGTTAAAGCTTCCATTTATTAAAGCAAGAGACTATCTCTGGGGAGTAACTTAGAAAGTAGTAAAGGCCTTGTTCTTTCAAGCTGTGAACAGCAGTTATTTTAAGTCTTGTCTCTGCATAAAGAAAAAAACAAACATGACTTCTTAGAGTAAAGGGGAAGGAGAAAAGTAAGGCCTTATATTGACACAGGAGGAAATTAAAAGAACTCTTCTTCAGTTTGGATTAGTCTTCCCCAAAATTCCTTTTTAAAAATTTAAAAACTAACTCATTGACTATCTTTTACTGATTTCCTTTAATTAATTAGAACTAGTGGCTTTAGAGTTTCCACTTGAAAATATTTTGGAAATTTTAAAATAAAGAAACAGATCAATCAAATTTTAGAAAATGTTATTAAACCCACATTTCTAGTACTTTTACTATAATAACACAAGCAGTTCAGACCTATCCTTTATTTTACAAATGTCTTTCCTGATTATATTTCTGCCTTTTAAACAATTTAAATCATTGCTTATCCATATAATAATTAGCTTTTGTGTTTGCAAGTTATATCAAAATACGTATCATAAGATTCACTTTTGTTAAGCCTCCACGGTGTTTAGTGTCTGAAAAGTTCAGATTCCTTAGTATCATTGTACTACACCAGCTATAATGGAAATAAATTTGTAAAAGATTAGATATATCTTTCAGGGGTTATTTCTATAACTGTGGAACCTGTCAGGAGATGATGGCACTGTTGTTTGTAAATGTAGCATAGGAAAAAACAGTAGACTTTATTTCCAGCATAGACAATTGGTGATTCCAGTTTTCTGCTTGTCAAAGTTATGATACCTAAGAAGCTTCTTATGACAATAAAGAAGTTTTTCTACTTTTTCTACTTTAGGACTCTTTTATATGTGAGGTAAATAAGGCTATTTATTAAATATACTTCTAGGTGGATATTCTGTTATATGAAGCAAAAAGTACAAATGATAACATTTAATTGCAATGTTTTAGGTGCTCTACAGAGCCCAGAAATTCTATTTGTTGTGGTAAGACAGACTTTGGGATATTGGGTCTAATCACTGTATCTATTCCTGAGGCTCACTCTACAAGGTTCACCCACATTTCTCTGTAGCAAGAGTATATGTAGAAATGCATGATTGAGATCAATTAATCTACGAGGGTCAGAGCCATACTAGAGTGAAAAAACAGCATAAGAGCAAGAAGACAGTGAGTATAACAATAGCCTTAGGAAATAAATTTATTTTTAAAAGGCCTTGCTCTGGCCAGTGTGTGCAGTTGGATAAGCATCATCCCATGCACAGCGAGGTGATTTGCTCAACTCCCAGTCAGAGCACATGCCCATGTTTCAGGTTCAATCTATAATAAGGAGTGTGCAGGAGGCAGCCGATCGGTTTCTCTCTCACATTGATGTTTTTCTCTCTCTTCTTCCTCTCTCTCTAACATCAATAAAAATATTTTTTTTAAGATGAAAGGCCTTGAGTTTCAAATGCATATTCATAATCCTACCCTATACATGGAGCAATGCTTAAGGCAAACATGTGAGGAAGCTGTTTCTATTTTATTCGTACCCCCTTCAGCTGTGACTTACTTCTGCTTTAAAAGCTGCCTTTGATGTTGCTTTTAGCTTAATATCACTAATTGATCTGATGAATGTATGTGAGATAACCACAGAGCATTCCCTTACTCCTATATATTGTTCTGTGTTTGAGTTGGGCTTCAGTGCATGCATTCTTTCACCTGTTCATTTTTAAAGCATCCATTGACCACAGATTAAGTTTCAGTCATTCAGGTGGTGCTGGGCATGGGAAGGTGATTAAGGCATAAACTCTGAACTCACATTCACATAACCTTAGTCCCTAGGCATACGATGTGTATAAATGTCATAAATGCACAAAGGAAGAAAAACATTTCAGAGTGGGTTAAAGAATTTTCCACATTGGACAATTAAATTGGGATTTGAAGAAGGATCACTAGGCAGAAAGACTGTTGGAGATGTCTGGGGAAGAAGTTTACGAGTAGAGACACTGAAGTAAGAGAGCACTTAAGGGTAGCAGGAACCTAATGTGAATAAAATCAGAAACTTATATAGCCATGCAGAATAGCCTTGGATGCTGGGGAGTGTCTGGAAAGTCACTCTAACTGGGTCTCAGTCCTAAAACCAGGACATGTGCCCTGACCACGAATCAAATTGGTAACCTCCTAGTTCAAAGGTCGATGCCCAATCACTGAGCCATCCCTGCCGGGCTAAATCTTTTTCATAAAAATTTTATTTTGAATTTGAATGGAGAGTCACAGAAGAATTTTAAATGGTGATATGGGGTAATGAAAGTTATCTATTAAGGGGGGAAATAACCCCGGTATAAATTTAGAGGATGGCTTAGAAGGAAATGCTCCAACATCCTATATAATCTACCTGACCAAGGAAAAAAACCTCTAAAGAGCATTTTTCGCAAGGGATTATACAAATTGCCTCTCTTCTTTTTCTTCTAAATGTGGCTTTCTGATTACTAAACAAAAGTCCTTACTGATCCTAGCATTCCAGACACCAATTTGATAGCTGCTTCTTCCCTGGTATTATATTCATTAAGAAAATTTTTTTTTCTTAAGGAAACAGATTTTTATCTTCTTTGAGTACTTATTTGTAAGCATTTTTTAACAATTTAAAACTAAAATAATAGTATAACATTTATTAGATATTTAAAACAGTGGGGGTTTTCCAGATTTTGATTACACTGAAAGCCTTACTGGGTTCATAATAATATTGTATTTGCTAAATTATCTTAGACTATGCATAGCCCTTGTTTCCGACATTGTATGACTACATGCAAATTCTTTTTCCTCTGACCTGGTTAAGAACAGACTTTTTCTCCATTTGGTACCAGATATTGACAAAGCATGTCAGCTTATGTCTTTCCTGTTTCATTTGCTGCAGGTGCTCACCACAGAAAGACTCACTTATGTGGAAAAGAGCACACTTTCATTTCTATTTCATTTTTTCTCATTTTACTTTACTTTAATCCTGAAGATTTCTGAGTTTGTGACACTAGGGATAGCATAAAGAGAACAAAAAGATTCCTAAGAGTAGGATGAGCTTGCCATATATGGGCAAACTGATATGAACAAAACCCTAGTGGGGATTCCTTTGGCGGTGTGTCATCTTAGTTTTTATGGGAATTAGCATAACTTAGTGGATTATATTCAGGCTGACTGACAGTCATTGTGCCTGTGCTTGACTATCTCTGTCAGATCATCATAGCAGAGCATGATATAATGGAAAGAGCCCATCACCTGATAGTCAGAAGGCCTTTGTTCCATCCTGGATCTGACACAAACTTTCAAAGGCAACGGAAGGAGCAACTTTACTTTCCAGAGTTTCCAGTATATTGTAAATAAAATAGAGTCAACTAACATCAGTTGAAAGCCCAGGCCCTTCATGCTCAGCAACCCAATTATTCTTTGAGTTAATTTAAAACATAGAGCTACAATCATTTTAACTCTGGTTTGTTTTTAAAGTCATAGTAACTAATTATTAAGCTGAAACCATTAAGTAATCCAACTTGGTATAGGGAGGCCTCACCTGAAATTTACACCAATACATTTTACCTGGAATTAACTGTTTAATGTCTTTCCTTGCTGTGTCTAAACTGTTACCAGGTGTTTCAGTACAATGTTATTCTCAGAAACTTCACTAATAGAGCAAAAGATAACAAAATATAGGGAAGATAATAGAAAAGCACCACATGCAGTGTCAACAAGATCCTTTTATATCCATCTCAATGTGGGTTGGCTTCTGCCTCCACCCCCATCTCCACTTGCATTCAGAAACAGCTGCAACCATATGCCTAGGGAATACGGTAGCAATTGCTGTCTTGTGGATATTTCAGCAGAGCACAGCCTTGTAGTGCTTCCCTCCTGACCTGGGTAACCCAGAACCAACTCTGAGGATACCACTCTTCTGAACTCAGATTGACTTGGTAAAGGAGCTGATGTTGTTTTTTCCTCATATATATTATATTCAGTAAAGTATTCAAAAGCAATAAGTGCATTTCAACAATCTTCACTGGATCAGCTGTTTTAGCATACAAACAATAATCATGGTACTAGACAAGCAAGAGTCAGCTTTTTGTTTTCAATGTATAAAAATTTTATTTTCAAGGATGGTAAATCATTCCAGAATTCTTTTCACGAATCAAAAAAAAATCTGTTAATTACTATCATTATTTTACTATAATTTCTTCTAATCATTTCCTTTGACATTCATTTCTATTTTTACATGTATATGTGGGTATGGCTGCATACATTAAATTGACATACACTTTTATATATATCCTTATTATTTAACATTGTGTTGTTTACTATAACCATAGCTTTTAAAGTCTACTCTGTAGCATATCATCATCATAATATTGAATTGAAATGTTTGTTTTATTAATCAGATAGAATACACTTTCATGAGAAATATCAAATGCAAAAAATATTAACAGACAAAATTACCTTATATTAATTCAATTAAAGACATACCTACATTAGAGTACTTATCATGTATTACTTTCCTATGGCAGCTGTATTAAAGTATTACAAACTGAGCAGTTTAAATAACACAAATTTATATCACAGTTCTGGAGGCTAAAAGTCTGAAATCAGAGTGAATGTAGGGCCACCCTCCTCTGAAATCTGTAGAGAAGAATTTTGCTTTTCCCCTTTTAGTTTCTTATGTCTGCCAGAAACCCTTCCCTTCCTTGATTTGTATTATCACTCTAATCTCTGCTTGTTGCCACATGACAGTGTTTTACCTGTGTAACTTTCTCTCCTTCTATATGAACTCCAGCCATCTTGGATAAAGGCCCTATTCCAGTTTGACCTGGTAGAGCTAATTACATCTGTAATTACTATTTCCAAATAGATCACATTCTGATGTTCAGAATGAAGTGGTTAGGACTTCAACATATCTTTTGCTGGGGACACAAAGTAACATGTGCATGTATTAGAAAAAGATACCATTCCTGCTTCTGCCTGTGCCCATGCTGTTTCTCCTCTTAGAAACCCTTTGCCCTTTCCTCAGATTTTCACACTTTCTCCTTCTTTAAAGGCTAAATCAATTACAGTGTTCTTAACAAATACTGACTAGGAACCCTATTCATCAAGTGCCCATGGACAGCCAGGAACTTTGAGTATGGAGCACTTTATATGGATCAAAATTTCAGCCTTTCTTCAAAATTCCCATAACAATAGTTGTGATCCTAATTTATATTTTAATGTATTTTTAGTTATTTTCCAGTGTATATTTTTCATGCCTTTCAACACATATTTGAATAAAATGTGTGATAATGAATAAATAGATGCATGGATGAAGGAAATTCCCTATGCATAAGTGCTTTGTAAGATTCTGTGAGTTCTTCCCTTCTCAAGGACTGACTCCTCTAGGAATCCCCTGTCTGCTTTTATTCTCAACTTCCTTCTCTCTACTGTCTCATTCTTATTTATATGCAAACAGGTTTTAGGATCTTCCATCTTTAAAATGTTTTATCTGACTCCATATATCTACCTGCTGTATTTCTCTATCACTTTAATCTCTTCACAATTAAGCAGTTTTGTTTACATTTAGTGCCTCGCAACTGAATATACACTTCTTGAATTCCAGACTTTGCTTGTCTTCTTTATCATAGTAAACAAAAGCAAGCCTGATATAACAAATATGTATTCAATAAATAAATACATAAATATTTCCCTCCTAACTATAAACTGAATGAAGGAAATGATCTTTTGTTTTCAGCAATATATATCCAGTACCTGGCACATAGAAATAGAGCAATAAATATTTCTTTGAATAAGTGAATGTGTCATGATAATATTTAGTATATATAATATTGTAACCCTTTTGAATATCGATATAAATAACAAATACTATAAAAGATGAATTGAGTTATTTTTCCCTTCTAGGAGGGAAAGCATATAAACTTCTTGAAGAATATAAAAGTCCCTCCTGAATTAAAATATAAAATGACTCAAAGGGTCTTTCGAGAGTTAGTCAAGAAAATTTATTTGTTTTTGCTTGTTTGTTTTTAAGATGTCTAAAAATTATATAGGTCAGGAAAACCAATTTTATCTCATAAAGGGCTTATAAGCTGGGGAACATTTTGCTATCTCTGGATAAATAAAGTGCTCAAGTATTAGCAGAGTTAAAACAAGGAAGCTTCTACTTTTAGAGGTAATCTATTGCAAGCTCATGTTGTAAGGCATTAAACATTGCCATTGATATAGTAAAATCTCATGTGTAATAAACTTACCTGTATATTCTCTGGGCTCTTGAACTTCATCTATGCCCTGAGGTAATAGTCACAGTGAGGATGCTATCCTTGAGGGACTTATCTGGAATGCAAAATGAGAGCAAGTAGGGCAAGATAAACACCCTAAGAAAATAAGGCCACTAGCACTGCTGTTGCAAGAAAATATAGATTTCCTATTTGCTTTACAACTTCAGGGACACCTGCCAATTATAATTAAAGAATCAAAGATTAAATATTCCATAAATCTTAATAAGAAACCATGGAAAACAGAAGTCAGCAGGAAATATAAGTAACAGTCTTTCCCAAGAGTTCAATGAAATCTCTCTGTATGGGCTGCTTAATATTATGTGCAAACTATAAATCCATAACAAGTACATTACCTAGTGTAAAAGGCAATATCTCTTTATCAACATATATTTTAATTCATAGTGTCAGAGATACACTATATTTTTGGATGAATCATTATCAGATAAAAAGGCTTTCTAATTTCACAGTATTATGCCACCCAGCGAGGTTGCCTGTAAAACTTAATCTTTGGAAAAACTGTGTCTCTCATAGTTTATATTATGAACAAAAGAAGAAAAAGAGGAGAGGACAGGGAACATCATGTTAGTATTTTGCATGGTTATGTTTTTGTTATTTTTGTGATAAAACTTGTGTCCTGATTATATTCCTGTGTTAGTGTCCTCATTTTCCTTCCCAGACTCTCTAATCAACAGCAGCCACTGGTGTGTTTTGGCTATGGATTCAGATCAATCCTCCACCTGCAGAATTCATCACATTTCTACTCTAGGACAGTGGAGTTGCAGTTGTCTTGATTTAAAATGAGGCGATACAGGGTCATGCAAAGAACACATGTTTCGGAAGCAGGAAAATCTGACTTGTATCCTTGCCCTACATGACCTTGAGCAAATGCAGAAGCCCTTCTAGGCTAAAATTTGTTATATCCACAGTATTTACATTTGCCATTATTCTGCCTCTAACCTCTTCCTATATCTTATTTATTCAGTGTCCCCATAAAATTTCATTTTAAAGAAGCTTTCCAGCCACTTATATATTCCGTACAAATCATCTTAGTGTTATCATCCTCTTCACCCCCCAGTAATTCTCTGTCCCCATCAATGTGTTTCTGACTATTTGGAATCGCATTAATTGTTGATCAATTCACTGCATGCGATCCCCCTACTATTATGTAAACCACTGGTTATCAATCAGGGGCAATTTGGTTTCCTAGGGGACATTTGGCAATGTCTGGAGACATTTTTTGGTTGTCATGACTTGCATGGGGTCTACTGGTTTCCAGTGAGTAGAGATCAGGGATGTTGTTCAACAACCTAGAACTGAAAAAGATAATACCACCACAACAAAATTATATTGCACAAAATGTGAATAGTGTCAAGATTGAGAAACCCCAACATAAATCCATTAAAGCAATGAACCTGTCTCTTTAATTCCCTGGAGTCCCCAAGAGCTAGAACACTGCCTGGCATAAAGTAGCCTCTTGAAAATATTGGTTGAATAAACCTAATCAGAGGATGATTGGGAGGAGTCAATAGGATAGGCACATAAACCTCTTAGTAGGGCTATAGAAATGTGCTTTCCCCTCATTGTATACCCATTTCACATTCTTAGTAGAAGCATCTGGTACGCGTTAAAAACTGTAACCTGCCTGGGTTCCTCACCTACTACCTGGTGGAACCTCCAACAATGTTTCAAACTCTGGCAATGATATTACTCACTTGGCTTTTCTGATAGAAGAACCAACTTTGTGATCTGACTCATTTTTACGACCACTGGTAACAAATGTACTACTCCTGCTTAAAGCAGCATGTAAATCACAGATAATTTGCATCATCCTTGGTAATTTCAAGACTTCCATTCAACATCCCACGGCATCAGCATCCTTGTAATATTTCTTCCCCAAGGGCAATACAAAAAGTATACCAGGGCATAGAAATTTACCTATATGAGATTTTGAACTATAGGAGGCTGCCTATTTTTATGGGTGTTATTACTGCAATCTATTCTCTTTCAATAAATAATCAGTTGTCAATTTATTTAGTTAAAATAAATGTTTACCTTTCCCAACATTTGTATGGTCAATAGGTTAATACTGATGTGGCTTTGGCATGATAAATCAGAAAATTGTTTTTGATTTAAGCTAGATCTGTTGCCACCAGAGACTCCCTGGATAATCTACAAATTCTAGCAATTCGTTTTGCAATAATGCAAAAATTTAGATAGTAAAGTTCAACCAAGTTACAACACACACATCTATATTCATTGATGATAAATTAAACACCTTATACCATAAAAACAAACTCTAGGTACACCATATTTAGCAGTTACAAAAATTTCATATTTCTGTGCAACAATTTAGATTCAGAATTCTGTGTTACATTTTGTAGCATGGAATGCATGTTTTGTCTCTTGCTCCTATAATTTTCTCAGTAAATATAACATGCTGCATAATGCTTTGTATAAAGATTTTTATATTTATATGTTTTCTTTAATCAAGTAATTAAAATACAGCAATATTTCATGGTAGTATAGTTATTCAACATATTGGCATAAAACAGTGGTTCTAAGTGATTTTAACTACTATATTAGAATTGAAATAAGAAGTTTTATATACCTCAAATAGTTTTATCTTATTAAGTTATCACTTTATTCCAATATTTTTGACATTTCAATGCTATTTTTGATAGACCATCAAAATTCTTGACACATTCACATATATAGTACATTATCAGTTGATTTTTGCTAGTATAATAGATTTTAGCATGAGCTAGAATCTCTTGGGAGTTAGTAAATAACAGAAGGGTTCAGGCATTTAATATTGTTTGTTTTAAAATAAAATAAAAACTAAGTAGGTTTTCATGTGTTTTTTTAAAAAAATATTCTAAAGGTAAGTTTAAGAGATGAATTTCAAAAATTCACAGCAATATTATTGGCATATATAGTCTCCTTAAATGACTCATTGTAAGTGCAAATAATATTTAGAAAAGCAAGTTGTGCTATTTTTTTCTTGAAAAAGTCTTTTACTTAATAAATACTTATTAGAAAACTAGTGTAAAGAATTAAAAAAATACTTTGATAGCATGTGATAGTTATGCAGTATTTCAAAAATTAAAAAGGGACTTCAAAGGAGCTTACCAGAGAATAGGCAGAAAGATTCACATGTTGAATTTCAAAAAGAAAGCAGGGGTGGGTGAGTGGGTGGGTGGGAAGAGATCAACCAAAGAACTTTATGCATATACTAGGGGCCCAGCACACGAAATTCATGTACTGGGGGTGGGTAATCCCTCAGCCCAACCTGCCCCCTCACACATACTGGGAGCCCTCAGGGGATGTCCTACTAACCACTTATCCCCAGCCTGCCCAAGGCCTAAAGCCTCTGGCCAAAGCTTTAGGCCTTGGGCACCCAGCCATCGCTCTGTAATGGGGTTGATGGCTGGCTCCATCTGCACCCTCCAGCTTGGGCCTTTGCCCCAGCCAGCTTGTGCCTGGCTAGCATGGGCCTTGGCCCAATCCTCCCTGGTCTTGGCCTTCACCCTGGCCAGTGCTCAGCCCTGGCCTCCTTGGCACCAACCTCCGGGCCCCCCACCCCAAACCCTGGCCCCTTGGCCCCACCCACCCCCGCCTCGGCCTTCACCCTGGCCAGCACGCGGCACTGTCCCCCTTGGCCCTGCCTCCTGGTCTTGGCCACCTCGGCCCCACCCCCCAGCCCTGGACTTGGCCCTCTTGTTCCCACCCCCCTGACCTTGGCTGACTAGGCACCACCCCCCAGCCCTGGTCGCCTTGGCCCGGCCCCCCAAGCCCTGGCCCTGGCCTCTTCGGCTCCCCCTCTTCCACCCTGGCCACCTCAGCCCCGTCCCCCGAGGCCTGGCCAAGCGCTTGCTGGCTGACTCTGCCCCAGCTCCTGATTGGCTGGTAGGCATGGCTTGTGGGTGTGGTTTGATTGGAGGTACAGTCAATTTGCATATTAATATTTTATTATATAGGATGCACAATCTAAGGACACAGACAATAAGGTGGTGAAGGTCTGGGGCCAGGATAGAATGGTCAATGGGGAGAAAAGGGAGGCATATGTAATACTTTCAGCAATAGATATGTAAAAATGATAAGATAAAAGTAAATAATGAAGAGCACAGGCCATTTGAACTAACTATGACATGTGTAGCTCATTTCTTTTTTTTTTTTTTAATAGTCTGGTGGGTGGTAGGAAATTATATACCAGGCTTCCTATTTTGTAAACAAGTCTGTTTCATGGGATATTATCTTTTTTCTTCTTGTTTTCATGTTCTTTTATTTTGTAATGAAACATAATACCTTGACATTTTCAGAGCATGCTCCTCGGTGCCAAGGACAAGGCAAGCCCTCCCCTCCTGTGTGAGGCAGGTAAATGAAAATGTCGACCACTCTGAAGGTGGAGACGGGCTGGGTGAGTCCAGGGAGCCTGGACATTACACCTGATAACCCCAGGCCTACGTATCGCTAAAACAAAGCCAGAGGACCCCAGAGTGGAGGGTGATGCCCCCATTCCTCAACACACCTCTGAAACCACTGTTGAAAAAGAATGGGTGTCTGTGGACCCTGCTCTTACCTACGTGGTGAGAGAGTGGCCACTCACTTGATGGTGGTTTCTTGGCTGGTGCGTCTTCTTTCAGGACAGGTGCCACCTGACACCTGCACTTTGCCTGACTCAGTCCTGGGAGCCCTCACGTTCCCATGTCATTAGCTCCCCACTGGCTGACCCAGGAGGATCATGGGATATTATCTTAATAATGAATATGCAAAATATTAGTCCTATAGATATGACTACTAGAGTAACACAAGCGTAATAAAAAACTATGTTACAAATGACATAGACTATACAAATGCCAACAGTTGGGTACTTTTTAGTGATAAAATTTGGGATTCTCACTTAGTCCTACCAATGACAAGATAGGCATTCTTACAGATGATCGCTGGAAGCTATTCTTCGAAACATATAAACCACAGAGCAAACCTATGACTTTTCATTATTTGTGTCAGGTAAATGTATTGTCATTCACTCAAAACTAATATTTTTATTTCTGGACACAGTATTGTAGTATTTTATACTTAGGATGATTTTTAATTAAACAAATTCAACTGTAACAAACTCTTAAAAAAATCAGTGCAGTTCCATGGATATACAAATTGAATAGCCAGATTGTGGGTAACAGCACATTAGAAGTCCAAACATACTGGTGACCAGTGGGAAGAGGTGGATTAGCAAGAAAAAGCATTGAAAGACAAAGCTGCTCCAATCAATATGAAGTATAACAAGCTGTCAACATAAGTTTCTCAACTTTATAAAGCACAACAAGGTCATTTTTTAAAGTACTGGTGATTCTCTGGTTCTGTGTGTTCACCATACCCTCATGCCACATCTCATCCTAAATGAGCTAATGAGTCTGGAGCTCATGAGATTACATGGTACATTGAGCGATAGCTGCTTAACTTGGTAGAAAAGAGCACATTTATTACATGATATCACCAGGCTTTTATGGTGAGCTTTATGGGATCCCACACGGTGATTTAGAATTACTCTGTGTCACCAGTGTGGCACTACTGTTGCATTGTTTTGGCTATTAAAGTAACTGCCTTTTGAGCCAATTTGGGAATGGAGACAAGTCACAAAGCAGCAGTGCTTTGTACTGTAAAAATAGATGCCAGAGATAATTGGGCAAGGTGGTGTCATGTCACTTGTGTGCAGTTCATTAATTAACTGCTTGAAACTGCTATAAAATAATAGCCATGTCATCAGGATGAAAGTACAAGAGTGCAAAGGAAATAAAACTTCCTAAGAAGACAGAAGTAGCTGTTATGAAGAAAAATGTCTCCTTCCCTTTTAGTACCCAGTCTATTTCCCTGCAGTTACAAACCTGCACTTCAACTTTTCTTATTATTACTTGTTAGCGTTTATTGGGTGCTAGATGATGCATGCAATTTATGTTCCCCCTGAACTGTGGATGCTGATGGATTGTTTACTAAAAGGGCTCGGGGATCATTGCCATAGACAGAGCAGCAACCAGTGATTTTCCTCTCACAATTCAGAAACAAGGTCTACATTAAAGACCTTCCCAAATGTGTCACTAATGGGATTTCTAATTTCAGCAACAACCAGATCTTTAGCAGATACAGTCACGTCTCAGGAAATAAACTCCTGTGGGGGAACTGTTTTGCCAATAGTAAAAGTCTTTGCAGATATACTGTATTATTTAAAAAAATATTATTAAACCCATTACTATTTTTCACAACCAGGATGGTTAATTGGTGGCTGCATCGCAGATATAAGACAGAAGTGTAAGTCAAAACTGTGGTCACTGAAAAGTATTCAGATCCTGAATACCATACCAATAACTATTTTTTATCTTCCTCCCAGTTACCAGTTCCACAGTGACTTAAAACCTGAAGGTGTGAGGTACTTAACAAGTGGAAAAATATAGATTTGGGATACCTGCATGGAGATGCCTCTGGCTAAAAGAATATGCAGTATGATTACACACTACACATGGCCTAGACAAATATAAAAGTGAGTACTTAAAAATATTAAGTTTCTTTCTCCATCAGGACTCCCTCTCTATGGCAATAAGGCAGTAATGAAAGAGCTGGGTCACCTCACAATGGTAATTCTCTCAGAGTTATGGCACACTTGAGTCAGTCTGATCTTCTTTTAACTGAACATTGAGCTAAGTGGGCAGTGTGAAAAAGAAGCAACTCATCATCCTTATCACTGCGAGTAGGAGACGGGTGACCACAGATCGGCCTCTGAGGTCTGTCAGTGATTGTTCGAGGGCTTCGGCTGATGAAATATTTCCTGTCAGGGCTTATTCCACACCTGACATTTCTCATATTTGATCTGTTAATGGTTATTGCCCACTATGCTGGTTTCAAAGGTCAGATTCATAAAATGGTTCTACCTCTACTAATTGAGCCCTTCTCTAGGAATCTCTTTCAAATATCTGTCATAAGCCAGGGTGACAAGTGCTTGATCCTTACCAGGAGTACACAGGTGTGATGGCTCATTCCCAAAGGATCATTTTTCTTCCTGGACTTTGAGGAGGATATCCCTTCCATAAGTATTAATAGAAAAAAGAAAGTAAAACCCGGAATGATTTTCTGTCATGTGTATTTTCACATTTTCTTATTAGACATAAGAAACACAGGAATTATAACAACATTGATAGACAGTTGGTAGACACAGTTTTTACCATAGTATACTATTCTAAATCATATGTTTGCTAATAAACAAACCTAAAACAAACTAAATCGGCAAAAGGAAACATTATCAATGTCAGGACACACGACATGTGGGACAATCAGACTGCAGAAAGGACAGGGATATGGATACACCTGGAGTCAAGAGATTGATCCTAACCAGGACACCCTTATATCTGAATCTCTAACTATCTGCCTCGTTTTTTCTTACCACAGATCCACTTCTTCCAAATAGTGTTGTCTCATCATTTGGAGAAGAAAAAACTTTCTCATTTTTACTTTAAAAAAACTGGAAAGACTCTAACTGGCCCAACCCACATCTGTCACCCCTTAACTAGTTCACTAGGGGATGAAGAAAATGTATTGTCTGATTCCCTTGTACTGAATGGTTAAACTGCCCAGTGTGGGGGAGAAAGCGGGTGTTAGTGGTAGAGAGAATGATGACAGTTCTCAAAAGGAGTTGGGATCTGCAAGAGGAGGAGGAGAACAGTATGCTTCTGAAAGAGAATGATCTGCTGGTCAAATACTTGTGTTAAAATTTTTCTAGAAAGTTTACTTTAAAGTCAAAACACTATTCCAAAAGTCCAAAAGTACTGCACACCTCCTAAAATTTATATCTTCAATAAGAAAACAAACTTGGAGGGAACTAACCAATCTAATAAGATAGATATATAAAAGCTACATATAGATTATATGTAACTAAATATATATAAACTAGAGGCTCAGCACACAAAATCATGTGTGAGTATGGTCCCTAGGCCTAGCCTGTGATCAAGGCCATCTTTCTGGGCTGCTGGCAGCCAGCCCCGCCCCCTCCACCACCCACCTGGGTTCTCAGTTCGCCATCCGGGGATGGGAGCCTGCCAGCCAAGGGGAGAGACTAAAAGGTTGGCCATTCCCACCCACTTGTCAGCCACACTCACACAGTGGATTGCCCTCCATGTGTGGGGCGACTGGCAGGGCAGGAGCATTGGCCTGGCACCCACCCTGGTTTCCTGTTCACCATCGGGTAATGGGAGCCTGCTGGCTGGGGGAAAGGACCTAGAAGTGGTCAGTGCACCTCATAGTAACTAGTCAGGCAATCATTCTGGCTGTTCTGCCATTACGATCGCTGTGTTTTTATTAGATAGGCTATGTGCATATAAATCTAATTAAATATATAAACAAAATATCCTTGACTTTGTAGTATGTTTTCTAGAGAAGATAATTAGACAATAAATAAATTAAATTAAAATTATGTATGATGTCAGGGGTATGGAGAAGAACAGCAAGGTAAGAGGGTGGAGGTAGGCAGTGGTGAGGGACTGCGTTCCAGGTTTCTGTAGAGTGGTCAGAAAAATCTCAGAAGGTACTTTTGAATTAATATCTGAGGGAATGAATGAGACATACATAGATATGGAATAAGAGTCAAATATTTTTTAACCAAAAACTTGATTTTGAGACTGATGTGAAGGATAATAATAATAAAAAAAAATTACTGACCTAAAAGGCACTCTGCTTAAAAAGTTGTGAAAACTTAGAAAGGTATTCTCAGCTAGGACTCAACTCCCCATACGTTTTCCTATTTTCTACAATACCTTATGATTCTTAATTTGATAAAGTTATTTCTTAGTACGTAATTTAGACACCCTAATACTGAGCAGTTTATAGGTGAGCATAAACTGCCAAATCTGTTGCGGGGATCATATCAGCAGCCACTTAACTCATGCTTCTGTATCTCTCACTGCGCAAGCACATGCTACTCCTAAGACACAAGTCAGATTATGTCACTCTTTTGCTCAAACCCCCCATTGGCTCTCCATTTTACATGAGTGAGCAAAAAACCAATTTCTTAAAGACCTATATGAACAAGGCCATTATATTCTCTATTATGGACTAAACCACCCCTCCTACCCACCCCCAATCCCTGGAAAATCCATGTATTGAAGCTCCTGATTACAATGTCCTCAGTATGTGACTTTATTTAAAGAGGTAATTACATAAAATAGGTTTATTGGAATAGGTTGTAATCCATTATGACTGGTGTCTTATAAGCAAAGGAGATTAGGCCATACCCAAGCACAGAGGCACCATGTGAAGAGACCAGAGAAGATGGCCGTCTGCAAGCCAAGGAGAGAGGCCTCAGAAGAATCCAAACCTGCCAACAAAGCTGTGTTGTCAAAACCACCCAACCTGTGGTTTTGTTATGGCAGACCTCACAAACAAAAACACCTCTAACTTGATCTTCTAGTAGCATTCTGTTGCTTGTCTTGAACACACTAGTCATTTTCCACCTTAGGGCCTTGGTGCTGATTATTTCCTCTACTTTAAATAGTCTAGGCTCACTCACTGCTTCTTTAAATCTTACTCAAATGCTTTTCCCCCTCTCAATGTAGCTGTCCATAACCACTTCTATTAAAAGTGGCCCTGGCCAGCTGGCTCAGTTGGTGGAGCAATGACCCAGATACCAAAAAAAAAAAGTTGCAGATTTCATTTTAGGTCAGGACCTATACCTCATGTTGTGGTTTCTATCCCTGATCAGGACACATGTGGGAGGCCATCTATTGACGTCTCTCTCTCTTTTTCACATCCATTTCCCTCCCTCCCCCCTCCAAAATCATTAAAAGTGTATCCTGGAGTAAGAATTAAATATATATATAGAAGCTCGGTGCAAAAAATTCATGCACAAGGTGGGGGTATCCCTCAACCTGGTCTGTACCTTCTCACAATCTGGAACCCTTAAGGTAGGGTCCCTAGGCCTGGCCAGCGATTGGGACTTATCAGGGCTTTCCCACCCTGGTCTGTGGGCAGCTGGCCCTACCCTCACCACTACCACTGCTTGCCATCTATGTGGCATTGCCCTCTCCCCACGACACTGGTTGCTCTCCTCTGTGGGGTGATTGTGGGTCAATGGTGGTGTCCCCCAACCAATTGCATCGCAACCACCTTGGCTGGCCTAACACCAGTGTGTGTCATATCGTGGTCACCCCAAAAGTCATTCAGACTGTCATTCTGCTATTCAGTCATTCAATTGATTTGCATATTATACTTTTATTATTATAAATAAGTGCATCTCCTCCCCCACTACACTTAATCCCATATAACTTGTTCCATTTTTGCCCACTATAGCACTTTTTATCATTACAATAGTAACTTATCAGTATTTATGTTGTTTGCAGCCTATCTCTCTACACTAAAAGCTAAACTTCATGAGGGTAAGGATGGCCACCTGTACAACACACTGACAAGCCTTTGTAGCCTAGAACCCTATCTAGCATATAGAAGATGTTCCAGAAATATTTCTTAAACGGATAAAATGAAATCGATAACTGGATAATACTTTAATGATTACTTAATCCAATTCCTTTTTGGACTAAATAAAAAAATCAATTTTATATCTAATTTTTCTTAGCTAGTAAAATCTACAGTAATTAGTTACAGCAAATAAACATTGACCTACTTGTAATAAATATCACTATTTTTATTGAAAATTAGTATCTAATATGTGCTTTAGGTATTTGTGAGCAATCCATAGACCCAATTAATTATGGCTTTGCATTCAGTTTTCAACAGTCAAGGTATGTTAAGTAGGATAACAAACATCTTCTCATTTTCATTAACCTAAGACTAACAGAGGTTTGTTTTTGAGCTTTTAATTATTCATTTCATAGTGAACTGTAAATTCAACTTGGAAATCTGGGATCTTCTCCACACAGTCGTTCTATCAACTGAATCCATCTTTCACTAAGTAGTAAAGACAAGGAAACAAAAGTGCCCAGAACTTGCAGGAAATCTGGGGGACAAGATTTGGAAGTTACATTCCATTAGCCAGAAGTAGTTGCTTGGCCTCACCTGCATGAAATGTAATTGAGCAAATTATCAAGCAAGAAGAGGTAGGCATACATATTGGTGAGCAGTAGTTTCTTCCTAACCCTTGATCATTCTCTGCTCCGGGAAAAATTGCCACAGAGCCTCCACACTGATGCTGCATGCAGACAACAAAAAGATTGATATTTATTGTGGCCTGAGTTGTTGGAGATCAAAAACAGAAAGCAAGGAAGGTTTCTTATCACCTTAATTTTTTTGTTTCATTCAGCTTTATTGTTTAATGTAAATCACCAGAACATTAAATGTATTTATTTAAATGTATACTTAAAACAAATTACAAATGTAAATTATTTTATGTCCCCACTATAATTTTACCTGAAAATTTCCTCATGAGTGCAAATAACAAAGAGTTCATTATACAACCCAAAGCACTTGAGAGCACAAAGGAAATTTTGAAGCACGAATCTTAACAGCTACCTCTGAATTAGTTATCATTGGACTAATGATAAACCATAAGCCTACATCTTCAAGTGCTTTTCTACTATTAATAAATTAAATTGTACAAAATGATAGAATTAACTGGTTGTTTATTTAATCCCTTAATCCCTTCACCTTTCCTGGCAGCCTTTTCTGAGCTTAAAACAATTACAGCAGTGTACCAGAAACTGAGAGGAATTTTTATTTCATTTTTAATTAAACTTGGTTTCTGATCTTCTGCATCTTACAGCCTATTTGAGTTAAAAATACATGATATTTTACATTTTTAATAGAAAGAACATGTGTTTGGTAGCCTGATCTAGTGTTAAGTAGTGGCTTTACCACTTATTAATTGTGCAAGGTTGGCAAATCACTTAACTCCTGAAACTTAGTTTTCTCATCTGTAAAACAGAGAACAATAATTCTTACCTTACAGGACTGTTACACATTTTAGAATTAGTTATGAGAATAACTAGTTCAATTCTTACCCCATAGTAGGGGCCCTGAATACACTAAAACTATTATTATTATTGCTCCTTAAGGTAATAAAATTTAAGGGCCAAAATAAGTTCTATATAATAATTGTAATGAAAGGTAAGATATGTGGGAAATAAAACCTATGTCAAAACATTGGGGGAGGAAGTTCAGGTGGAGCTTGAGCTGAACTTTAAATGATTGGTAATTTTTGGATGAAAAAGTGGTACAGCAGAAGCACAGTGGATTTCAAACCAGAAGTAAATAAGAACTTTTCAGAGAATGAGTGGAACAACTTAACTAAAGAAGCAAGCATCAAAATGTTTAGGATATTTACATGTAGTTTACTCTCTTGCCTTTATAATTTCTTAGCGGCAGAGATCAGATTACCAACATCTGAATTTACAAAAAGTGAAGTTCAATAAAAATATTAAATAAGTACTGGCTAAGAAAATTTTTTAAAAAACATTTCTGCAATAATAAAAGTCAAAGGGCATTTGATAAGGCATTTATAGATTGCTATTATAAGAAGATTTAAATAGTATCTTAAGTTGTATATATATATTACTTGCATTACTTCGAAATCTTGAACAATATTTAAAATTATTAATACCTAGGCAGGATATATCAAATTTCTATTTAAAACACCAAATATAGGTAACAGTTTAGAATTCTTCCTATTTTTAAATTTAAGAGGTAAAGTTTATTGATTTTATTGATATGAATTATTAAGCTTCTGATTCTTCTTTGATCCTAAATCAGAGAAGACAAATATGAGAATAGACGGATTATATATAGTATCACTTTCCCTTTCATAAAATGCTGTCTGATAATTTGACTTTAAATATACTAAATGCATGCAAGATGAAATTTTATTTTCTATAAAATCCTACTTCAGAAAAAAATCTTGCTTAATATAAGCAAACCAAAATTTAAGTAGGCCTAGAAACTTGTCCTTATATCTTGCCCATGTATATCTATATAGCCATGACTGGAGAAATAAACTAGAAAGTTTCTTTGTTAGAGAGAGAGAACATGTTTTTTAGCATTTATAGCAGTGACTATGAAACTATTTCAAATCCAGATAACATGCATCTTCAACTCATCCACATTCTGTCTCCTTTGGACTACCCCAATGCCAATAAGGGGCTGGAACTGAGATCAATGATCTGTTCTATACCCTTGGTATCACACAGTCATACATACACACCCATACAGAAGAGAGAGAGAGAGAGAGAGAGAGAGAGAGAGAGAGAGAGAGAGAGAGAGAGAGAGGGAATTTAAACTATTATTTTCTAGGACATTTGAAGTAATTTCAACAGCTCAGAGGTATTAAAAGAAAAACCACCCTGATGTACCACTTTGTATTTTTATTTTTTACTTCACTACATGACTACATCAGCACATCTGGTATTTCCTGTGAGCCAAAATTGCAGCCCCTGCTTGATAATTCATAAATGTTTTAGAGAATCATTTTCAGTCCAATGATTGCCACCAAGGAAACATCACACTTATATATATATTCATTACATATGAATTGATTAATATAAAGTGAGGTATTTTATTTCCAACCATATTTTCAGTTCAGAATTAGTGGGCCAAAAACAGTGAACACTAAATTTATACTAAACCCATATTCCATGAGAATATTTATTTCTACTAGTAGAAATAAAATATTTAAATAAAACAGAAGTATACCAAATGATTACACATAGAAGCAATTAACCACAGGCTAGATTTAAATGCAATATTTTCTCCTTCTTCTTCTCCTTCTTCTTCTTCTCCTTCTCCTTCTTCTCCCCTTCCTCCTCCTCCTCCTCCCCCCCTCCTCCTCCCCCTCCCCCTCCCCCTCCTCCTTCTCCTCCTCCTCCTCCCTTTCCCTCTTCCTCTCCCTCCTCCTCCTCTCCCTCCTCCTCCTCCATCTCCGCTCCTTCTCCTCCTCTTCCTCCTTTTCATTCTCCTTCCCCTTCTTAGTTATTGTGCATTGTTTTTCCAGATTAGCTATGTCCTAATGAATGTATATTGTTAACCATTGCTTGCTGGGGGAATAGATATTTAATGATTCTGGACCATCTTTTCTATATCTATTCTAGAATATGATGTTGTTTACATGGAAAGGGAACCCCAAATTCCTTATTTGGTGAAAGAAGTGGGAAAAATAAGGACAGAAGGAAAGAAGAGTTAAGAGAAGGAAGGGTTAAGTAAAGAAGAAAGGAAATAGGGAAGAGAGAAAAAGAAAGAGAAGTGAGGAGAGAAGGAGGAAGGGAGAACAAAAATATCTAATTTTGTTTGTGTAGGAAAGTGATCGGATATTATTCTCTAAAACAACATGCCTTATAAAACACAGGCATTGAATTGGGTTTTAAAATTCCAGAAAAATAATAGTTGAATAAATTTTAAATACAGCTTGTCAAGAGAGAACCAAGATGGTGGCATAGGTAAATTCCGGTATTCGAATCCTCCCACAACCACATCAGAATTACAACTAAAATACAGAACAACCAACATTCAGAACCACCTGAAAACTGGCTAAATGGCAGTCCTACAACTAGAGAATTAAAGAAGAAAGCATGTGGAGACTGGTTAGAGGAGCAGAGGCACAGAACTGATGGTCCAACACCCACGTGTGGACTATTTTAATTTGAAGGACTAGCTTGATTGTGCAGACTTCCCATGAGGAGTAAGGGTATTCCAGTCCCACACCCGACATCCAACACAGGGTTCCAGTGTTGGGAAAAGAAATCCTCATAACATCAGGCTGTGAAAACCAGCAGGAATTGTGGCTAAGTGACACAGAGGCTGCTGGAATGGAGGGCAGGGGGGGAGAAGGGAGGATGGATATCTGTAATACTCTCAACAATAAAATAAATAATTTAAAATAAATAAATAACATTAAAATAAATAATTTCTAAAAATGAATGAATTATAAATAAATAAATAACATTAAAATAAATAATTTATAAAAATGAATGAATGAATTAATAAATTAATTAATAAATTAATTAATTAATTAATTAATTATCAGAAATATGCCAGATGTTTAAATTTTTCTCAATACTTCTATTAAATTCTGGCCTAATAGAACACTTTACCTGAATTGTCCTATCTAACTGTGGCTCGAGAAGGAGTGGTGGATGAACAGACTGGGGCTGGAAGTTATAACAATTTCTAACCCAAATGATAGCTTAGTCATTATACAGAAGTTTTGAGTGGGGGTTTTTTTGTAAAGATGTTTAATTCTGCCACATATTAAAATCCTCCTGTTCACTTTGCCTCCATATTCTCCTCCTTCACAGGCACACACACAACCAATATTTGACCAATGAACAACTACAACCACCTCCATCTCACCCCCACTTTCATTGTTTTAATTCAGACCTTCTATTTCTGCCTGAAATATTTCAATAACCTTCCAGTTTAACTCTTTATCTTTGACTTAAATTCTCCTATCTCTCTTCCCCCACACTCAAACTGTTAATTTATTCATTTATTTTTATTGCAATTCCTTCACTATCTTTAATATAAAATTCATATTTACTATTGTAAGGTTCAAGGACCATCATAAATTTATTTCACTGGTGCAACAAACATTACAAATTTTCTATAAGCATAAAACTTTGTTAGATTCTATGGTTATAAAGATGAAAACACAGTTACTGTATTCTTAAAGTACATAGTCAGGTAAAAACAAATAATCTAAGTTTATTTAGATTATTTTTTAAATAAACTCTAGTACCAATTAAGAAAAGTAGTACTTATTACCTCTGAGGAATTCTTAGTACAAATGTTTTCTCTCCTTCAAAAGAGAAAAGTTATGGAATGAAAAGTATATTTAATAAATTTTAGGTGAATGGAAAAGAGTAAATAAAATTATAGGTTAATTTGAAATACTTTTACCTTTTATTGATGAATCCCACAGAAAGTCTACAGAGGCTATGGTGGACTCCATGAAGATTCTCCTTCAAGAATGATGGATGCATATAATGCTAGGGGCAAACAGCCCTCAACTCTAGTAGGTCTTTAGGGTATTGCCTTTTCTAAAGAGAATTGCCTGGCCAACGATGATGCCCTCTTTCCTATGCAGCCTATATCTAGTGACTAGTTCCTGTAAAGGGAGAAAAGGCTCAGTCTCCTGCCCAAAAATCTTACCTTTGTAGCTCACCATGGGGTCAGCTGAGGCCTTTGTTGAGACTACATTGTAGATTAGCTGCCTCACTACTCAATCCTGCTGCTTCTCCTTCCCTTCCAAAGATGGAGTCTCCCAAAGCATATATGAACAAACCAATATTTATCTCAGAATCTGCTTTCCATAGAAACCTACCTGATGTGACCTATAAATGCTTATTTTTTCCCCTTACTCACCAAGTATGAGTTTGTCATTCAATAACTAAGTGTGTACTTCAAATATGGCAGAGATCATGAAATTCTGAACTGGCCCACAAGAATGTGATTTCCATTGGGTTTATAATTAATAAAGTTTAACAATTCTTAAGGGTTGTTTTTAATGGATTCTACCTCAAATTCTATATAATAAAAGCCTAATATGCTAAGTGTCTAGTTGTCTAGTCAGCCATTCAACCAATCAAAGCATAATATGCTAATGATATGCTAAGGCAATTCAACCACTTGCTATGACGTGCACTTATCACCAAGGGAAAGATGCTCTGACCAGCAGGTTATCTTGCTGCTGGAGTCCAGCCAATCAGGACTGAGCAATATGGGCAGGAAACACCCTGGAGACCTCCCGTGGTCCCTCTCCAGATGGCCAATTTTCTGTGTCCCTCCCCAGTCCTGATCACACACTAGTGGGGTCCCTCAGCCTGGCCTGAGCACTCTCACAATCCAGGACACTTCGAGGGCTGTCCAAGAGCTGTTTTAAGCTTGATGGTGGACTACCAGTCACTATGTTGCACACTGACCACCAGGGGACAGATGCTCAATGCAGGAGCTGCCCCCTGATGATCAATATGCTCCCATAGGAGGAACACTCCTCAACCAGAAGCAGGGCTCATGGCTGGCAAGTGCAGTGATGGTGGCGGGAGCCTCACCCACCTCTGTGGCAATGTTAAGGATGTCCGACTGCCCATGGGCCTAAATTGTAGTCAGACATCCCCCAAGGGCTCCTGGTCTATGCAAGGGCACAGGCCAGGCTCAGAGACCCCTCTCCCCGAGTTCATAGGCCTCTAGTTTAACTATGCAAATGAAAATAACATAGCTAATATTCATTGTAGTATACCAAAAGAAGTCAATGAGATTTTAACAAATAAAATAAAAAAGTTATAGTTGTTTTTGATATTTTCACTAATAATTGAGTCATACTAATAAATGACAAATCTCTGCAAATATAATAATTTAAACTCAAAATTTGAATTTAATTTTAAAACATATTTTTGTTTATATAAATTAAAGTCTTCTACAAATTATTAATGATTAAAATATTTGAAAAGCAAAGAAATAAATGCAAATATATTCATTAATGTTTATTAATATGCATGCAGACCATATAAATTTCTGTAGTAAAATGTAGTTATTATGAAGTATCTTGCCTTTTTGAAAACAATATGTAGCATCAATACTTATAGTGGATAATGAAATAGTGCAAATTAAAACCATATAAATCACCAAACAACCCTAATGAAATTAATACAGGTTTATACTGTGTTTTTTTCAAAAATGATACTACTGTTTGTTCCATACTTTATCTGTATCCTTACTTTATATGTCAGACACTTAGCATATTAGGCTTTTATATATATACTAGTGGACTGGTGCACAAAATTCGTGCACCGGGGGGGAGGGAATGTGAGTGGTCCCACAGCCCAACCCGCCCCCTCTCACATACTAGGAGCCCTTAGGGGATGTCCAACTGATGGCTCACCCCCAGCTTTAGGCCTTGGGCACTCAGCCATCTCCCTGCACAGCTCAGCTCCACCTGCCTGTGATCACCCGTGCACCTCCACTCCCACACCCAGGCTGCCTCCCGTGCTCACTGCGCCCCGCCCCTCCAGCCGCCTCCAAGCTTAGGTGGTGCTCCTATGCTCGCCCCACCCTGCCCCATGCCCCGGCTGCCTCCAAGCTCAGGAGGCCAGGGCACTGTGGCACTAGTCGCTGCTACTGCTTTGTCTCCAATCCCGGGCCCAGCCCTCGCATAACTCCGTCCCGTCCTTCAGCCCCACCCCCTGCTCTTGATTGGCCGGTAGCATAGCCAATCAGGAGCCAAGGTATGGTCACATTTGCATGTTACTCTTTTATTAGATAGGATAATATCCTAATATGCTAAGTCTCTGACTGGTCAACCATTTGATCAATTGCTATACTCTGACCAGTAGATTACCTTGCTGCTGGGGTCTGGCCAATCAGGACTGGGCAAGATGGGCCAGACACGCCCTGGAGTCCTCCCTCTGTTCTTCCCCAGACCCAATTGTGCACTATTGGGGTCCCTCAGCCTGGGCTGTGCCCTCTCACAATCTGGGACCACTTAAGAGATGTCATAGCGATGGCTTTGGCCTGATCCAGGGAATCCGTGCACCTGGCCTCTAGTAAAATTATAATATTGCACATTAATACAACTTAGATTCATGATTTAAACCTTAACCTATAAGGACACTCATACATTTACTTACTATTGTTATGTTCTTACTTAACCAATTATATCCACATGATGTATTTTAATAGAGACATAAAAGAAAATTTCTATTTCTCTAGATTATTTCCTTCCTTTTGGTCAAAGTATTAACAACAGTTAAAAATAATGTTACAATTTGCTTTCTTTTGAGCACTTAAAAATTTCAGTCTTAAGTTGCTTTAAGATTCTCTAATGTAATTTTTATTATATTTTGATAGAAAGGAAAATTACCTTGATGTAGTCACCTATGAGTTTTCTGCCTTAACTAAGTGGATTATGGACTTTAAAAATAACCTGAACATATCTTAAAAAGGTGCTCAAGTTTAACTATCTTGTCCTGTAAATATGGAAGTTACTTGAATAAAAATTGGATCTCCCAAATACCCACCCATATGGATTCAAATATTACAGAAAGGAAATGAATTGTAAATTTTGGCAACTGAACCTAGCTATACTTCCATATGTATACTATACCAACCACAGAATTTGGAATTCAAAATATTTTTACAAACCATTTTTTACTGATTAGAAGCGTCTTCATTTTTCACCTTCACAAGTAAAGTTGCAAGAAGCCCAATGTTCGCCTGGCTTGTCTCAAATTCTTATTTGGCAGGCAATGCGAAAATTAACTCCCAAAGAGCTGTCATATGCCTAGAATCTCCAACTTGGCACAGCTACTAGTTTTGACCTCAGGGAATTTTCATGTGTAAGTCTTCCTGTGGCTTACCTCTGAGAGTTCTCTTGAAATTGAAAGAGAAAAAGGATGGGTAAAACAACAGCCCAACAAGTCAGGTTTATTTTAAGTGTACACACAAAAAAACAGCTCTCTAGCAGGACCTAACTGCTCCAACAAGGCCTCAGATAATTGCTCTTATAAAGTAATTCAGGCAGAGCAAGGCCAATTAGCTCAACAATTAAGTGTGTGCTAACAGTACAACACACATTAATCAGAATTAACACCCATAAATGTTTCTAAGGACATCAGATCAATCAAAGTGTAAGAAATACAGATCTTGGTGACTATGCCCCTAATTATACTCAAATGCCATCTACTGACATCAGATCTGATCATTTCCTATTTATATTTCAGCCACCATGGAAAATCCATTTAACCTGCCTCTTTGTAAATAAGCCTGGATGACTGAATCAACATAAAGAAAATCTAAAATTCAAGCTTTAACTAGTTTAAGCTTTTATTATGTATTTCTAGATGTCATCCAGATCTCAATATTTGAACTGTGTAATATGTTCTTTTTATGAATTCTTCTGGAATATTTTCACTTTTTGCTGATTTGAAAAGAGGTTCTGTTTTCAAGGTAGAGTGGCTGGAGGGACTGAATCTGAGTAAGTTATGTGCATCAAGTCTCAGTTTGTCATCTATTAACTAATTTTGGAAAACTGTCTTAAATAACCATTTGTGTGATCCATTTACAATTGGCCCTCAGATTTCTTCCCTGCTTTGCCCTTGTTTCCTTCTTTATTACAGGGAACTTCATTCTCTAGTATCCTCCAGAACAGAGTGAGAGTGGGGTATCCCTCTGTCTCCCACACTACCTCATGTAAAGTTTTGGCAGATTCTGTGGCTTGATGTGCTTCTTGGATAGCCACTCACTCTTTGGGCACAAAAAGGGAAATCCCACTGTGGTTCTATCTTCTTCAAGGTGGTCCCAGATACAGCCAGGTACTATTTGTCTGTGTATCTCTAGGCTTAGAAATAGCTTCTTAATCCCCCATTACCTGTGTAAACAATTTCCTATATTAAATTTTTATTAAATTAAATTTTCTGAGGCATATCAAAAGATTCCTATTTCCCTGATAGGACACTCATTAGTAAAATGGAGTCAACAATAATAATGATGAATCTATAAAGTGATTTTTAGAATTATTTAATGCAGTTATTCTCAGCTTCATGGGGCTCAGAATCACTTGAGGAGCTTATTACAGTGCAGATTTTAAGGCCTAACCCTCAGGGTTTCTAATTCTTTAGGTAGAAAGTGGGGCTCAAGAGTTCCCAGGTAATTGGGTGCTGTCACCTTACAGACCACACTTTGAGAACCACCATAATTAAACTATTCTATAGAATTCTACAAATTAATGCCAACATTTATCAGAATTAACACACACGAATGTTTCTATAGACATCATATTAATCAATGTGTTGTTTGGACTTAATTCATACATTGGTGCCATCTTTGGTCAAACCAATCTGCTACCACCCCTGAAACAATATATATTGAATAGATGATTGCCCCAACGACATGGAGCTTGGGTTTTATGTTTGAAGAAACAGAGCTTCTTCCCAATTGGGTGGCCATCTAATACACCATGACTAAAAGCTTAGGATTTCTGATGATATACCTTATTTTCTTTCTACTCTGCTATTGTGCCTATGTAGGCATCCTGATAAACACCAATATGTTAGTTGCAATCCTTTGAACAGCATACTAAAGAGGGATGTGTTTGTATGTTAGTGTGGACCCGAAGGACATGAAATTGAAGTTTGCCTGCCAGGATGAATAATCGATTAGAAATAGAGAAGTGAATATTTCTTGAAATGGAAAAACCTTTAACAGAAAAATATTTTATGGAAATGTCTTTAAAGGATTTCTCTTCACAGGAGTGATAAAAAATGATGGTGGAGAATTAGGAGAATTAATAATAATGATGATAGCCATTTTTAGTGCACACTCATATTCCAAGCATTATATGAGTAATATTTCATATAATCCTCTCTATAACCCTCTGAGGAAGGAATTACTATTCTGATTTTACAAGTAAAATATGAGGCCCAGAGAGGCTTGAGGTCATACTGTGGTAGAGACTTTGTTTAAACAAACACATAACACTATTCTGTGCTAGATACCACCATTCTAAGCTCTTTACAAATGTGAAGTAAGTTAACCCATAGAGTAGGGTTATGACCTCTGTATTATTATTATCCTTTTATTAGCCCCAGTTTACAGAGATATTCATAGCAAGTGCTTGATCACTGTTACATTGTTTGATAAGTAATGGGCTGGAAGGCACATTCTCCTGTTTGACTCAAGTGCATATGCTCTAAAAAATCTAAACTTGACTCCATTCCACAATTTCAAAACTCTATCTATGCAATGAAAGACTAGTAGTTACAGATGGTGATGTATACTTGGAACAGTTAAGTAGGTAAATGATAAAATATTTAGAAATTAAACAATAACAAAGAGATCATATATAGTTGTACCTTGATTGTCATGCCATAATAATAACAACAATAATAAATTATGATTACATGCTTAAGATATTCAGGGTCTATTAAAGTCTTTTTTTAATATTTTTCTCAATTCACACAACAACCTAGAATAGGTACAGCTCTCACTATTTTCCAAATGATAGAATTGAGAAAAGGGGGGTTAAGTAGATTGCCCAAGGTCACAAAGCTAATAGTAGTTAGTTGATTTGTGCCTGAACCTAGGCAATGTGATTCCTAAACCAACATTCCTAATCCCTAACCTACATGCCATGACCATGAACCCTAAAAATAACCATAAAGAGAATAATGTTTTGTAATTCAACTACTAATTAGCACAATATTTGCATATATTATGGTTCTTAGTATGCCAAGAACCAATTCCAGCATGTAATAATTACAAGAGTTTTACCAAAAGGTTGGTGAAGCTTGGGGAGCTCAACAGGATTGAGTCACATGTAGTTTACCTGTTGGAAATGGCTAAAAGGTAACTCCCCGCAAACCTGAATAGGATTGTTAACTGCCAGACAGGTCAGGACATTTTATTGCCTTCTGTTGGCCAAATACCAGAAAAGCTGTAGGCTATTCCCCAAACTGACAATGTTTCTGTAAATCCTTTGATACCGTACCCTTTGAAGTATATATTTCCAACTTACCTTAGGACAAATTGTGTTTAATAAAAACACAGGTCCTTGGTGAAGGGTAGAGTCTTCCAGCTCCTTAAACTAGATGCTCCTCTGACCCCCAATGTCTTTTCAAATATTCTTTTTTCCACGAAATCCTTCTCAATCATCTACGAGAAGCCCTTTCTCCAGAATGATGAACCCTTTGTAAGGCTGGGAAAAAGAACCCCAGCACTAACAGAATCATCATCCTTTGGTATTAGAGGATTTTTTTCCAACTAGCCACAACATTGGTAATAACACACACACACCAGTACACACACACACACACACACACACACACACACACACACACAAACACACACACGTATATCCTATTTAATAAAAGAATAATATTCAAATTGACCATACCTCACTATACCCACAAGCCATGCCCACAAGCCAATCAGGAGTGAATATGCAAATAAATACAACCAAGATGGCTGTGGCCACAGAGAGCAGGAAGGAGGCTTGAGTTTCCCCAACAATGGAGGTAGCCAAGCTTTCTGCCTGCTGTTGCCAGCCTAGGCCTCCACTCAATGCCACAAAACTTCAATTATAGAAGATACATAATCCCAACAGAAATGGCGGCAGCCACAGAGGTAGGGAGAGCAGAAGCTAGGGTTGCTCCTGGCAATGTAGGAAGTCAAGCTTCTGCAGCCCTGGACAGCCTAGGCCTCCACTCCAGGCTAGAGAGTTTTAATTATATAAGGTAAGTAAATTCCAAGACGCATGGCTGCTGCCATGGAGCGAGCAGAAGGTTTACAGGGATTGGGCCTAAACCAGCAGTCAGACATCCCTCTTGCAACCCAGGACTGATGGCTCCTAACCACTCACCTGCCTGCCTGCCTGCCTGATTGCCCCTAACCACTCTGCATGCCAGCCTGCTCACCACCAAATGCCCCCTGCCAGTCTGATCATCCCAAACTGCCCCCCATGCCAGTGTGCTTGCTCCCAACTGCCTCCCCTGCTGGCCTGCTCACTGTCAACTGCCCCCTGCTGGCCTGCTCACTCCAAACTGCCCCCCCACTGTCCTGATGACCTCCAACTGACCCCCACTGATGGCCTGCTCACCCTCAACTAGCCACCCTGCTGGTCTGCTTATCCTCAATGGCCCCACTCCCCACCACGACTGCCATCTCATCCTGGCCTCTAACCACTTCTATCTCAGCCCTGCCACCATGGCTTTGTCCAGAAGAACATCCAGAAGGTCTCCCAGTCTAATTAGCATATTGCCCTTTTATTAGTATAGAATCCCTTTTATTTTAATAGTATAGATAGAGGCCTGGTGCACAGGTGGGGGCAAGCTGGTTTGCCCTGACGGATGTACCAGATCAGGGTGGGCATCTTGCTGGGGTGCCTGGCCAGCCTAGGTGAGAGGCTGAGGGGTGTTTTCAGGCTGGCCATGGCCTCCTGCAACCCAAGTTCCCAACCTCCCTTATTTTTTTGTTTTGTTTTGTTTTTTTCCAGCATCTCCTTGAGCGGAGACCAAGGCCAGCTAGAAGCAGGTATCTAGGATTTATTTATCTTCTATAATTGAAACTTTGTATTTTGTAGCCTTGAGGGGAGGTCAGGGCCAGCCAGAGCAGGTGAGCAGTTTGGCTTCCTCCATTGCTGGGGGCAACCCAAAGCCTCCAGCTGGCTCCAGCTCTGCGACAGCCACCTTCTTTTTTGGGTTAAGTTGAATACTCACTCTGATTGGCTGGTGGGTGTAGTGGAGGTATGATCAATTGGCATGTTTCTCTTTTATTAGATAAATATTTATATAGTGACCATAATAAAAGCAAGAAAAAGCTATCACTAATTAATTGCACTTTGTTAAAGGTAATGTGCAAATTCTTCATTCTACTTACATGTGACTCCTTTTCTGGTCTAAATATATGCTGTTTTGGATATGCAGTAAATGCAACTTTTATTTCAAGCCTAGCAATAATAGCTCTGAATGCTGCAGTGCCAGTTAACTCACAGCACATACTTGAGCACAGAGCTATGTTAGCTCCTCTGGCTTCCTAAAGTCAGTATTGAAGTGGTGATGGGGATTAGCCATGAAAAGGTCTCCCTTTCAGGCTCTTCATGATCTCCAATACACATTAAGATTTTCTGAAAATTCTGTCCCAGATGAAAAAGAAAAATAATAATGTCATTAAGAGAAAAGACTGAGAAAAGAAGCTGAAGGTTAAGCTGATGATAAGAGAACTTGTGAAGGAAAAGACCATGTAATTAATTTTGCCACTCAAGAGCACAGAGCATTCTGGGAGTAGAGGACATCAAGTAATTATGAAATGAAAATAATGAAATTAACTAAAACTTTTTTTTGTCACTAGTGACAAAAATTTGTTTTAGACCAAAATTTATAATCATGGAAATGTTAAAGATGTTTAGGGAATACATTCTTTATTTCTACCTGTGTAATCTCGCTTATTGTTGCTTTCTTTTGTACAAGTAAACTTTGACATTGAAAAAGAGGCTCAACAGACTTTTTACAGAGTAAGAATTTTTTTCAACATAAAAATACAATAATCCAGCAACACAACAAGACTGATGAACTGTCAACAGACACGAATCACTCCTCCCCCTTGCTTTTAGGACTTATGACTTCCCCAGTGTCTGCTCCTGCCCAGGCAGTCAGATTTCATCTCCATTTTAGTGTGGAATCTGATCCCTGTACATATTAAAATGTTGCTTAATTCTACTAACATTTCTTCTTAATTGCTCATGTGTCTTACATGACATAAATTTATCAGGGCTTATCATGAACTTCTAGCCTAGGAAGAAAAATTACCTTTAACAAATCTTTCATTTCATTTCATTTCATCAAATTGCATCTTGATGGATTGAGACAGTTGGGCAAAGTAATTTCCATTATCTGATTATCATAACATTTATTTTTATTAAAAACAAACAAATTAGCAGTTCAGTGTTTCATATATTCGCAGAGATGAAATCCTGTGCACACTCAGAGGCCCTGTGCATGACACAGAGAGGGACCTGGGTGGACACTACATTCAACCAGTTAAAGCACTTTCCCAGGTTGTGTTTTTGAATCTTGAAAGTATGGCCCTTGTGAAACATTCTAACACTGTGAATTTGAAGTCTCCTTATACAGTGACTGCCCGGAAGTTTAAAACTTTAAATAATCTCTCAAACTTGCCCTAGAAATTTAAGTTGGCCTATTAAAGTTTTTCCTCCCTTGTTTGAACAACTTCTTTGTTTCACTAACGGCAAATCTCCTGTGTTTTGTCACGTTGTTATTGAACAAGTTTAATGATTTGCTTAGGACTTCATCTAGAGGCATTACCAAGCAGCTCAAGATTAGAAACGTATGGTAGTAGAGGCTCTCCTAGAATAAATGGGAATATTTTATTCAGCTACTGAGAAGGGTCTCCAGAGATCAAATTAGAAACTGGCTGTGAAGGGAGATGTTTAGGCATGCTCTGGAATTATTTATCAGCATTTTCTGCTTGTGTGAGAATAAGCAGACATTAAGTTTAAATTAAACAAAGGGGAAAAGAAAACAAGTTTTTTTCAGTAATTTGACTGCTAATGATATTTCTGAATTATTCTCAGCTTAATAGTTTAAGTAATTTGCAATGATAATAATTGTTCCTGCTAACACTCCAATAGTGTCAATTTTTTTTCCCTTTTTGCCAAGATTAACCCCCTTTAAAGCCTTTAATGGTCATGTAATTGCAAATTTATTGTGGGCTTTGTTAATTTTTAAATGTGTTTTCTTCTTGACATTTCTTTTAATTTAATTTTATTTTATTACATTCATCAACTATATGAGAAACTAACTTAAAAGTCCATTAAAAAGGAATAAATGTTCTTTATGTTGCACTTGTTTATCTTTATTTATAATGAGCCTGAGTTTTTAGATAGACTAAAAGCAGTTTAATTATTACTTTCAACATTAATGTGCTTTTCTCATTCACTCATTCAAAATGAGTATGCTTTTAGGGTTTTTGGAAAGAAGTAAACTGTTAACATTGGATTGCAATTGTACCTTAAATAATTAAACAAAACGGACCATATCCCAAATTAACACACTAACCTGTATTCTAAATAACATGTAGGTGATGAAGTTGTAATAAAAGCAATTAAATTTTGTTCTTAAAAGAAAATGGCATACTATCACAAATAATTGGTAATTGAAAATATTTTCATGTGACATTTGGCAGGTTAATGAAGCTAGAAACTAAAACCCTAGGTGCTATGGCTGCTTTTCATACTGTGGGAATAGAAATATATAGCTCAACATTTTCTCAGCCAGTAAATTGTCTTTCTTGTGTCTGGAACTAAGTCACCATATCAATCATCTGCATAGAAATGACCAGGAACACTACAGCTCCCCTCATTGCTCACTGTTTTGAAAGTAAAACGCCTGATGAAAATTACACTCTCCCTAAAAATTCAAGTTGCATATTTCAATGGTCTGGTTTTATATTAACCTTACTAAAAAATGTGGTTATCTGTTCTAGAATAATTTCTATTAACTTATTCCATTGTGATTTAGAATTAAATTGTACCATAAATATTTTAAAAAGTAAAAAAGAGAAAGAAAAAAGTTAGATAAAGTGAACTGAGGACTCAATAAAAGCAGACTCTTTTCCTGGCCAGAGGGAAAATATTCTTAAATTTTTAAATATATAAAATGAAATCCTTGTTTGTATGAATTGAGAAAAAGATATAATTTGGTACATTTTTTTCTTAATCTGAAACTGCAAACATTAATGACTTTTACACACTTTGAAGCGGCATTCTCTACCCTTTGCTAATACTCTTTCAATGCTTGGGAATCAAGAATTACAAGATAAGATATTAAAACAGCCCAAAAATTAATAGAATACTGTGAATTAAAGTAATAAAAATAACTGAACTACTGACATAAATGAAGAGAATAGTAGTAATTCAAATGGACATTAGTGATAAAAATTTAGTAAGTTCCTTACTATTAGTTTCTTTCAAATATTCTTAGTATTTACATGTATATGTTCTTGTTTTTACCTCAATTGCTTAATTTTCTGAAATTTTAGAGAGATATATATTTTATAACTCTTATCTAGTAATGACCAAAGTCACTCAGATACCCCACAAAACACATATTTGTGACATGTATTTTTCATATCTAGATAGTTGGCATCTTATCTATTTCAAACTTTTAAACAATTGCTTTGCAGCATTTTCATGGATAGTAAAAACTACTTACAAATATGTTCTTTCTATTTATTTAATAACCTAATATGGGGCTTTCCTCTTTGTCTATTTCCTTTTTTTAATTTTTTTAATTGATTTTTTGCAGTATAATAGTAGTCCATGTTTTCCTTTCCCCCTCCCCCTTATCCTCCCCCCAGCCTCCCCCACCCCCCACTCTTTGTCTATTTCTTTATTAGCTCCTGATGCTTTAAATTCTAAAAAGGTAATTTAAAAAATATATATATATATATTATGGATTTTTCATAGAGAGGAAGGGAGAGGGATAGAAAGTCAGAAACATCAATTAGAGAGAAACATCAATCAACTGCCTCCTGCACACCCCCTACTGGGGATGTGCCTGCAACCAAGGTACATGCCCTTGACCGGAATCGGACCCGGGACCCCTCAGTCTGCAGGCCAACGCTCTATCCACTGAGCCAAACCGGTTTCGGCTAAAAAGGTAAATTTTTTATCACTCATCATGTAATTGATTAACTATTATGTGCACCATAATAAGGGGACAGTATTGGTAAAGAATGGGCTTGAAAAGCCATTGCAGCATCAGTTTTCTGATAAAGGTTTGAAAGGGAAGTTTACTGCTTTTAACTAATGTATATTTATTCTGAATCCTTAGAAGTGAGGTACTCTCTACATGACAATCTCTCTAATACATATATAGCTGTGTCTATTTATGACTCACCAATCCTCTCTTCTTTATGTGGATTTCTTGGTCCACCTCTTCAACATTTCTTTAATTCATTTCCAATATTTTTCATTCTTTGCCTCACATCTCAGGAGATTTTATTATATCTTCCTGGGAAAAAACTTCCCTATTTTAATTCAACTGTCCATACATGTACTGGTATCTGGGATGCTGATGACTGAAGAGTGAGGAGGCACAGGAATCACAGGAACCTTCTGATTTGTTCTAATTAAATTGTCTTTAGATTCTTGTAGTCCTACCTTTCTTATTTTATTCAACATAAATCTTCCTCACTCTCTTCAAATATTTGGGCCCATTATTTCAACACTTATTTTGACAAATGAGTAAGTTCTTACTCCATAGAATTCAGTCTCGTTGCCAAACTCCAAATTTTCATTTTTTTTCTTTCCTCCTATTATAAAAGAGGATATGTCCTCTCTTATATTGAAAGATAAACTTTGCATCAGCTCCAGATACCCAACTGTAAGCCTTCTCAAGAAACTGAAACCCTTCTCTCATTCTATTGGCTTCTATCCTTTCGTCTCTCTATATACTGAAGATCATATATTAAAAACAAAGAAGCAAATAATATTCTGCCTTTACTACAAGTTACCCCAGTAAATTATTCTCTTCTACAAATAATTGCACATAGTTTTCATCTACATGTTGCTCCTTCTTCCTTACCTCCCACTCATTCCTCCAAATACTGTCACATTATCGACATTCCACCATCTGAACACTCTCACCAAAATCACCAATGATTAGGTTTATGCTAAATTTTGTGGGTATTTCTCAAAATCCTACTTCGTTCCTCAGCACCATTTGACAGCATGAACCACTCCCTCCTTGTTCCAATAACCTCTTTTAGTTGCCTTCCTAATAACATATTTCAGGAGTTGACACACTATGGCCCACAGGCCAAAGGTAGTCCTTCATCTGTTTTTGTAAATAAAGGCTTATTGGAGAACAATGATACTCATTTGTTTATTCTCTTGTCTATGACTGCCTTTAGAGTCCATGGTAGAGTTGAATACTTGGGATAATATCTTATCACAGAGCTTAAATATTCATTTTTTTATCTTTTGCAGAAAAATTTTGTCAATCTCTATTATATTTCTTTTTTATAAAGTAATCTATTTAGATTCTGGAAATTGGTCTCAATTCTAGGTTTTATTTTCTTACTAGCTCTTTTAAATGTCAATGTTTATCCAGGGTCTTATCTTTTTATTACTGTACATAGTATATTTGAAATATTCCATCTGTATATATGGGATCTTCACATACTAGCTGGTATATGTGTTGTTAACTTCCAAATGTGTACATACAGCTCAAACATCTCTTCTGTGCCTCAAAAACATATATCCTACTGCAAATATCCTTCTATTTAATTATCACCTAGGTTTGTAAAAGTTAACAAACACAAAAGTGAACATACTTTCTGAGTTGGCTCTCCAATCTGCTTCTCCTTTGTTGTCTTCTCACTAACAGGCTCCATTCATTAGTTGAGTGATAAAGTGAAGTTTTATAATGGCCTCCTCTTGCCTTTTTTGGGCAAATATATCAGAATGTCCTAATTTTTAGCATACTTCAGGTCCTCTCCATGTCTACTATGGATCACCTCAAAAACCAGTTAATGTTCACTCATTTCAATTGTCAACCTTAGCAATGTTTATGGCTCAACATGCACTGTCTTTTCCCACCATTTATACCCACATTCTCCTCCTTCCTCACGCCCCAATTCAATGGGTTAACTCTTGATTCAGGCTTCTGTTTTCATCCTCAAAGATTTCATTCTCAGTTGGGGGAAAAGATGGCAGCTGGCAGGACAGAGGTGAGGGAGAGAAAGTGAGTGAGTGAGGGTATAAAAGGAGAGTGTGTGGATATGTGTGGTGTGTGTGTTTGAGTGAGTAAAGGATAGTTAATTCTCGCAAGAGCAGCATGGGCTAACAGACAAGGCTCTCTTGGACAAGGAGAGGCTACTACCGCTGTGGGCATTCCCTGGGCTGCAGGACTCAGGCATGGAGTCCACGTCATCTAGAAGGGGACAGGGCCTTCTCTAGGAACTCATCAGCACCACCAACCAGTCAGGACTTTGACGCTGCCCGCGACCCAGCAGCCACTCCAGCCAAAATCCTGCTACTCCAGCCACAGACCCGCAAACCACAGGACCTCCACTTCCAAAGGTGTACCATTCCCACACCAGTAAGTGTAACTTTCCCCTCCCCAGAGCTCTGGACAACACATCCGCACATCTCCAGCAGGTATACAGGGCACACCACTCCATAGGCAGTGCCTGGGAGCTCCCAGGAGCCCCAGTGGGTATGATTCTGTACAGAAAAGGGCACACTGCCCCGCAGTAGAATTTCTGAATTTATACTGCCTGCATAACTGCCTACAGATACCCCAGCCATGCAACTTCAGCTCCAGGGCTCCTCAAAGTGCATCAAAGCTCTGCACAGATAAACGTACTGCCAGCCACAGTCCACACGTGCATTTGCACATTTTGAATGGGCAAGCATCCTGAGCCCATCTATCCCTAGGGCGCTTGTGGGAGCTGTTGTGAGTTCTTGCTGGGTGTGATCTTGGACAAACAGGGATGCACCTCCCAGTAGTAGAAATTTTGAATTCACTCATCCTGGTTACCTACACACAGATACCTCAGCACATAACTTCTGTGCCAGGGCCCCTCAAAGTGCGTGAAAGCTCTGTGCCAACAAATTCACCACCACAAACATGCACATTTTCAAAGGGCAGGCACCATGAGCCAATATATCCACAAGGTCCTCTGGGGAGCTGCTTTAACCCCTGCTGGGTATGATTCTGGACAGATAAGGATATGCTGTCCTGCAGTAGAAACTCTAAATTTCTCTCTTCCTGAATAACTGCTTACATACACCCCATCTGCTTAACTTTAGTGCCAGACCCCTCAAAGTGCATCAGAGCTCTGTGCCAGCAAATGCACCAGCAGCCACAGTCCATGTGCATATTTTCAACTGGTAGGCACGCTGAGCCCATTTATCCACAGGGTGCTTATGGGAGCTGCTGTGAGTCTTCACTGGGTGTGATTTTGGACAAACAAAGATGCATGCTCCTGGCTATAGAAATTATGAATTCACTCATCCTGGATACCTGCCCACAGATGCCTCAATTACGCTGTTTCAGTGTCAGGGACCCTCAGAGATCTTCATTTCCACTTGCTGGTGAATGCACCATGGATGCCCCTGTGAGACTCCACTGGGAGTTTGCGCATATCCACTATAGGTGCAGCAGCAAAAGCTGAGTCTGCCCACCCCACAACTACAGAACTCTGGACATCACACTCATGCCCTTCAAGACTGCAGGCTTCCTGTGGCCCATGACCCCAACAGAGGGTTCCTGGGTACCACTGTGAGTCCCCACTGAGCATACGTGATTCTAATCAAGGGCACAAGACAGCAAAAAATTGGGACACCCCCCTCCACAGTTGCTGACTGCTAGACACCACAGTTGTACCTTTCCAGCTCACAAGCCTACATAAAGAGAACCCAGATAGCTCAAGAAAGGAGCTACACTATATTACCAAACCCAGGAGACCTGAGAGATCATACCAGTAGCACCATTCCCAAAAGAACCTGAGTATCAAACCAATCAGACCTACAATTAAAATGTTACAGCAAAACATGAGAAGACAAAAAAAAAATTCCCAAAGGAAAGAAAAAGAGGGATCACCAGGAAGGGAGTTAAATGAAATTGAGGCAGGCAGCATATCAGAGAAAGAATTTGAGTAATGGTCATAAGGATGTATAAAGGGCTGGATACCAAATACATTCAACTCAATGACAAATGCACACAACTCAATGAGAACTATAAGGAAATGAATAAGACTAACATGAAAAGGAACCAATAGGAGATAAATAACGACATAGCTGCAATAAAGAACACAATGGAAGGCTTAAACAGTAGATTAGAAGAGGCAGAAAACCGTGTCAGCAAATTAGAATACAAAGTAGGAAAAAACATACAAACACAGCAACAACTGGAAAGAAGATTTAAAAGCCAAGAGGAGAGCCCAAGGGAGCTTTGGGACCACACAAACAAAACAATATTTGCATAATAAGAGTACCAGAAGGAAAGGAAGAGAAGCAAGGAATAGAAAACCTGTTTGAAGAAATATTGATAGAAAACTTCCTTAATATTGGCAAGAAAAAAACTATGCAAATCCAATAAGTACATACAGTCCTAAACAAGTTGAACCCCAAAAGACCAGCACCAAGACACATCATAATTAAACTGGCAAACACTAATGACAAAGCAAGAATATTAAAGGCTTCCAGAGAGAGACAGAAAGTTACCTACAAGGGATCTCCTATTAGAATACCAACTAATTTCTCAACAGAAACACAGCAGGCCAGAAGGGAATGGAATGAAATATACAAAGTGATGCAAAACAAGGTACTGAATCCAAGAATACTATACCCAGCAAGACTATCATTCAAAACTGAAGGTGGAATCAGGAGTTGCACAGACAAAAGAAAAAAAGGATTAAGGGACTTTATTACCACCAAACCAACAATTTAAGAAATCCTGAAGGGTCTGCTCTAAAGAAAAAAAAAGAAATAGGAAGCAAAGAAGGAACACAGAGGTAAAGAAAAAAAAATGGCAACAAACAAGTACCTATCAATAATAACTTTAAATGAATTAAATGCCCCAATCAAAAGATATAGAGTAACTGAATGGATAAGAAAACATGATCCATATATCTGCTGTTTACAGGAAACCCACTTCAGAAAAAAAAAAAAAAAGATGCACATATCCTGATGGAAAAGGGATTGAAAAAGGCTTTTCAGGAAAATGTAAATGAAAAAACACACTGGGGTAGCAATACTTATATCTGACAACTTAGATCTCAAAGTGAAGGAAATAACAAGAGATAAGAAAGGCCACTTCATAATATTAAAGGGAGCAATCCAACAAGAAAAAATAACTCTGGTAAACATATACACACCCAATACAGGAGCACCCAAATACATAAAAGAAACCTCATGGAAGATATCAAGGGAGAGATTAACAGCAATACAATCATAGTAGGGGACTATAATACCCCACAATTACCACTGGAAAAATCATCTAAACAAAAAATCAGCAAAGAACATCAATCTTAAATGACTCATTAAACCAGATGGAATTAATTGACATCTTCAGAACATTTCACCCCAAAGCCACAGAATATTAATTCTTCTCAAGTACACATGGGTTCTTTTCAAAGGTAGAAAATGTATTGGGTCACAGGTGAAGTCTCATCAAATTCAGAAAGGTAGAAATCATATCAAGCATCTTCTCATATCACAACGGCATAAAACTGTAAATAAACTACAATAAAAACAATCCAAAGAAATCAAACACATAAAGAATAATTAGGATGCTATTAAACAATGACTGGGATACCAGAGAGATCAAAGAAGAAATAAAAAAAAAAGCATCATGGCAACAAATGACAATGGAAACACAACAATCCAAAATCTGTGGGACACACCGAAAGCAGTCTTGAAAGAGAAGTTCATAGCTCTACAAGCCTACTGCAAAAAACAAGAAACAATGGTAATAAATTACCTAACCCTACAACTTAAAGAGTTAGAAAGAGAGCAACAAGAAAAGCCAAGTGTAAGCAGAAGGAAGGAAATAATAAAGATCAGAGTGGAGATAAACAACATAGAAACCAAAGAAACAATACAAAACATCAACAAAACCAAGAGCTGGTTTTTTGAAAGGATAAACAAGATCGATGCACCTCTAGCCAGGCTCACGAAGAAGCAAAGAGAGAGGACCCAAATAAAAAAAAAAAACTCAGAAATGAAAGAAGAGAAATAACAACAGACTTTACCAAAATGCAAAGGATTGTAAAAAAAAAAATACTATGAACAATTCTATTCCAACAAACTGGACTTCCTGGAAGAAATGGACATATTTCTAGAAAAGTACAATCTCCCAAAACTCAATCAGGAAGAATCTAAACATCTCAACAGGCCAATAACTATGGAGGAAATTGAAGCAGTCATCAAAAAGCTTCTAGGAAACAAAAGTCCGGGGCCAGACAGCTTCACAAGGGAGTTTTACCAAACATTCATGGAAGAACTAAAATCTATCATCCTTGGACTTTTCCAAAAATTCAAGAGGAAGGAGCTCATTCCATGAAGCTAGCATCACCCTAATACCAAAACCAGATAAAGAGAACACAATGAGAGAGAATAACAGGCCAATATCCCTCATGAATATAGATGCCAAAATCCTCTACAAAATTCTAGCAAATCATATTCAGCAGCACATCAGAAAAATCATACATCATGACCAAGGAAGATTTATCCCAAGGATGCATGGATGGTACAATATCCGCAAATCAATAAATGTGATACATCACATGAACAAATTGAGAGATAAGGTAGTCCTTCCACTAGAGATGGACTGCCGCCTGGCCCCCCATTTTTCCAAATTAATGTTTTTCTGAGTCTTTGTTCGTTTGTGTGTGGCCTTCTCCAGAACCCGAACCCTGAACTGAAACCCTAAACACGCAGGACGTGAAAAGCATTCCAACATCTGGCGCCCGAACAAACAAACAAACAAACAAACAAACAAAAAAACCAAAAAGCCAAAAGAACAAAACAAAAAACAAAACAAAATCTGGTGCCAGAAGTCAGCGAGTCTGGAGAAGAAGATATTTTCGCCTAAGAGCAAAGGAGAAGAGGATTTTTTCGCCTAATAAAAGCAAAGGAGGAGATGATGTTTTTTGCCTAAAAAGAGTGAAGGAGGAAATATACCGGTGTGGAATTTCAAAGCCCACGGACTAACTGCAGAAGCCATGGTCTGTAAGTAGGGTGGGGAAGGTCTTTTTCAGCCAGGCTAATGGGGAAGAATTAGAATTTTGGTTTGTTCTAAGGAATTAAAAATTTATAGTTTTTGTTTCATGTTATAGAACATAACCTTTTGTTTTCTAAAGAAGGTACATTTAAATCTTTAGTGTTGGTCAAAAAAGGTAGTCAAAATTTGGAAAAAGCTGAGCACCAGGTAAAAATTTAACAAAAACAAAAAACAAACAAACAAAAACTGTTTAAAAGGTAGTCAAAATTTGAAAAAAGGGAGAACACCAAGATGGCGGCATAAACAAACACCTATTGTTCTGCCCCACGCAACGATTTAAGAACTACAACATAACAGCAGAACAGACAAGCACCCAGAATCGCCAGAAAGCTGGCTGAATGTAAACTCCACTAATAGGAGCAAAGGTGGGACACAGACTCAGGACCTGCGGGAGTGCAGACGGAAACAGGTTAGGAGCCGCCCTGGTCGCGCGCGCAGGCTGGGGCTGGAGCAGGGACCAGCCGGATTTCTCCGACCGGGCCCAGATTTCCCGAGCCGGGCGAGGTCCGAGATCCGGGGTACGAGAAGTCTCCCTGCACAGATTCCCCAGAACCAGCGAGGTCCGAGGTCCAGGGGACGCACCCTGGAAGCGGGGCGCTGCAGAAGCTCCTAGTCCCAAGGGTCGTGCAAACCCGCGACTTGCCCCCTGGAAACTTGTCTCCTGGTTCCGGAAACCATCTATTTTACAGCCCTGGGCTAGACTTTTGGTGTGCAGGCACATTTGGGGAAAGGCAGAGTTGTCTGGCAAGGGGAAGAGACTAGCGGCTTTCTCTTGGAGGAGTCTGCAGCCATCCCCACCCAGCACAGACCCACGCGCGCGAGCGTCGCATAGGACCCAGCCGCTGCTGCCACCACGGTGGAGCCCAGAGACTCCGCCCATCCAACCTGAACACAGTCTCCCTTCACAGCCAATTGGCCTGGAGGTCAAACCCTCCTAGGGCTAACAACAAAAAGCTGGGTTTAAATTCAAAAACACTGAATACAACCCATAAAGGATTGCATTAAGAGTACCCACCTCAGGTAACCGGGGAGACTGAGCCACTGTCCCTTTAAGGATAGCCACCACCATGCAGAGACATGGAAAGAAATCAGGTGTGAAAGAACTGGAGGAGAAAAGACGACAAGACATAGAGTTCAAAACCACGGTTATAAGGCTTTTCAAGAGGCTCCTACAAAAGGCCGATCAACTTAATGAGAATTACCAGGAAATAAACAAGACCAACCAGCAAATGAATGAGAATTACAAGGAGATGAATGATACTTACAAGGAAATGAATGAGACCCTCAGGGAAATGAACAAGACCTCTGAGGATACGAACCAGACCCTCACAAATAAAAAAAAACGACCAACTAGAAATCAAGCATACACAGACTAAAATAAAAAATATTACAGAAAGTCCTAAAAGCAGTCCAGAGGGCCACAAGAACCAAGTCAAAGATTTGAAATACAAAGAACCAAAATCCACTCAGCTGGAAAAGCAAGAAACAAAAAGAATTCAGATAATTGAAGATAGCGTAAGGGGCCTCTGGGACAACCTCAAGCAAGCCAACATCCGAATTATTGTGGTGCCAGAAAAAGAGAGAGAGCAAGTTAATGAAAACCTACTGGAAGAAATAGTGACTGAAAACTTTCCCCACCTGGTGAAAGAAACTGACTTAAAAGCCCAAGAAGTACACAGAACCCCAAAATATAGGAATCTAAAGAGGACCACACCAAGACATATCATAATTAAAATGCCAAGAGCAAAAGATAAAGAGAGAATATTAAAAGCAGCAAGAGAAAAACAGTTGGTTACCTACAGGGGAGCACCCATACGATTGTCAGCGGATTTCTCAACAGAAACGATGCAGGCCAGACGTGAGTGGCAAGAAATATTCAAAATAATGAAGAGCAAGAATCTACAACCAAGATTACTCTATCCAGCAAAGCTATCATTCAGAATTGAGGACCAGATAAAGTGCTTCGCAGATAAGAAAAAGCTAAAGGAGTTCATCAACACCAAACCAGTATTATATGAAATGCTGAAAGATATTCTTTAAGAAGATGAAGAAGAAAAAGGTAAAAATATAAATTATGAACAACAAATACACATCTATCAACAAATGAACATAAAAATCAAGTGAACTGATAGGCTGATGAACAAGATAAACTGGTGGATATAACAGAAACATGGACATAGAGAGGGAATGGACTGACAATTCTTAGGGAGAAAAGTATTGTTGGAAGTACAGCAAGAGATTGGACAAGAATCTTGCAACAATGGGAGAGGATATTGGGGAGGAGGAGGTGAGGGCAGAGGGTGGGATAGGTACAGGGTGGAGGGAAGATATAGGGGGATTAAAAAGGGGAAACAATGTAATTAATAAACTGAACAATAAAAAAAATTTTGAAAAAAAAACAAATTGAGAGATAAAAACCACATAGTCATATAAATTGATGCAGAAAAAGCATTTGACCAAATTCAATACCCATTTTTGATAAAAACTCTCAGCAAGGTGGGAATAGAAGGATCATACCTAAAAGCCATATATGATAAACCCACAGCCAACATCATACTCAGTGGGAAAAAGCTGAAACCATTTCCGCTATGAAAATGAACAAGACAGGGATGGCCACTCTCACCACTTCTATTTGACATAGTACTGGAAGTATTAGCCATTGCAATTAGACAAGAAGAATAAAAAAAGGCATCCAAATTGGAAAAGAAGAAGTAAAGCTATATCATGCTTAAGAAGAAGTAAAGCAATATCATGCTTATTTGCAGATGACATGATATTGTACATAAAAAAAACAGAAAGACTCCATCAAAAAACTATTACACTTAATAAATGAATTCAGCAATGTAGCAGGATAGAAAATTAATGCCAATAAGTCTATGAAATTTCTATACACCAATAATGAACATAAAGAGAGACTAAAAATAATCATATTTACCATCACACCAAAAAAATTAAGATATCTAGGAATAAACTTAACTAACAAGGTAAAAGACCTATACACAGAAAACTATAGGACACTGAAAAAAGAGAGAGAGGAAGACATAAATAGATGGAAGAACACAGCATGTTCATGGATTGGTAGAATCAACATCATTAAAATGTCCATACTATAGATTCAATGCACTCCCCATTAAAATAACAATGGCATATTTCACAGACCTAGAAAGAAGTCTTCAAAAATCCATCTGGAATAAAAAAAAAAAGACCCCGAATAGCCACAACAATTCTGAGAAAGAAGAAAAACGTAGGTGGGATCTCAATACCAAATTTCAAGCTCATTACAAAGCCCCTGTTCTCAAAACAGCATGGTACTGGCACAAGAACAGACATATAGACTAATAGAGTAGAATAGAGAACCCAGATATAGACCAAATTACTTTGCTCAATTATTATTTGACAAGGGAGGCATGAATGTACAATGAAGTCAAGACAGTCTCTTCAATAAATAGTGTTGGGAAAATTGGACAGATACATGCAAAAAATGAAACTAGACCACCAACTTACATCATGCACAAAAAAAATCTCAAAGTGGATAAAGGAATTAAACATAAGACTGGAAACCATAAAAATACTAGAGGAATCTCTAGGCAGAGAAAATTGAGACATATGTCAAAGCAATTTCCTCTCCAATACAGTTCCTACGTCAATGAAAACTAAAGAGAAAATAAACAAATGGGACTACATCAAAATAAAAAGCTTTTGCACAGCAAAAGAAACCATCAACAAAACAATAATCAAGCTCACTATATGAGAGAACATATTTGCAAATGTTATCACTGATAAAGGTTTAATCTTCAACATTTTACAGGGAACTCATACAACTTAATAAAAGGAAATTAAAAGATCCAATAAAAAAATGGACCTAAATAGAAACTTTTTCAAAAGAAGACAGAAGAAAGGCCAAGAGACATATGAAAACATGCTCAGTCACAAATTAGCTGAGAGATGCAAATCAAAATAACAATGTGGTACCATCACACACCTGTCAGAATGGCTATCATCAACAAATCAACAAACAAGTGCTGGCGGGGATTCAGAGAAAAAGGAACTCTGGTACACTGCTATTGGGAATGCAGACTGGTGCAGCCACTGTGGAGAACAGTATGGAGTTTCCTCAAAAAACTAAAAAATGAAACTCTCATTTGACCCAATAATCCCACTTCTAGGAATATATCCCAAGAAACAAACAAACAAACAAAAATAACACCAATCAGAAAGGATATATGCACCCCTATGTTCATAGCAGCACAATTCACCATAGCTTAGATTTGGAAACAGCCTAAGTGCCCATCAGCAGATGAGTGGATTATAAAACTATGGTATATCTGCACAATGGAATTCTACACTGCTATAAAAAAGAAGGAATCCCTGCCATTTTCAGCAGCAAGGATGGAACTGGAGAGCATTATGCTAAGTGAAATAAGCCAGGCAATGAAAGAAAAATACCACATGATCTCACTCATTTATGGAAAATAAAGAACATTATAACCTGATGAACATAAAGATAGATACAGAGGCAGTAAAGCGTTGAACCAACTGTCAAATTACAGCGGGAAGGCTTGGAAGTGTTGAGAAGTGGGGGAAGAGATCAACTGAAGGATTTGTATGCATGCATATATAAGCACAACCAATGGACACAAGACACTGGGGGTAGAATGGGATAAGGGCATGTGACAGGGTGTAGGAAAGGTAGGGAAGGCCATGGGGAAAAAAGGATATATATGTACTATTATATGTAGTACTTTAAACAATAAAATACATTTTTTTAAAAAGATTTCATTGTCCCACAAATCTTTGCAGACTACCTTACTATCTCTTTTTATGTTTCCCAATTTCTCCATGCTTTCTCTTGGAGAGAAATATATCATTCCCTTTACTATATTCAAAGTCTGTGACTGATTTTGTGTTGGTTTTCATTGTGGTTTATTATACAAATTGCATAATATTTAACTCAAAGTAAGAACACAATAATCTTATAAGGTTTCATCAACTGGAGAACCATCCATACCTTATATGCTATCTGAAAAAGCTGATGGGTTTTTAATTAATTTACTATTATGAGCAACTTTTATTTAAATTATTGTTTTCAATTCCTAAAATGTAAGATTCTATGTATCTTCAGGTATTACTCAATGGTCAACTTTGAATATGCAGGGCTGGTCTGTGTCTTTTACGGAAGAAATACCTTTATCCCTGGATCCTTCTTTCTTTGTTAAGGCTTGTATACAGAGCTTTTGCAGACATAAAAGAATAATTAGCTGTTTTGCAAGGTGCTGCTGGGCAGTATAATGCCATGACCAAAAATGTCACCAACTATAAATTTGAAAGCAGTACATTCGCATTTTGAAAAAGGCAGTGTGGCTGTGTTTAGTCATTATGCTTTATATTTTTAAATATCATTGTATTTATTTTTATTTCTGAAAAGAAATGACATGTATTTTATGAATTTTATAAGTGTAATCAATTGACAAATTAATATATAGTACAACCTAAAATCATAGAGTATATTTTTATTTTTTAATATATATTTTTTTATTCTTCAGAGTATTACAAATAGTAGTACATATATTTCCTTTTTTCCTCCCTATTAACCTCCTCCTGACCTCCCCTATCCCCCAGCACATGCCCTCACCTCGCCCCCCTCACCCCCAGTGTCTTGTATCCATTGGTTATGCTTATATGCATGCATACAAGTCCTTTGGTTGATCTCCCACAGCCCCCGCCCCTCATCCTCCCCTGCCTTCCCACTTAGTTTGAGAGTCTTTTCAATGCTTCTTTGCCTCTGTATCTTCCCTCCCCCCATTTCTTTTCTTTAAAAAAAATATTGCATCTGCATACTAGATATAAACATATTAGAACAAAAAATGTTTGAGTCTCAGTTTCTGAGTCCCAGTTTCAATGTCAAATGGTTCCTTATGTGTGCATATCAGCAATGGTATCTGGATGGTGGACAAATGGTGGCAATGCAGGTTCCACCCTCTCTGGTTTGGTCCTGGGCAGCCTGAAGCAATGCATAGTTGCTGACTGCTAGCATGGCAAGTTGTCATCAGCGTCTTCCATTTCTGGCCTGTCTTTGAGATTGGAACAGACCTGTCAGTTCCTCTTTGTTGCAGGAATCCATATGGCCTTGTAGTTGTTTTCCATCTCTGGCTAACCAGCCATCCTCCAGGGCCAGGCAAGGTGATGTGAGGTTCAGTTCTGAGATGAACTACCTGAGGTTTGACATTCTGATGGACATTTCTCAGTCTCTGGATCCATTCTTGTTCATCAGTCTATGCCGTTCATTATATTCCACAAATGAGTGAGATCGTGTGATACTTATCTTTCTCTGCCAGGCTAATTTCACTTAGCATAACGCTCTCCAGCTCCATCCATGTTGTTGCAAATGGTAGGAGCTCCTTCTTTTTTACCGCAGCATAGTATTCCATGGTGTAGATGTACCACAGTTTTTTACTCCACTCATCTGCTGATGAGCACTTAGGCTGTTTCCAAATCTTAGCTATGGTAAATTGTGCTGCTATGAACATGGGAGTGCATATATCCTTTCTAATTCGTGTTTCTAGTTTCTTGGGATATATTCCTAGAAGTGGGATCACTGGATCAAATGGGAGCTCCATCTTTAGTTTTTTAAGGAAATTCCATACTGTTCTCCACAGTGGCTGCACCATTCCGCAATCCCACCAGCATTTCACAAAGGTTTCTTTTTCTCCACATCCTCACCAACACTTGTCGTTTGTTGATTTGTTGATGTAAGCCATTCTGACAGGTGTGAGATGATACCGCATTGTCATATTGATTTGCATCTCTCAGATAATTAGTGACTTTGAACAGGTTTTCATATGTCTCTGGACCTTCCTTTTATCTTCTTTCAAAAAGATTCTATTTAGGTCTGTTGCCCATTTTTTTTTTTTGGATCAGTTGTCCTCCTTTTATTGAGTTGCTTGAGTTGCCTGTAGATGCTTGAGATTAACCCTTTATCACTGATAACATTTGCAAATATGTTCTCCCTTATAGTGGGTTTTCTTGTTGTTTTGTTGATGGTTTCTTTAACTGTGCAAAAGCTTTTTATTTTGATGTAGTCCCATTTGTTTATTTTGTCTTTAGCTTCCATTGGCCTAGGAGGGGTATCATCGAAGAAGTTCTTTTGGCATATGTCTGAGATTTTTCTTCCTGTGGATTTCTCTACTATTTTTATGGTTTCCTGTCTTATGTTTAAGTCCTGTATCCATTTTGAGTTTATTTTTGTGTGTCATGTAATTTGGTGGTCTAGTTTCATTTTTTTTGCATGCATCTATCCAACTTTCCCAACACCATTTATTAAAGAGACTGTCTGGACTCCATTTTATGTTCATGCCTCCTTTGTCAAATATTAATTGAGCATAGTGGTTTGGGTTGATACCTGGATTCTCTATTCTATTCCATGAGTCTATATGTCTCTTCATGTGACAGTACCAGGATGTTTTGAGAACAGTGGCTTTGTAATACAGCTTGAGATCTGGTATTGAAATCCCACCGACTCTGTGCTTCTTTCTCAGGATTGCTGTGGTTATTTGGGGTCTTTTTTACTCCAGATGAATTTTTGGAGAGTTCTTTCTAGAACTCTTGGTATTTTAATGGGGATTGCATTGAATCTACAGATTGCTTTGGGTAGTATGGACATTTTAATTATGTTGTTTCTACCAATCCATGAACATGCTATGTTCTTCCACCTGTTTACGTCTTCCTCTATCTCTTTTTCCAGTGTCCTGTCGTTTTCCGTAAATAGGTATTTTACCTCCTTAGTTAAGTTTATTCCTAGGTATCTTAATTTTTTGGTGTGATGGTAAATGGAATTGCTTTTTTAATCTCTCTTTCTGTAAGTTCACTATTGGTGTATAGAAATGCCATAGATTTCTTGGCATTAATTTTGTATCCTGCTACATTGTTGAACTCATTCATTAAGTCTATTAGTTTTTTTATGGAGTATTTCTGGTTTTTATGTACAATATCATGTCATCTGCAAATAAGGATAGCTTTACTTCTTCTTTTCCAATTTATATGCCTTTTATTTATTCTTCCTACCTAATTGCAATGGCTAATACTTCCAGTATTATGTCGAGCAGGAGTGGAGAGAGTGGGCACCCCTGTCTTGTTCCTGTTCTTAGGGGAAATGGTTGTAGTTTTTGCCCATTGAGTATGATATTTGCTGTGGGTTTATCATATATGGCTTTTATTATGTTGAGGTATGATCTTTTTATTCCCACCTTGTTGAGAGTTTTTATTAAAAAAGGGTGTTGGATTTTGTCAAATGCATTTTCTGCATAAATTGATGTGACTGTGGTTTTTATCTCTCAATTTGTTCATGTGATATATCAGATTTATTGATTTGCGGATATTGTACCATCCTTGAATTCCTTGGATAAATACTACTTGGTCATGGTATATGATCTTTCTGATGTACTGCTGGATCTGATTTGCTAGAATTTTATTGAGGATTTTGGCATCTACATTCATGAGGGATATTGGCCTGTTATTCTCTTTCATTGCGTTCTCTTTATCTGTTTTTGGTATTAGGGTGATGCTAGTTTCATAGAAGGTGTTTGGAAGTGTTCTATCCTCCTGAATTTTTTGGAATAGTCTGAGAAGGATAGTGAATGTTTGGTAAAACTCCCCTGGGAAGCTGTCCAGACCTGGCCTTTGTTTGCTGGAAGCTATTTGATGACTGCTTCAATTTCTTCCATAGTTATGGACTATTGAGCTGTTTAGATTCTTCCTGATTGAGTTTTGGAAGGTTATATTTTCTTAGGAATATATCCATTTCCTCCAGGTTGTCCAGATTGTTGGAGTAGAGTTGTTCATAGTATTTTTTAACAACCCTTAGTATTTTGTTGGGGCCTGTTGTTATTTCACCTCTTTCATTTCTGATTTTATTTATTAGGGTCTTCTCGCTTTGCTTCTTGGTGAGCCTGGCTAGAGGTTCATCAATATTATTTATCCTTTCAAAGGACCAGCTCTTGGTTTTGTTTATCTTTTGTATTGTTTCTTTGGTCTCTATGTCATTCATCTCTGCTCTGATCTTTACTATTTCCTTCTTTCCACTTACACTGGGCTTTTCTTATTGCTCTCTTTCTAAGTCTTTGAGTTGTAGGGTTAGGTAATTTATTACCATTGTTTCTTGTTTTTTTGCAGTAGGATTGTGGACCTATGAACTCCCCTCTCAAAATTGCTTTCACTGTCCCATAGATTTTGGATTATTGTGCTATCGTGGTCGTTTGGTGCCATGATGTTTTCTATTTCTTCCTTGATCTCTCTGGTAACCCAGTCATTGTTTAATAGCATGCTGTTTAGTCTCCATGTGTTTGATTTCTTTGGATTGTTTTTATTATAGTTGATTTCCAGCTTCATGCCATTGTGATCAGAGAATATGCTTGATATGATTTCTATATTCTTGAATTTGGAAAGACTTTGCCTATGACCCAACATATGGTCTATCTTTGAAAATGCCCCATGTGCACTTGAAAAGAATGTATATTCTGTGGCTTTGGGGTGAAATGATCTGAAGATGTCAATTAATTCCTTCTGGTCTAGTGAGTCATTGAAGATTGATGTTTCTTTACTGATTTTTTGTTTAGAGGATTTGACCAATGGTGATAGTGGGGTATTAAAGTCTCCTACTATGATTGTATTGCTGTCCATCTCTTCCTTGATATCCTCCAGGAGATGTTTTATGTATTTGGGTGCTCCTGTATTGGATGTGTATATGTTTACCAGAGTTATTTCTTCTTGTTGGATTGCTCCTTTTAGTATTATGTAGTGGCCTTCTTTATCTCTTATTTCCTTCACTTTGAGATCTAATTTGCCAGATATAAGTATTGCCACCCCAGCTTTTTTTTTTCATTTCAATTCACCTGAAGAACCTTGTTTTCATCCTTTCACCCTCAGTCTGTGTGCATCTTTTTTTCAGAGGTGGGTTTCTTGTAGACAGCAGATATATGGTTGTGTTTTCTTATCCAGTCTGTTACCCTATATCTTTTGATTGGAGCATTTAATCCATTTACATTTATTATTTTAGGTAGGTACTTATTGATAGGTACTTATTATTGATAGGTACTTATTAGTCACAGTTTTTGTTCTTTACCCTTGTGTTCTTTATTTGATTCCTATTTCTTTTAAAATTTCTTGCATTGCTGGTTTGGTGGTAATGAATTCCCTTAGTCCTTTTTTGTCTGTGAAGCTCCTGATTTCCCCTTCAATTTTGATTGATAGCCTTGCTGGGTACTGTATTCTAAGATTCAGACCCTTCCTTTGCATGACTTTGTATATTTCACTCAATTCCTTTCTGGTCTGATGCCTTTATTTTGAGAGATCACTTACTAGTCTGATGGGGGTTCCTTTGTAGCTGACTTTCTGTCTCTCTCTGGTGGCTTTTAAGATTCTTACTTTGTTGTTGGTATTTGCCAATTTAATTATAATGTGTCTTGGCGTCGGTCTGTTGGGTTTCATTTTGCTTGGGATTCTGTGAGCTTCTTGGATTTCTGTGGGTTTTTTCTTTCCTATGTCAAGGAAATGTTCTGTCATTATTTCTTCAAACAGGTTTTCTATTCCTTTCTCAGTTTTCTGTCCTTCTGGAAGCCCTTTAATGTGGATGTTGTTTTGTTCCATGTTGTCCCAAATTTCCCTTAGGCTCTCCTACTGCTTTTTAATTTTGTTTTCTAGAAGCTGCTCTATTTGGGTATTTTTTCCTATCTTGTCTTCTAGCTCACTGATGTGGTCCTCTGCTTCTTCTAGTCTACTCTTGATACTTTCTATTGAGTTCTTTATACCTCAGCAATGTCACTTTTCGTATTTTCTTGGCTCTTCTTCATTTCCTCTTGGTTCTTCTTCATTTCCTCTAGGCTCTTTTGCATATTGTCAAATTTGTCTTCCATTCTTTTCAGCCACCTCATGACCATTTCTCTGAATTCTTTCTCTGATAGGTTGCTTGCTTCCATTTCGTTTACCTTCTTTTCTGGTGAGGCTTTTTTTTCTTTCATATGTGGGCTGTTTCTTTGTCTTTGCAAGGTTTCTCTTCCCTGTGTGCCTGGTTATGTAGTTCTCTCTTTCCTATGTTTCTTTAAAGGCACAAAATACAACACAACCAGGTGCAACATATAAGGCACTGAACAGAAATGTATTCATGGTATTGGTAACTGCAAATAAAGGTAATCGCCAGAGGAAAGCAAATTACGTGATAGGTGAGAAAGAAGAGAGAAAGAGAACACACACACACACACACACACATACACACACAGACACACATACATACCCACAGACACACAAAAAAAGAAAGGAAGGAATGCCAAAATGAAATTGGGAAAAGGATAAGTAAGAAAAAAGAATAGAAAAGAAAAGAAAGTAAGAGAGAAAAAAAGAGAATAAGAAAGAAAATGGGAATAAACTATAAATATGGGGTGAAAACTTATATAGGACAGCCACTAATCCCAACAAAAGCCAGCAATAAGAGATTGATACAAACTGTATACAACAACTAATAACAGAAGCAAAAGTCTATCAAAAAATAATGCAATGACAAGAACAACAGCAATAACAACATGCCCCCCAAAAAAGCCCACAAAACAAACCAAAAGAAAAGAATAAGCAAACCAATTTCACAAATAAGCATAAAAATTGATATAATCGATAGTCAAATACACAATAACAACATGATAGAGAGGAAAAACAGTTAGGATCATGGAGTCAGAGGAGAGAGAGGTGTGTATGGACTTGGAGCAGGTGGTTGGAGATTAGATATGTGAGTAGGGTGAAATTTTAACAGGGGGTAAAAAGAAAGAATAAGGAAAATCTAAAGCAGGAAAAGGGTAAGAGAAACAAGACATTAAATAGGGAAAGGTTAGCAAGATAGTGGTGGCATAAAGGTGGAGTTGAGGTAGAGTAAAAAGATACTAAAGGGTAGATGAAAATAGACTATAGAACACTAATTGCAAAGTAGAATAAAGAGAAAATAAAATGACACTTAAAAGATAAAAAAGGTGAAATAGTAGTAGTAAAATTAATTCCTTAATTTGTGTTATACAAAAGTCAATTTGTGATTCAGCCCCTGAGTGGCAATGTTTCTGGATTGACCTCTGGGTCTATTGGTCCTCTCTAGCCAGAACTATTGAATCCCTGTGGTATTCAATATTGGTTTGTGGGAATGGGCTGCCCTAGAGCTGCTCTCTAATGGTGATATCCTGCTCTGATACCCAGCCTCCAGAAAAAACAAATCTCTCCCGCAGTCTCCCAGGGTGTCCCCCCCACCCCAGGCCATCCCACATTCTTGGTTTAGCACTCAGAAGTTGGGATTAGGAGAGGAAGAAACACCAGTGCAAGAACTCAGGTTCTACATGTATGTCTGCACAAATTCCCTTTCCCCCTTTGGTTTAGCAGCCAGCACCCTCCCAAAAATTTTGGGGTGTTCTTCTCTTCAGGTCCAAATGGGTTGCTTTCTAGGGATCCCCTCTGCCACCAGCTCCGAGGGTCCCCTTCCTCATTCACCAGCTCTGATAGCCACAGGCTTTTTTCAGGCACAGTTCTCCCTGCTCCTCCAGTTCCCTTGGTGTGCGCATCCACACCAACCCCAGGTTAAATCTGACCTTCCCGTGGAGGAGTGCAGAACTCCCCTGAATTCCTGCGTCTGCGCCAACTGGGAACCAGTGTTCTGGGGCCCTCAGTTGTCCAGTAGGTAATACAGCTGTATATTTTCAGGCCCTTCCCCTTCAAGATGGCGTGGTCCACCTCCAAGCCAGTGCCTCCATAGAGAACCCAGCTGTACCAGGGGTTGCTTGGTCAGAGGAGACCTTTGGAGGCCTGTCCAGCAGTCCTCATCTTCTCCAAGAGCACAGCTGTCCCTCAACTCACCAACAAACACTCCCTGCTCCATCCTCAGCTGCTCCCTCCATCTGCCCTGGGACAAGATTCAGGATGTGTCTGTCTATTCCGCCGCCATTTTCCTCTCCACTCCATAGAGTATATTTATAAATTAAACTCTATTTTTAAATATTTTTAAATTATTCCATTATTGTTCATTCTTAAGCTTAATGTGCTAATTAATCTTAAGAATGAACAATAATGGAATTGTTATCTACATAGGAAACATACACTGAGTGGCCAGATTATTATGATCTCTGAATGCATAATAATTTGGCCACTCAGTGTGTGTGTGTGTGTGTGTGTGTGTGTTTGTGTGTGTGTGTGTGTGTGTGTGTGTGTATAGGAGGCCCAGTGCATGAATTTGTGCATGGGTGGGGTCTGGCCATCCTGGCCAGGGGAAGGGGACATGGGTGGTTGGCCAGCCTGCAACTCCTGGGTTAGGGGACAATTTTCATGTTAGCCTTTTATTCCATAGGATATGCACTGAGTGACCAGATTATTATGTGTTCAGAGATCATGATATTCTGGCCACTCAGTGTATACTGTCAAATTATCATTTGTCATCTGAATGTGTTTTCTCAAAGCAGAAAGAATTCTGAGCCACAGGCCCATTATTCTGCACTAAAAAAAAAATGGAGTTACAGAAATATAAAACAAAACATATTTTTCCCAATCTTTATAGTAGATCTAATTTACACGATGAAATTTAAAACCTGGAGAAAAAGGAACATGTAATAAAAATAGGAGCAGACTCCTAATGGTTACCCAGTGAATAGATCTACTGCATAACTTCTTATGGATAGTGATTCTTCACCTACTAAGGGAGATAGAGTGAAGCATTCCTTGGAAAAGTATATTCTTTTCTGTGCTGCTGCCAAAATAAAATACTTAAACAAGTGCAATTCCACACCCTATCCTTAATGCAAGTCTAATGTCACTATATTTGGAATGAAACATTGCTCAAAAATTGGTAACAAAAACGTTTTTTGTTTTAAACAGGTCTCAACTGTTTCTCTTCTTCCTAGTTTCTTGCAAATAATATATCTCAGATTCTTAAGAGAATACTCTAAGAGAATCATTTTTCATTTCTATAACAAGTATTTGTGAGTAACCAGATTAGAGGTAACTTTTAAGAAAAAGCCCCACACCTTAAAACATAGTTAGCCATTATGGTTTTAATTTTTAGCTGGCATTTTAGGTTATGGTTTGTGTCCTAATGACAGAGAAAAGGAAACAAAAAATTCATTATACTAGTCTCACGTTTCTGCCAGCAGAGTAGCAAAGCATTAGTGGAATCTAAGCACAGTGAGTAGCAAGAGACAGCTGCAAAACAATGACGTCTGCATTTTTGTGACAACACTCTGCTGGCAGCCTCTTTTCCTGTACACTGATGGTATCACACCAGTTTTCACGTGAGGCAACACCTTCCTCTTTACCTTCATACAAAACCAAAATTCTGCTGTTTGCCTTTCAGAGCTACTAAGATCTTATCTAATGCTTAGATAATGCGTTCTTTACCCACATGGAAGCAACTCTACAGTGTCCCAAGAACTGAGGTTGTGAATTTTAGGCAGAAGAGGCTACTATGAATGGGAAATTTTAAAAGAAGTACATGTGATACCCAACCATAATTTTAAAAAGCATATGCTTAGGAAACAGGAAAATTTGAGTGTAATCCCAGGTCAACCATTTAGTAGGATTAATCCTTTCTAAAGATAACAGCATAGTCCTGGAGATGGCAATACTTAAATGAGGTAGACTAAGTAACTTTCCAATACCCTCTTCCATTTCCACTATAAGATACTACAAATGTTAAACACTCTCTTTCCTAGCTGTGCACAATCATCCTATATAATAAAAGAGAAACATGCAAATTTAACCATACCTTCACTACTGATTGGCTATGCTACCAGCCAATCAGGAGCGGGCGCAGGGCCAAATGGCACAAGCGCTGGGCCCCAGGGGTGGAGATGAAATGGCGGGTGGCAGTGAGTGCCCAGCCCCTGGACGCTGAGAGCACCCAGCCCCCAGGGCCAGGTGATTGCAGGCAGCTGGGGCTGAGCTGAGCAGGGCAATGGCTGGGTGCCCGAGGCCTTGGGCAGGCTGGGGGTGAGCCATCAGTTGGACATCCCCTGAGGGCTCCCAGTATGTGAGGGGGGCAAATTGGGTTGAGGGACGAATTTCGTGCACTGGGCCCCTAATATATAAATAAAAATCTTCCTGGCAGCTCTTGGGAGAGCTTTTATTTGCCTTGTTTTAGAGGGAGATATCACTGGCAGCCCCTGCTCCCCCTTATTCTTGCCTTAAACATAGATGCAGTACTAGGATAAAAGCAGCCACATTTTGAGCCAGATATAGCATACTGAGGATGGGGGCAACATAGGACAACAGAAACAAACAGCACTTATTATATTATTGAATAGCCATGATAGCTCTGAACTGCTTATATCCAAACTTCAAGTACATGAGAAAAAAAAAAAACACCTTATTATTTAATGACCAAAATTCAGAGTCAGAAAGATATGTCTTTGTAGCAGTCTACTGTCAAACTATGAGCTATCCTTAGATACTGATTTGTATAGTTACCAACTAATATCACTTTATTTTCATCAAGAATTATCTTCCTTTCCCTTTCTGAGTTTGGCTTGATGCACTCTTTGGGAACCAGAGCCCTAACTTTCAGAAATGTTGTGATCATTAAATAAGATCATGTAAATAATGAGTGCCAATAGCTGGCATGTAATAGGTGAGTAATAAATTGGAGACATTAGTAGTAGTATAGCTCTCATCAAGTTTTGGACCTACTTTCATGAATGTCTCCCTGAGAATAGGAAATATTCTGTTCCTTGTTCTGCTTTATTATGAACAATATATATATAACATTGAATAGGATCATAGTAGTTTATGGATTCCACTCCACAAATAAACATACATTTCAATGTAAAGGTAAAAGCAATTGCTGGGAGATAAAGATCTAATGTGGCAGATCAAAATAGTTACAATACAACAAAGACACTATTACCCTAAACTAATTCACCACTTATGATTTCATCATAATGCCATATTCATGAGTGTCTCCTGTTTGCCTAACACATGTTAGAGGGCAAGTTACAGAAATGCATATATGTAAAGAAAAATCTTTGACTTTGATGAACCCATAGTCAGAGATTTGCTATCTCATGGTTGGACTTGCAGTTCTGCAATTATTTCCTTCTTTGATTACTCTCCTAGAATTCTAAATGGTGCTTTAATTACTCCTTTCCTTGTTTGTGTCCTTCACAATTAAATTTGAATGTGGGTTACCCCAGTACAGTACAACCCCAGGGGCCCTATCCACTCTCCATTCAGTGTGAGTAATGTTCCCTTCAACCTTGGTTTGTTGCACTTAAGTTTGATGACCAATCTCTTTCTCAGATGGTGGGCTTTTTCTAGCATCAGGAACTGGAGGCCAAGCCATTGTTTTTCCAAGCTAAATTCTTGCTGTTGTCAACTGGACAAGATGTCTCAGTTGTCCAAATACATCAAGTTTAATGACTCCAAGAAATAACAGTCTAACTCACCAGAAAGTATTCAAAGTCACATATTGGATACTTAATGTGAACTTAAGGTCAATTTCTTTGGAGGCATGAGATGTAGAGAAACATGTCTCTACTTGTCAAGGTCACTGTTTGCTGGAAGAACTTCAAGGCATTTTATGATGCAATAAAAGATAAATGAAACCATTTTCAAAGAAGCTTGGGAACATCTGCTTTAAAGACTGGCTAAAAACATTGTGCCAGGCAATAAAGCTATTGGTTTCTGGGGAGCAAAAGCATCAAGAGGCCTAATCAAGGGGATATATAGCAATGAGAAAAAGATTGGTCCTTTTTAGTGAGAAAGTAATGGGTAAGCAATAAAGCCCAAAGTAGTGACCAAAAATGCAGGTAGATTATACTGGTAAACTGCAAACCTGCTCTCATCCATGTTGCAACTATCTATAGCCCTTGTGGGAAATAGTATAGAAAACAGAGACATTCAATCCCCTTTGCAGAATTTTTAATACAAATAATAACCCCTGGCCAGCATGGCTCAGTTGGCTGAGTGTTTGCCCCTGCACCAAGAAGACACCTGGTCAGGTGCCTGGGTGGAGGGTTTGATCCCCAGTAGGGGGCATGCAGGATGCAGACAATTGATGTTTCTCTCTCTTCCTCTCTCTGTCTCTCTCTCTAAAATCAATAACAGCATATTCTTAAAATATACAAATAATAAGACTCCATATTAACTTTCATTTTCTAATTTTCTTAGGCAAATTACTCTCTCACTTGAAATGAATAGATTATATGGGCATAGCAAATAAATCAAGTTGCTAAAAATAGGTGTTACTTAATTCTTTGTTCTTTCGTATCTTTTAGATCTTTCTATCCTGTCATTCCTTCCTTCTTTCTGAAACATTATTTCTTCCCCATAATTTAGTGGGGGGAAAGGCTAACAACTGGAGGATTAAACTATTACACTGACTTTGCTTTGTGTAACTTGCAAATCCTGCCACTCAAAAGGAGTATCACGCATAACTCTGCACACTCAAGTTTCTCAAGATACTTGTCTCCATGACTCGCATACTGCAACGTTGAGATTTATTTATTTAATTATGATATTGAATTTTCAAAGTACACTATTTGATACTTGGCCAACTAACACATTAACTGTATTTTCTTTTTAAATTTTCTACAATTAGAATGAAGTGTGACATGTTGATTAAAATTCACATGAAGAAGAGCTAGTGAACAGTAAGCCCAATCAATAGCTTAGAAACCCTGGATACTAGTATATTAATTAAACTCATTCTATGATCAGGCTGACCCTTTGTCTTCTATTTCCTCATCTGTGAGTTGGCAAAATAACCTCTTTCATTTACTGCTTTAAAGTAGAGAATTAATGAGATAAAATTTGTAGTCAGATCAAAGTGTACTATGTAAGTACTGTAATTTTCTAGGAAAATATTATGGGTATTTGCATTATATACAGTAATGAAAATGGAAATTATTTACTCTGGGGACCCAGGCTGCATTATTGTTAAATTGTTTGCATCCTGATAAATGATTTGCATGTTAATGAGCATGTATTACCAGAACAGTCTTTCCAAAGTTTGCTCTATAGCTTTCCTATCAAGTATATATGATACTATGCAATAGAAAGATGTAAAAACTCAAAAATTGCAAAATTATCCCTTGTTTCCTTTGCAATATGTTTTTAGAGGTTTATTGAATGTTCTGTTTTAAATTTTCCAGCTTACCGCTAATGAGTTCTTCCCAACTGTACGAGATTTTTCATATATATAAATATATATATATAGACATATATATAGACATAGATATGTGTGTGTTTTTCAACTTTACTTCTCTCAAGCTTATTCTGTAGTCCCCTTCCTTAATGTGAGCCAAAGGTCTTTTCTACCTATTATTGGAATGACATAAAATCTCAGTCTGTTGCCCTGGCCGGTTTGGCTCAATGGGTAGTGTGTTGGCCTGCTGACTGAAGGGTCCCAGGTTCCATTTCAGCCAAGGGCACCTGCCCAGGTTGCAGGCTCGATCCCCAGTAGGGGGTGTGCAGGAGGCAGCTGATCAATGATCCTCTCTCATCATCGATATTTTTCTTTCTCTCTCACTCCCTTCCTCTCTATAAAGAAATATATTTTAAAAAGACCTCACACTGCTGATAGAAGATAAAAATTCTGACTTGAAATTCTTTTCCCACTACAATATTTTGCATTTGACTTTTTATTCGGATGCCACCCACTAAGGAAAAACAGAAAACCTTTCTTTATTTTGTTTTATTTATTTATTTTTTTAGGATAAAAGAAAATAGTTTTATTTAGTCATTGGAATGAAACAGTGCATGATCACCATGTTTGAGAAAAATGAACTTTATCCCATTGGTCTTTTTCATTTCCAGCAGTCCCTTCCCATCTCTAATAAGTCTGACTTGATGACTTTTTGTTGTTGTTGTTAAGTCAGATGACACCCTCTCTGGCCAAAGTATCTTGGCTCCTTTTTCCTCTTGGGTGTATGGGAAATGGGTTGACATATTTATCATAAAAATTCTTTTCTTTTCTTTTTTTTATAATTTCTTATTTTAAATATATTTTTATTGATTTTTTTGCAGTATAACTTATAATTAATAGTAGTACACGTTTTTCTTTCCCCCTCCCCCTTATCCTCCCCCTAGCCTCCTCTACCCCCCAGCACATATCCCCACCCTCCACCTCCCCGCCCCAGTGACTTTCATTCATTGGTTATGCTCATATGCATGCATACAAGTCCTTCAGTTGATCTCCCCCAGCATCCACCTCCCATCCACCCAAGCCTTCCCCCTGTAGCTTGACAGCCTTTTCAAGGCCACCCTGCCTCTATATCAATCACTCCCCCCTGTTTCTTTTTTTTCAAAAATATCTTGCCTCTGCATACTAGAAATAAATGTATAAGAACAAAAAATGTTTCAGTCTCAGTTTCAATGTCCAACTGTTCTGAGTCCCAGTTTCAGTGTCAAATAATTCTTTATGTGTACATGTCAGCAATGGTATCCAGATGGTGGACACATAGTGGCAATGCAAGATCCATCCTCTCTGGTTTGGTCCTGGGCTGCCTGCAGACATGCTCAGCTGCCGACTGCTAGCATGGCAAGGTGTCATCAGTGTCCCCCATCTCTGGACCATCCTCATGGCTGGAACAGACCTGCCAGTTCCTCACTGTCGCAGGAACCCACATGGTCTTGGAGTTGTTCTCTGCAAACACACAAACACATTCTCCACCAAAAGTTAACAAAGGGATCCTCTCTGCAAAATAGACTTGGGATTCTTTTTAATTTTTGCCTAAATGATTTTCCTTTGGCTTATTTTGACACCATGTGTGTTTTTTCATGGGTGTCCTGCAGTTGGTTTTACAAATGGAATTTACTTTACTGGAGTAAGAATTTTCTAGATGTATTTTACTTACTCAATATTTTTCTCCCTTACGTGATATTACCCCACTGCCCCCTCCCCTTTTTTGACTAACGGGGGCTTTTGGAAATTTTATATTTCAGTCTTGGTAATTTTAAATTTTAATTTTTGCACACAAATATGACTGATTTAGGTTCTTTGGATGTTAGGCAATTTTACAGTGAGATGAACTAGTAATAGATTTTTTAGTTAATGTTTCAGGAAAAGCTTTTTGTCCAGTACACTAAAATTTTCTTGAGTATTCACTTATTTCACTTGGCCAATTTAAATTAATCTGAAAACTTGATTAGTATTTTCCTGTCAATTTTAATACTCAAGCAGAAATCTTAGTTTACCCTGTAAATATTAGTGGAAAGGATTATTTGCATTCTTGAGTATGTCCTGAGCATTCCTGGTAATAGACTGAATTTAGATATAGAGCAGCTATTGCTGGTCGAGTCTCTGTCTGCCACCTGGGTCCCGGTCTGAGTTGTGCGTGGGAGGCGAAGCAGCCGTGGGGGTAGGAGACCTCCCTCAGGAGGGGTGAGAATTCAAACCCCTGCAAGGTTTGTCGGTGAGGTTCTGTGCCCCACTTCTGTTGACCTTTTACCTCTCACCTGTTGGCCCCTCTGCAACTGTGCCTGTCTTAGGTTGTTCCTTCCCTGAGGAATCTTACCCGTCTCTGGCTAACCATCCATCCTCTGGGGCCAAGCAGGGTGATGTGAGGTTCAGTTCTATCTCCTTTGTAGTTTATGCCCCTGTGGCCTCCACGTCCAGTACCTGCCTTGGGGTCCCCTCGCCTGCTGGCAGGGTCCCGGTACTGATCACATATCTTGGGGGTCCCAGGTTTCTTCTCCAGAGAGGGCCCAGCTCACACCATTGGTTGAGATACAGATCCATGGTGCCAGCTGCCCAGAGGCTTCAGCCACAGCTTGAACTGAAAACTCAGGCATCAGCTGTGTGTATTTGGATAGTAAGAAGAAGGTCCCTCTTGGCAGAAACGGCAAGAAGAGCCAATATAGAATGCTCGGATGCCTTCCCAGTGCCTTAATTCCTTCTGAAAAGGATTAATTTCTTTCCTATCATTTTTTAATTTGCTGCCCACCATTCAAAGAATTAGTTTGTAAGTTTATTTGGGATAATTGTATAATATGCTGTTGTCAAATATCAAATATTATAATGACATTGTAGAATAATATCATGTAAGTGTATTATGGTGTCACGAGAGGTTAAGGAGGGCTTAGCCTAAGGACTGGTGTCCATAGGATATGACAAGCTCTAGGCCATGTCAATTCAATGTCAAACTAGCTGCCATTTTTTTATAACTTTATATAAACTTTGTCAGGGATGTAAAAACACAAATCACTTACCTCAGTTCAAGAGTTCAAATATATTGACTTTCCCCCTTGCTCCCACCACCTGCCACTTACCCTGAGGTTTGACATTCTGATGGACTTTTCTCAGTCTCTGGATCCATTCTTGTTCATCAGTCTATGTCATTTATCGCATTCCTCAAGTGAGTGAGATCATGTGATATTTGTCTTTCTCTGCCTGGCTAATTTCACTTAGCATAATGCTTTCCAAATCCATCCATGTTGTTACCAATGGTAGGAGCTCCTTCTTTTTTTCCGCAGCGTAGTATTCCATTGTGTAAATGTACCATAGTTTTTTAATCCACTCATCTGCTGATGGGCACTTCGGCTGTTTCCAAATCTTAGCTATGGTAAATTGTGCTGCTATGAACATAGAGGTACATATATCCTTTCTAATTCGCGTTTCTAGTTTCTTCAGGTATATTCCTAGAAGTGGGATCACTGGGTCGAATGGGAGCTCCATTTTTAGTTTTTTGAGGAAACTCCATACTGTTCTCCACAGTGGCTGCACTAGTCTACAATCCCACCAGCAGTGCACGAGAGTTCCTTTTTCTCCGCATCCTCGCCAGCACTTGTCGTTTGTTGATTTGTTGATTTAAGCCATTCTGACATGTGTGAGATGGTACTGCATAGTCATTTTGATTTGCATCTCTTGGATAATTAGTGACTTTGAGCAAGTTTTCATATGTCTCTGGGCCTTCCTTTTGTCTTCTTTGTGAAGATTCTATTTAGGTCTGTTGTCCATTTTTTTTATTGGATCATTTGTCCTCCTTTTATTGAGTTGCTTGAGTTGCCTGTAGATGCTTGAGATTAACCCTTTATCACTGATAACATTTGCAAATATGTTCTCCCATACAGTGGGTTTTCTTGTTGTTTTGTTGATGGTTTCTTTAGCTGTGCAAAAGCTTTTTATTTTGATGTAGTCCCATTTGTTTATTTTGTCTTTAGCTTCCATTGGTCTAGGAGCGGTATCATCAAAGAAGTTCTTTTGGCATATGTCTGAGATTTTTCTTCCTGTAGATTCCTCTACTATTTTTATGGTTTCCTGTCTTATGTTTAAGTCCTGTATCCATTTTGAGTTTATTTTTGTGTATGGTGTAAGTTGGTGCTCTAGTTTCATTTTTTTGCATGTATCTGTCCAATTTTCCCAACACCATTTATTGAAGAGACTGTCTTGACTCCATTTTATGTTCCTGCCTCCTTTGTCAAATATTAATTGAGCATAGTGGATTGGGTTGATATCCGGATTCTCTATTCTATTCCATTGATCTATATGTCTGTTCTTGTGCCAGTACCAGGCTGTTTTAAGAACAGTAGCCTTGTAATACAGCTTGAAATATGGTATGGAAATCCCACCAACTTTGTGCTTTTTTCTCAGGATTGCTGTGGCTATTCGGGGCCTTTTTTTGTTCCAGATGAATTTTTGGAGAGTTCTTTCTAGGTCTGTGAAATATGCCATTGGTATTTTAATGGGGAGTGCATTAAATTTATAGATTGCTTTGGGTAGTATGGACATTTTAATTATGTTGATTCTCCCAATACATGAACATGGAATGTTCTTCCACCTGTTTACGTCTTCCTCTATCTCTTTTTTCAGTGTCCTGTAGTTTTCCACGAATAGATCTTTTACCTCCTTAGTTAAGTTTATTCCTAGGTATCTTAATTTTTTTGATGTGATGGTAAATGGGATTGCTTTTTCAGTCTCTCTTTCTGTAAGTTCACTATTAGTGTATAGAAATGCCATAGATTTCTTGGCATTAATTTTGTAGCCTGCTACATTGCTGAACTCATTTATTAAGTCTCCTAAGTTTTTTATGGAGTCTTTTGGGTTTTTTATGTACAATATCATGTCATCTGCAAATAAGGATAGCTTAACTTCTTCTTTTCCAATTTGGATGCCTCTTATTTCTTCTTCTTGTCTAAATGCAATGGCTAATACTTCCAGTACTATGTTGAACAGGAGTGGTGAAAGTGGGCACCCCTGTCTTGTTCCTGTTCTTAGGGGAAATGGTTGTAGTTTTTGCCCATTGAGTATGATGTTTGCTGTGGGTTTATCATATATGGTTTTTATTATGTTGAGGTATGATCCTTCTATTCGTACCTTGTTGAGAGTTTTTTTATCAAGAAAGGATGTTGGATTTTGTCAAATGCATTTTCTGCATCAATTGATATGACTATGTGATTTTTATCTCTCAATTTGTTTATGTGATGTATCACATTTATTGATTTGCGGATATTGTACCATCCTTGCATTCCTGGGATAAATCCTACTTGGTCATGGTGTATGATCTTTCTGATGTACTGCTGGATCCGATTTGCTAGAATTTTATTGAGGATTTTGGCATCTATATTCATGAGGGATATTGGCCTGTAATTCTCTTTCATTGTGTCATCTTTATCTGGCTTTGGTATTAGGGTGATGTTAGCTTCATAGGAGTTTGGAAGTGTTCCATCCTCTTGAATTTTCTGGAATAGCCTGAGGAGTATAGGTTTTAGTTCTTCCTTGAATGTTTGGTAAAACTCCCCTGTGAAGCCGTCTGACCCTGGGCTTTTGTTTGCTGGAAGCTTTATGATGACTGCTTCAATTTCTTCCACATTTATTGGTCTATTGAGTTGTTTAGATTCTTCTTGATTGAGTTTTGGGAGGTTATATTTTTCTAAAAATATATCCATTTCCTCCAGGTTGTCCAGTTTGTTGGAGTAGAGTTGTTCATAGTATTTTTTAACAATCCTTTGTATTTCCATGGGGTCTGTTGTTATTTCACCTCTTTCATTTCTGATTTTATTTATTAGGGTCCTCTCTCTTTGCTTCTTGGTGAGTCTGGCTAGAGGTTCATCAATCTTGTTTATCCTTTCAAAGAACCAGCTCTTGGTTTTGTTGATCTTCTGTATAGAAAACCTTTCTTTAGATTGCAAATCAGGTTTTGCCTATTTGAGTGAATTGTAATTCTTTTCTTCTCTTGAATAATATTCTCTATTCTGATCTCCCCAGAGATGGTATTCCCAACATCTACCTGGATTAAGCGACTGTACTGAGGGCATACATTTGATCTGAGATTCTGCAGTTAGATATTGCAATCATCATCATCATCATCATCATCATCATCATCATCATCATCTCAATCATCTCAAGGGTGTTCTTCTGTTAGCTAAAATATAACTTAAAATATTTCTGGGAGAAGGATTAGTTCCCAACGGGAAAGGCTATTTCCCTATATTTGCTTGTTGGAGGACAAATACGCTAATTGTAAAACTAAAATTCTGGGGATTTGCAATTGGAACAGGTGAAAACGTAACTAGTGATAATTAAAGGCTAATTATCTTCAACCCACAATTGGCCACAGGAGGTTTTTCTGAGCTACATAAAGAAAGAGTTGCAAGAGAAAGAGAAGACAGGCAGAAAAATATACACATTATTTTATACATTTGTGCTATTAAATATAAGTGGAGATTGAACCTGTGTAGTTATTGATTATTGATGCTTTCCTTACCATCCTCATCATCTTTCCTCCTGAATCTAAGGATTACCTTTTACAGCAGCATTAATAGGACCTATCTACTTTTGAAGTTCATAATTTAATAGAAATACTCCTCTGATATCCTGAAGTAAATTTCCTAAACTATAAAGTTATTGTATGAACTATTCTGGAAGCTCAGGGATGTAAACTATTTCCATGGATCTCTGTTTTAACAATTGTTTGTGCAGCATCAAGGTCAAATGAGTCAGGCCTTTTCTGTCTGGTTTGGGATTTATCTAGATATTCTATTTTAAGAAAGATTCCAGAAAGCTTTCTCCAAGAAGGCTGGAGTTGTGTTAGGTGAAATAAGTCAAGAATAGACCAAGAGAAATGTTGGTAGAATAGTCATTCCAGGAGCAATGGCTAGGTGAGTGTTTCTCCAGTAATGTAGGGGCACATGATATGCCCCTTACACTGCTGCTTCCTCCTCAGCATCTAAATTGGCCAATAATCTGTCTATCCTCTCTCCTGGAACTTTTTTCTTTATTCATACAACCCTATTAAAACTAACATGGTCATATATAAACCAATACCTACCCTGCCTAAAGCTGAGTGATCCAGAATTGAGCACTGATCTAGGTAGGGAATATCAGGGAGCTCCTACAGGATTTCTAAAAAAGAATCTGAGTGACAGAGGTAATCTCTCTCAAGTGGCAAAAAAAATGTATGTGATAAAACTCACAAGCTGTCAGACACTGTGTTTTCCACCATATGGAAAGAGCTGGTCTACAGAAGAAGAGAATTAAGCTAACAGGAAGAAAGTAATAAGCACTAGAGAAGGAAACAGCTTTTTCCTTCTTCATCCCCTAATTTGGGGGAATTCCAAATACATCTCTGATCTCTGTGGTTTGGTTACACAATTCTACCTTTTTTACTAATATGATTCAATTTAGAATTTTGACATTAAAACTTCAAGTTTTCTAAATGAAATCAATGTAATGCTAACCAAGATATGTTTTTGGGGTGTTGTTGTTGCTTATCCACATGCCTCCTGCCACCAACAAAGAATAGAGAATCTTTCCTTTTGGCTAAGCCCTGATTAGAGAGAAGGTAAATTATACCAAATGAGTTTGGAGAGGTCTGTGAGCAACAGGGATTTAGTTCTTGCCACCTGCTGATGTTTGAGATGTCACCACAGCTTTCAGGGAAGGCCTCTGGCAAATAATCTGGCCGTTCTTAGTGAAATTGAGTGAGGACAATCCAACAGACTCATTCCTGGGCATATATACCAGATATACAAGCATGCTAATGAATGCATTGCTTGTGGTTATAAAAAACTGGCCATAGCCCAGTTGTCCGTCACTGGGGGAATGAATAAGCTTAATTAGAACCATTTGAAATTGCTAATATTTGATCATTTTTTACTATCATAAAGTATCAGTTTCATACAGTTCAGTCCATTGTAGTATGGTGGATATATACTATGAAAGAGACAGAAAAAAGCAAACTGGATCTTCCTATAGCAATAGAGACATGCCTTAAACTTAAAAATCAATAGATGCAAGATGAGATTTATAGCAAAATGCTATTTACATAAATTTAAAACATATTAAATAATACTATATATATATATATATATATATATATATATATATATTACCAGGATATATATTTATAAGCATACATATCAAAGACAGTTAATGAGACTCCTTATTAAGGGGAAGAAATAGGAATATGAAAATGGAAAAGAAGAGAAAAATCAATTATATATGAAGAATGCTTTGGATGTACCATTGATTATGTGCCATGGGCTAGAGAAAAACAAACCTAGTTCTCTGCACCTGAGAAATAATAAGACTAGGAGAGTCAGAAAGCAAAGGAGAGGAAAAGGAAAGGTACTTATGCCAACATTAATATTCAGCAAAAAGCAGAAAAGGAGAACTGTGTCAAGGCAAAGAGGACCTGAAACAATTTCCAAAGTCTTCCATAGTTCCAGAAAAACATCTATAGTTTTTCTGAATGTTTCCAGGCTTTCTAGTAAGCCTGATGAGACCAAAATACCTGAGAAAGGGATGCCAGACAAGACAAAATCTCTTTGGGGCCACTGGATGTTGAAGTGGATGTTGTCAGTGAATGTGGTATGGATCATAGAAGCTAGAACCAACTTCAACTGTGGATTAAAGTAGGTGACGCTATAGGAAATGAGAGCAAGGATCAAAGACCTGACATCATGATTTACCTCTCCGTAGAGTCAACAGGAAGGCAAAGCTTGCTATAGTCAATAAGTTTCCTGCATTCTCACCATCCATGGTTCAGCATAATCATGTGCATTATATCTAGACTCTAATTTGGACATAATATGAGGAGCAGTGAGAGATAAATATAATTTTTTACTAAAAATCAGAAATAACTAATACTAATTTGAGTTTACTGGTAGAAACTTGAGTAAGTTGGAAATAGGGGCTCAATGTATAAATTACATTTAGCAATAGAAAAACAATGAAAGTTCAATTATGCACATCTATATATTTGACTAAAAGTTGTACATAATGTATATATATATGAACATCAATCAGTTACTGCCTATAACTCATTTTAACTATTAAACTTATCTGTCTATTAATTCATCTTCAATATAACATGTAAGTTTTGGCTCTATACATTATTTTTGTGCAGAGATATTACAGGCATGCTAGAAAAAAAGTTGGAGGTTAATAGACATGCCTCTGGTATCTCAAAGTAAACAACACATTTATTAGAAACTGATATGTCAAAAAAGCTAATTATTATTCTTGGCTGGTTCTTCATGCAGACATTATCTTGGCTTTTTTTTTCTCTATACTTTGCAGTCGGAGACCAGTACCTTTGCAAATGTGTTTAATGCTTTAAAGACAAAGAGCCTCCTCTTAATTAATGACATTGCTCTAACCTGATCTAACTACAGCAGTATCAGAAAGAGCCAGCAATGTCACCCCATTACATTTCATTGACATGTCTCTATCTTGCACAACATTTTCTCAGGAGAATTCATCTGCAGGATAGGGTTCTTGGCCACACACTTAAAGGATTCATCTAAGGAAAAATTCAGTGCCAGGTGGAAAGTTTGGCTCTTCAAATGTAGTATTTGAAAAAGATTTGAATAGACAAACAAAGAAACATCCTTAGGAGAACATCGCTGGCTTGTAAAATTGCACTCAGTAGTGGAATCCATTTCAATCAAAATTCAGAACTAAACTCTATGAAATAAATCTCCTGACATCAGAGATGCTCTGGCTGAAATAATTTTAGAGGGCTTGGAGCTCAGCCACACTCAGATTCAAGAGTCGCAACACATGGCTTTACAATATCTAAGGACTTTGCCAAGCACACTTTGGGTTGAGCATTGATGGTTATAAAAGTAAGATAATAAGAGAAAAACTAATAGCAAAAGCTGCTTTTATTTGTATTTTACTAGGTGCCAAACCCTTAACCACATTACCCTTAACCACATTACTTTTGACAATCTTTCCAGCACCTTTATCCCCAAGTTACAGATAAGCAAATTATGGTTCCAATAGGTCAAGTCATTTGCCAATATTATTACTAAGCAGGCTGCCTGAGTCAGTAAACCTGAACTATTAATCACCTAGACTAGACATTCACATTGGGTGGTTTCTTGGTTAGTGATGATGTTAATAGGGAAGAAAAGGGCTCTAAGGAAAGAAAAAGTTTCCTTGGAAGGAAATGGGGTGTCATAGGACTTTAATTCTGGCCATGCTATGTGCGAGGTGACCCTGAGATTACCAGATGGACCTGTGTATGCACTTGGACTCATGGAACTGGAAAGTAATAAAGAGATCAAAGATAGCAAGATATAAAATTCAGAGCAACAATAACACATAGGTGATAGTTGAAGCCAATAATGTTACATAGGGAAATAAGGTAAGAAAGAGGGAAGTTAATAAATCCTCAGAAATCATTAACATGTAAAGAATATTTGCAAGAAGGGAAGTAAGAGGAGAAAAATTGCAGACACCTGGGAACAAGAGGGTCCATAAGCATCCTGAGGGCAGGGATGTTTTCCCCCTGTTTGTTCACAAATGTGTCCCAAGTACCTAAAATAATGCCTCGAAACATAAAAAAGGCCAATAAACAGTTATATAAATATGTTAATCAGGCTCAAGTGCTACAGGGAGGAAACTGGTCTTTGTACTGGAAATACTCAGGGAACTTATACAAATAATATCATTCAAGTATGCTTATAACACTCATTTCCCAAACTTAAACGCAACATAATATGTATGCATAATTTTGCTCAAAATAGTTTAAGAAAGGGAGATATAATTATATAATTTTATGTGACTAAAAAATACTAAATATCTCAAATATGCTTAAATATTTTAAAACTACTATTTTAAAAGTGATATAATTATACATCCTTTAATTTTAAAAACACTAAATATTTAAGAATTATTTTACTAAAAATTAATTTCTTAATGAAATCAATAGTGGAGTTAAATAATTTCTTTTTCCTTTTTTCTTTCTATTTTTTCTTTTTTTTGGGGGGTGGGGGCTAAGGAAGGCAGATAAGAGAGCAATATGAGTGGGAGCAAACAGAGTTTGCTGACTGAATCATTGGGTAGAAAGTGAGGGTACTCTGGGAGATGAGGCTTGGGCCCCTCTAATAAAGAGTGTGGTTCCAACTATTGGTGGTAAAAACGGTTAGATCTAACTTTGGTTTAGCAACCTTGGTACTTAGGTTCTGGCTCTGAAAGAATTCAAAGCCAAGACTCAAACTGTAAGAGCAAGTCAATTTAGAAAGTCATAGAGGTAGAAAAAGTGAGCTGTAGAAGAAATGAGCTCAGGAAAGAAGTTACACTGGAGAAAGAAAGGCTCTAGAATCTTAAGAGAAAGAGAGAGGCAATGAAAATGAGCCTGAGGGAAGGGATGGGCAAAGGCTAGGGAGTGGCTTCATTGAGAGAGCCATCAAAGGTTTTCTAAAGAAGAAAAAGGCTTGAGAATTGTATTAATTTTTAGCCTTATGTTTGCTTATTTTCACATACCTACATGTTAGAATGTTTTCATTAATTTTTCAATTGGGCCTATGATTTATGAAGCAATTAATATGAATTTGTGTCTTAGTAACAATTGTTTCAAAAAAGAAAACCACAATCATCACTTGGTTGTGTTGGCTGATAAACCTGGAGTAATTAATCTTTGTTTTCATTGAATATTTTATTAAATTAATTTCCAAAATTATGTGCAAATTACAGTTTAAAAAAGCTTTTATCTGTGGCAGTGAAATATAATGAAATGTCCTCAAACTTAGACAACTATCAAGATTTGAAAAAATGAATATTTTTTAAACACCCCAAATCCAGAGGACTAGGAGTTTTCCAAATGAATAGAGGTATATCATGTATTTGGTCACATGCTCACTGTTCACCTGACACTGTTCATGCCACTGCAGCAGGAACTATGTCAGTCTTTGAAAATAGACAGTCCTGGGTTGAACCCTCTTTTTGATACTTTCCAACAGTATGACTTTGAACAAGTTATTTTAAGTCTCTGAGTTCTTGTTTTCTTAATAAAATGGGACTACTTCAATGTCCATTGCAAGGTCATTATAAGCTCTGTGATGGCATAAACTATATATGTTTTGTCCAACATTACATATCTGACTCCCAGCATAGTAGGAGTTTAAAACACTTGTTTTATTAGTTTAGTAAATATGTAGAATAGCATGTCTATGCTGCCTTCCACACAGAAAGTACCCAGCAAATGCTACTTCCCTTTCTTTCTTCCAGCTAATTATTCGTCTCTCCCCAAATATTTCTGTTATTGAAACAAATATGCATTGTAAGCTTGAGTTGTCAGAATAATCTAAATTCTCTAATAGCCCTCTTTGTCTTTACAGAATCTACACCTCCTACATTAAAAAATATTATCATTAGTTATAATTTTATGCACTAATATAAAGCTACCCAAATATTGTTCCCAACTTTCTCATAGTAGGAGGAATTATTATTTTTCATTGTTTCACAGGACATCCATAAATTCAGAGTTTAATTTTCATAATAGAATTGAGTTTTACTAGTGTTTTGGTTAAATAGATGACAAGGCATGTCAGGCATACTGCCTTTGGTTGACAAGCATAACATATGCCTCCCCCACTGTAAATTCTACTTATGGTTCTGGTGTCAGCAGCAAGTGGTGTAATGAAATATGCACTGATTGTTATTGAAATTAGGACTGACCAGCAAGAAAGATCCCAAAGAAACTTTATTATATTAAAACCATTGTAAAATTGAAGCAGTGACATTATTCAACTTAGCTTTGTTTAAAACTATTGATTTTGATTTTTGTACAGAGAAGTCCTTTTGGGCTAACGCTCTATACAGAAAATCAATTTGTTTAAAATGTTTCCTTTTATGCATAATAGCTTACTCATCAAGGACTGAAATTCTGTATGTGAATAACACTTTGGTCTCCTTCTTGCCAATCACTGGAAGCACTATGTAATTTATAATTGGAAATTATGAGAAAAACCTATAGGCTATAATCTTTCCACAAAATAATCAAATGTCCAGGAAAACACTGAAAGATGAACCTCAGCAATAGTATCGATGTGCTAGACTTAACTTTTAAAATGTTTTTCTATTCATTGTTCACTGAAATTTTGTCCAAGTATAGATGAATGCAAGCAAGTAGCTAGCTACCCACTGGAAGAATTTTGGGCTCCATGTACAAACTTCAGAAATATGAATAGAATTATTGAATTCAATTTTATTTCTAAATGTGTCACTAGCTAACAACAAGACTTGTTAATTGGGCCAGTTATTTAACCTCTTTATTTTTTTCAACTTTATTGTTCAGTTTATTAATTACAATGTTCCCCCTTTTTCTCCCTATAGTTCTCCTCCACCTGGTACCCATTCCACCCTCTGCCTTTACCACCCCCCCACTGTCTTCTTCCATAGGTGTATGATTTTTGTTCAGTCTCCTGCTGCACCTCCCATACCCCCTTTCTCCCCAAGAATTGTCAGTCCATTCCCTCTCTATGCCCACGATTCTGCTTTATTCACCAGTTTATCCTGTTCATCAGATTATTAATTCACTTGATTTTTAGATTCATTTGTTAATAGATGTCTATTTGTTGTTCATAATTTATATTTTTACCTTTTTCTTCTTTCTTTTCTTAAAGAATACCTTTCAGCATTTCATATAATACTGGTTTAGCAGTGATGAACTCCTTTAGCTTTTCCTTATATGTGAAGAACTTTATCTGACCTTCAATTCTGAATGATAGTTTTGTTGGGTAGAATTATCTTGGTTGTAGATTCTTGCTATTCGTCACTTTGAATATTTCTTGCCACTCTCACCTGGCCTGCATAGTTTCTGTTGAGAAATCCGCTGACAATCATATGCGTGCTCTCTTGCAGGTAACTAACTGTTTTTCTCTTGCTGCTTTTAATGTTCTCTCTTTGTCTTTTGCTCTTGGCATTTTAATTATGATGTGTCTTGGTGTGGTCCTCTTTGGATTATTATAGTTTGGGGTGCTGTGAGCTTCCTGGACTTTTAAGTCAATTTCTTTCACCGGGTGGGGGAAGTTTTCGGTCACTATTTCTTCAAATAGGTTTTTATTATCTTGCTCTCTCTCTTTTTCTGGCACCCCTATAATTCAGATGTTGGTATGCTTGAGGTGCTCCTTACACTATCTTCAATTATCTGGATTCTTTTTGCTTCTTGCTTTTCTGGCTGAGCGGATTTTGCTTCTTTGTATTTCAAAACTTTGACTTGATTCTTGCAGTCCTCTAGACTGCTTTTAGGTCTTTGTATAATATTTTTTATTTCAGTCAATGTATGCTTAATTTCTAGTTGGTCCTTTTTCATATCCTTAAGGGTCTTGTTCCTATTCTTGACCGTCTCATTCATATCCTCGGGGGTCTCATTCATATCCTTGAAGGTCTCATTAAGTTCATTGTCCTTTTCTAGGAGCCTCTTGAAAAACCTCATAACTGTGGTTTTGAACTCTATGTCCAGTCATTTTTTTCCTTCCATTTCTTTCACACCTGATTTCTTTCCATGTCTCTGCATTTTGGATGCTTCCCTGAGTTGGTCGATTAGCTTTGTGTGGTAGATGTCCTCTCGGGGACAGTTGCTCAGCCGCCCCAGTTATCTGAGGTGGATACTCTTGGTGCAGCCCTTTATGGGTTGCACAATCTTGTTGTAGTTAAGCCTAGATTATTGCTGGTAGCACTAGGAGGGTTTGACCTCCAGGCCTATTGGCTGTGAGGATCAGCTGTGTTTATGTTTACACTGTGAGCGCCATTGTGCTCAGGTTGGATGGGCAGAATCTCTGGGTTGAGCAGGCAGCCTTGATTTCTCATCAGCTCCATCCTATGTGGCACCTGGGTCTCTGTGCCTGGCGATAATGGCTGCACACACCTCTGAGAGAAAGCTGCCACTGAGCTCTATCCTCTGCCAGACAATTCAGCTTCTCCCCAAATGAGTCTGCACACCCAAAGTCTCACCCAGGGTTGTGAAACAATGCAGACTGGTGGTTTCCCTTCTTGCTTTTTTTTCTTCTCCCAAACAAGAGAGCAAGTCATGAGTCCTCCCTGCATGCTCGCGCACTTCTGCAGTTCCCAAGTTTATGTGCCCACTCTGCGAGCTCGCGGACCTCTGCAACACCCAAATTTCAGTGTGCTTCCTCCTTACTGTCCAGTTTCAACGCTTGTGAGTGTGGATTCCCCAGACCTCGTCTGGAACTGGGGAATCAGTGCAGTGGGACGCCATTGTTTCCTTCCCGGTTCAAGAAAAGCTGCCCACCCTATCTGCTTGTGCACCTGGCTCCACACCTCTGACTCCGCACGTATCTGCAACTCTGCCCTCTGCAGCTCCTCTGAGTCACAGTGCCCTATCTTTACTTTTATTTGTGGAATTTCCACTCAATCAGCTTTCCGGTGATTCTGGATGATGTCTGTTCTGTTGTTTAGTTGTAGTTTTGAAATTGTTGTGAAGGGAAGCAGGATAGGTGTTTACCTATGCCGCCATCTTGGTTCCTCTCTCTCGATATTTAACTTATTTGAATCTAATTTTCTTGTTTATAAATTTGAAAAGTCCCTGTTAAGTCTAAAATGCTTCAATTAAATCAAGAATTATACAGCTAATAATTGGAAACTATATTATTTAAATGTTTGAAATAATAAAAAAATATGTTATATTAGAACTTCTAAGACAAGGCAATAAAATGAGAACTGAGGCATTCACACCCATATACTAACTTCAGATATTTTAAATCTATACTATTTCTAGCGAATTAAAGACTATTTTTTTATAAATCTTAACAATCAAGTTAAAAATATATGACCATAAATGCTATTTTCCATGTGGTTTAGTAAAGAATGTATTAATTAAATAAACTAAGAGATTTGTAAACAATTTTCAGAATCTAATCATTGATATTTTAACTTCATTAAGTAAATTGATTGAAATGTAACCATTTCCCAAATGCAGTATATGCAAATCAAGTCATTATGTCCTGTACCTTAAAATCCTACAGTGCTGTATCAATTATATCTCAATAAAACTGAAATAAAAAATGTTTCTGTGTCAATCTGGTACCTGTCTTATATAAACTCTAACATATTAAAGCTTTCTCTAATATGTCACACAAATTGTATTCTGACTCCAAGGAAGATAAAATAGTTTCACACAGATATAAAAATATACTTGTTAATATTATGCATAAGTATTACATTTTGCCTATGATCTGCTTCCATTCAATTTCCTTAAAGCTAATTTCAGAATCATTTTCGCATAAAGATTTAATTGGGAATTTCTCTTCACTACAGATCTAATTATTTTCTACTATACCATGAACAGGACACACTTCTGGCCTCAAATACCCTAAAGAATTTCAATTAATTCTAGTTATTGTGAAACATTAAGAGGTAATTCCTACCCATTGTGCAATATGCCTAATTTATATATATATATCTAAGGAAATGTGATCTAACATAATCATATTTTACTGGAGGCCAAATACAGGACATAAATGTGTTACTCAAAGGTAAATCTTATATGATTGAAATTTGTTTTTATTCCAGCATATAGTTTCTTTAAAAGTTATTAGAAACAAGGCTTACTCCATTTTTTTATGCATAAGGGAGAATGATTAATCTTTTAACTCTAGCAAATAATGGATGCATTTTAATAAGATTTTTTAAATCTAAAATTAGCATAACATAAAAATGATGTTAGACATTTTATCAGTTAGTGTACATAATCATTTATTAATGAGAAATTACACTTTTTAAATATTTATAATTTTCTAAGTAACACAATCTTAGAAAACAAATTAACATAGTCTAATAACTTAGTCTTCTTTGAATGATACTTACTGAAATCTGCTGCATTTTCAAAATACAATTGAATCAGTATATAGAATAATGAATGAGGATATGGTCTCTGAATTAAGACTAACCTTCATTTGCTACAGGAATTTGGGTAAAATTCCAATATTCAGAGTCTTAATATCTTTTTCTGTAAAATACAAATCAAAATAATACTTTCTTCATTTTCCTCACCAGGTTTTTTGTAATGATTAAAAAGATAATGCATATAAAGTTGTTAGAAAAGTGCCTACAACTTAATATGAGGCTCATAGTAAGTAGGTTTCACTCCACATTCATCATCATAGGATTCCCTCATTTGGAGGGAGATTTGTACAAAGTGAACATAAAGGCATTGATCTTTGACTAGTTCAAGATACAGTGGATTTTAAAAGACATGAAGTGATCACCAAGCCATTCTCTATGGTCCTAATACCACAAGACCCCCCTCTCTTTCATCTGCCCTCTGTATCAATGGTGATTGGTGTTTGAACCACACTCTCTGGGCACACCTGGTTGACATGCTTAGCAGTTAAATTCCTATTCACTCATTGTTTAGATGTAAAGCATCTCCTTGTGTTTTATTCATTACTAGAGGCGTAGTGCACAAAATTTGTGCACTGGGAGTGTGGGGGGGGTTTCCCTCAGCCCAGCCTGTGCCCTCTCCAATCTGGGACCCCTTGAGGGATGTCTGACTGCCTGTTTAGGCTCAATCCCAGTAGGATCGGGCCTAAATGGGCAGGCGGACATCCTTCTCACAATCCAGGACTGCTAGCTCCAAACTGCTTGCCTGCCTGCCAGCCTGATCACCCCCTAATCACTACCCTGCCAGCCTAATTGATGTATAACTGCTCCCCTGCCAGCCTGTATGCCCCCAACTTCCCTCCTTTGCTGGCCTGGTCACCCCTAACTGCCCTCTCCTGCAGGATTAATTGCCCCCAACTGCCCTTCCTTGCAGGCCTGGTCCCTCCCAACTGACCTCCCCTGCTGGCTTGATGGCCCAGAACTGCCCTCCTTTGCAGGTCTGGAATCTCCCACTGTCCTCCCCTGCTGGCCATCTTGTGTCCACATGGGGACAGGATCTTTGACCACATGGGGACAGCTCTCTTGTATGTTGGAGTGATGGTCAATCTGCAAATTACTCTTTTATTAGATAAGATAGAGACCTGGTGCATGGGTAAGGACAGGCTGGGACACCTGAAGGGTGTCCTAGATCAGGGTTGGGGTTCCCTTGGGGTGTTGGGCAGCCTGGACGAGAGGCCTATAGTGGTTTGCAGGCTGGCCACTCTCCCCAGGGACCCAAGTGGAGGCCCTGGGATTAATTTATGTTCTACAATTGAAACTTTTGTAGCCTAGAGCAGAGCCAAGCCTTCTGCTTGCTCCATAGTGACAGCCATTTCTATTTGAAATTTTGTAACCTAGAGTGCAGACACCTAGGCTAAGGCTGCAGAAATTTGGCTTCCTCCATCACTCCGACAACCCTAGCCTCTGCTCTCTCCAGCTCCCTGGCTGCCACAATTTCTGTTGGGATTAGGTATCTTCTATAATTGAAATTTTGTAGTATTGAGTGGAGGCCTAGGCTGGCAATGACAGGCAGAAAGATTGGCTCCCTCCATTGCTGGGCAAACTCAAGCCTCCCTCCTGCTCTCAGTGGTGACAGCCATCTTGGTTGGGGTTTATTGCTTAATTTGCTCCTGATTGGATGGTCGGTGTGGCTGTGGGTGGGGCTTGATTGAAGGTATGGTCAATTTGCATATTACTCTTTTATTAGATAGGATTACCTGATCCCAAAGGATTTTATTTTTATGCTTAACACTACTCTCCAACAGGAAATTCTTCTTTGCAGTTAACCAAGTTCTTCTGATACAATTCAAGATCATTTGGTCTCCTGTTTAAAATGGATAAGTTTTTCAGCATTCTTGGTATAAGAATCCTTTATACACTTAAATACCTATACTAAAAATGTGACAGAAAGCTTATGCAGTTTAGCCTTATGTAATCTGGCATTGCTAAAACACAAAAGAAGTCTGACTTATACTTAATAATTTACAAAACCAAAAAAAAAAAAATTATATTCAACCGGTATCTCCAAATCTTTTTAGTTTTAACTTACATAAAATATAAATTCCTTTGTCTACAAGGTAAGCCTATTTTCTCTTGTTTTGTTCTGAATAAATAAATATAACAACTACACATTGTTTTGCCAGTTTTTATCCTTCTATAAGCTATTTCTTCTTTCTCAAAATACTTATTATCCTTGCATTATAAAGAGTTGCATGCCTTGTTTAAATTTCTATCTTCATAACAGCACCAATAATATTTAAGTAAGTCTGGATTCGCTCTACTTACTTAATAAAAGTACTGCAAGCAGTTAATACCTCTGTTTTTTTTTATCATGTGTAACTAGTTGTTATTATATGTTGAGGATTATTTATATACAAATACCTGCCTAATATTATGTCAATGCTAGTATACTTCATTTTGAGTAGATATTAATAGCAACTCTTATTTTATTTCTACATTCCTCATGTTTTCTTATATCACTGCAGATTTATTTTATAACATGTTATTAGCTTAATTATTTCATTCTCAAGCTTAAAATATTTATTGATGTGTTGTGATATTTTGCATTGGAATATATTTATTCTAGTGTTAAAACATAATAAAGTTATAGACACATGGCATTTCCTTGTAGTTCCAACCTTTGCTAGGTTTTCAGAAATCATCAGGACTCACTTCTACCTAATTAGTCTTCCTTCACTCCTGACATTTGTTAATTCTACCCATACCCATCATATGAGCACACCACATTGCCCTGGATTTCTTGTAGTTGTCTGCCTTTTTTATTTTCTGGAGACTTGTCTACATTGTTTCTTTCTATGAGTAAACAGAAGACCAAATTGATCAATATCTGTCCCTGAAATTTGTCCTTTCAATTGAGTCTTGTAGTTACTCTGTCACTTGGAATTGGAATTGACATCACTAGTATTGGACCAACAACAACCCAGAAAAACAGAAATGATCATCTTTCCTTTCGACTCTCTTCTTATGTTAATCTTAACTTAAAAAAGCATAACCATTCGAATATTAATTCTCCAAGCAAAGCCCTCAGGATAACTTTCTCTTCTTTCCTAAGCTTTACCAACAAATCCAATTCCATGCTAGATGCTATTTTGTTGGTGTTCTTTATTATTAATGCCCATATGGGTTAGTTGTGTTTTTTGTTTATTTGTTTGTTTTTGTCCTTTCTAACAATCTCTGTATTCCTGGTGTAAACATAAGCTTTGACCTTCCATCTAAGCAAGGATACAATGTGTATTAAAAATGTTAAGCAATTTACAACACTCCCCTAAAAGTTTTAACTTTCCATTTTTTTATTTGTGCACAATTAAATATATATTATATATATAATTGTTACACACACACACACACACACACATATATATATATATAAATTTTATATATATAAAATTTTTAAATTTATATTCTTATTTATTTATTTTGTTGTTGTTATTGATCCTCACATGAGGATATTCTTCCATTGATTTTCAAGGAGAGTGAAAGGGAGAGGGAAAGACAGAAACACCCAGATGAGAGAAGATCATTGATTGGTTCCCTTCCAAAGGAGCTCCAACCAGGGCCCAGACTGGAGAGGAATATGCAACCAAGGCATGTGCCCTTGACTGGAATGGAACCCAGGACCTTTCAGTCTGTAGGTTGATGCTCTATCACTGAGCCAAACCAGCAGGGAGGACTATAACTATATTTTTAAAAACCTGACTAATCAACCTAAAATTATGTCCTTTAGCTACTGAACCTGACAAATGTCATGAGGGAAACTATCTCCCCCCCGCATTTTTCCACTAATGTTTAATTTTTTATCACTTACATTATTTCTACTTTGAGTTGTTTCTACCTTACATAATTTCTAACTTTATTTTTCATTGTAATATACACATTTGTTTTAATCTCAATTCTACAGTTAAATATAATCTGTACTCATCATACACATTGACTGAGGTTAACATTGGTAGATTCTTCATGACATTTTTGTGGATACAGTATTTTTTGAGTTTTTGCACATTTAATACTTTTACATATATGTATACTTATAAATATGTAACAGATATACTTGAAGGCAACTTGTCAGATCAAAATCCTTGGCTCATACATTCTTTGGCCTTTTATTCTGTTTTCTACTGCAGTAAGTGTTCCCTTATAGAAATATCAAGTCAACATGATTTTTTATCTTTAAAAATTACTTGACAAATATTTTCAAATGATATATCTACAAAGGACTTCCACAACTCAACAAAAACAAAACTTGATTAAAAATATGAAAAGCACTTAAGTAGCTACTTCTTCAGAAAAGAAATCAAATGGCCAATAAACACATGAAAAGATGTTCAACAGCACTGATCATCTGGCAAATCAAAAGTACAATGGATGCAACTTCACACTATTAGAATGGCTGTTTTTAAAAACAAAGCAACAGTAAACAAGAAGTGTTAGAAAAAATGTGGAGAAATTGTAACCTTTGGAAATTGTTAGTGAGAATATAAAATAGTATAGCTGCTATATACTAGTAAAACAATATAGTGGTTTCTCAAAAATTAAAAATAGTTACCCTTTGATTTACAAGTTCTACTTTGGGTATATACCTTAAATAATTGAAAGCCAAAATTCAAACAGATATTTATATACGCATTTTCATGGCAACCGTATTCACAATAGTGGAAGCAACTCAAGTGTTCATGGAGAGATAAACGAATAAATAAAAAATATATAGTTTTTTTACAGAGAGGAAGGGAGAGGGATAAAGAGTTAGAAACATCAATGAGAGAGAAACATCAATCAGCTGCCACCTGCACACCTCCTACTGGGGATGTGCCCACAACCAAGGTATATGCCCTTGACCGGGATCAAACCTGGAATCTTTCAGTCCACAGGCCCACACTCTATCCACTGAGCCAAACTGGTTAGGGTTATTACATTTTATTTGAATGGTATTTATTCTGTCTTAAAAAGGAAGTAAATTCTGACAACATGGATAACATCATACAACATGGATGAACACTGAAGACATTAACCTAAGTGCAATAAGCCAATCATAAAAGGACAAATACTGTATGATTTCCCTCACATGAGGTACATAGAGTAGTCAAAATCAAAAGATAGAATGTAGAATGATAATTGCCAGAGGCATAGGGAAGGGCTAAATGGGGAGTTATTGCTGGATTTGGTATATAGTTCCAATTTGCAAGATAAAACGTTCTGGAAATGGATGGTGGTGGTGACAAAAAGAATGTACTAAATGCCATAGAACTGCTCCCTTTAATAATGGTTAAAATGGTGAATTTCATGTTAGGTCCATGTTCCCACAATAAAAAAACATATATGCCTACTTTTAAAAGATATACTGGTATAAGTTTTAAATTAAAATAAATAATGTACTGGTAGTAACTGACACCAAAATATTGAATGTATTTGAAAAAGTGACTTACACTCAATTTGACAATAGAAAAGAAGATAAATTATTTGATATATTCATGCAATGTAAAATACTACTCGGCAATACCACAACATGAATAAAACTTCAAAATATTATGTTGAGTGAAAACCTGCCACAAAGTGTTATGTGCATTGTAATCTCATTAAATGAATTATTGTATGGTGATAGAAATTAATAAAAGTGGTTATTGTAGATAATAATAACTAGAAAGAAGCATGATTAAATTTTAGCTGGTAATATTCTACATCTTGATTGGATTAATGATTACTATGCCCTACACTGTCAAAACCATCAAATAGGTATCTGTATTGTTTAGTTTGTGAAACACAAGATATGATCTTTTGCCTTCTTTGCTCAAAAGACTTTTTAAGTCTTAGAAATCCATTGCTATTCTAAGGTATATCCTTGTTAAGATACAACTTCAGTCATGTTCTCCAAAAGGTAATATGTTCATGTATTATATAGGTACAATTCTTCTTTTATCTAAAAATAAAGCTTTCAAGAACTGCATATATAAATATATGATCTGTTCCTTTTTTTATATGGTTTCTTTTTCAGAAACTTTGAAAATATCTATGAAGTCTTTTATTATCGCTTCTTATCTTTTCCAGCTCTTTTTAATTCTTTTAAACACACAAACTCCTCCAATCTGACACATACCTCCATTATTCCACTGAGATAGCTTTAAATAAGACTATAATAACTTAAACATCCTAAATAACTTTAACTGCCTGAATATTGTACTTTATTACCTTTACTTTTAAAAATATATTTTATTGATTTTTTACAGAGAAGAAGGAAGAGGGACAGAGAGTTAGAAACATCGATTAGCTGCCTCCTGCACACACCCTACTGAGGATGTGCCCACAACCAAGGCACATGCCCTTGACTGGAATCGAAACTGGACCCCTTAGTCTGCAGGCTAAACCAAACTGGTAAGGGCTTTATTACCTTTTTTCCCTTCACATATCTGGCTTGTCTTTCCCTCAACCTCTTCAGGCTGATCTTTCTCTATCCAATGATGAAATCTAGAGAAAACTCAAGATTTTTCTTAATCCTTTGTTTTATTCTCATTACTCATACTCTTCCTGCACAATCTCATTTGCACATATTTTTTTATTTTCCACTTATATTTAGATGACTCCAAAATTCTTCCAACATAGACCTTCACATTGAACTGTGGATCTGTACCTCCAACTGTATTCTTAGAATCTCCATTTAGATACATCAAGGGCATCTTGAAATTCATGTTTACAAAAGGAAGCGAAAGATGGGCTTTTCCTACAATATTCATTATTGCAATCAATCACTTCAGCTTTCATCAAATTAAGCAAAATCCCTAGGAATCAGTCTTGATTTTTACATAATCCTTGCACCATATCCAATCTATTATGAAGATTTGTTGATTTTATTTATATATTTCTAAAGTCTATTTATTTCTCTTTATAACCATAGCAACTACATAACCATAGTAACTACTATAGTTCAAACTCATCATCTTTATCCAGCCTTAGATACAATTGCCTCCTAACTGCACCACACTACACATATCCACTTTTGTTTCTTTCAGATCTATTTTCCATAGCAGTCATAATTTTTTAATACAATTCTGATTATGTCACACATCTATTTAAAAATCTTCAATTAATTATATTTGGTCTTGAAGTAAAGTCAGAAATCCTGCAAGGCACTGAACACTTGGTTCCCAATGTACTTGTCTAACCTCATCTCCGATCTGAACCAAGCAGCAATGTTTTGTTTTAATTTCTTGCATGATTCATCCTACATTCTGCCACAGAGATTTTTTAAATGTTTTTATGTAAACAGAATGCTTTATTTCTCCATTTAGTTCACCCTATGCTCACTTTCATTTCTCATAATAATTCATGACTCCACGAGAAAAGGATTTGTAGCCATCTTACTCTCGTCAGAATCTATGAATGAATACCTTATTTCATTGTGATGAAATTCTGCTGTTAATATCACATTAGTCATTTTATGATTATTTCAGTGTGATCATTATAATAATGTGTGGTTCAACCACCAAAGTTTATGCCATTTTTGAGGAGAGACTATATTTGTTTTGCTTATAATTTGCTCTTTGGTGCCTAGCACACAGTACTTGGTATTTAATAGGCACTAAATAAATAAATCTTAGATAAATAGATAGATTAAGTCATTCAGAATATTATAAATTGGAACCAGATTGTGAAGGATATTCAACACAAGACTAAGGAATTAATGCACAATTTGGTGAGAGAGCAATAGAAACTCTTGGAGGGTTTTGATCAAGAGAATGGCATGAAGGAACTGTTCCTCAGAAAGATCAATGTGTTAATGTTTGCATGGTTGCTGGAGAACTGAGATCAGTCAGACATTAAGAGAGTCAAGCTACAAAATAACAGATGTGTAACATTAAAAGAGAGTTATGACCCTGGTTGAGGTGCGTGCAGGAGGCAACCTATTGATGTGTCTCTCTCATATCGATGTTTCCTTCTCTCTGTCTTTCCTTATCCTTTCCATTCTCTCCCAAAATCAATGGAACCCTTGCCAGTTTGGCTCAGTAGATAAACCTTGGGCTACAGGGTCCAAGGTTTGATTCCAGTCTAGGGCACATGCCCAGATTGTGGGCACAATCCCCAGTGGGGGGTGGGGGGGAGTGCACATGAGGCAGCCAATCAATGATTCTCTCTCACTATATTATTAAACACATTGCTATCAAAATTCTTTTGGGAGCATATTAAAAGATTACTTCCATTGTAGGCTTTGCCTCAACATTCATATTCCTCCTAACCAGTGTATTCTTGATTATGAAATGAAGATACAGTGTAGTTGCATATATACTCAATAAACAAATAAGATTAATGACAGCTTGTACTAAAATGCAAATAAAATACAAGCACATGTAAAACTAGTGGCCTGGTGCATGAAATTTGTGCACAGGGGGCAGGGGATGTCGCTCAACCCAGCCTGCACCTTCTCCAATCTGGGACCCCTTGAGGGATGTCCAACTGCCCATTTAGGCTCAATCCCAGTAGGATAGGGCCTAAACGGGCAGTCAGACATCATTCTCACAATCCAGGACTGCTGGCTCTAAACTGCTCACCTGTCTGCCTCCCTGATTGCCCCTAACTACTCCTGCCTGCAAGCCTGATCACCCCCTAACCACTTCCCTGACAGCCTAATTGATGTCTAACTGCTTCCCTGCCAGACTGCTTGCCCCCAACTTCCCTCCTCTGCCATCCTGGTCACCCCTAACTGCCCTCCCCTGCAGGTTTGATAGTCCCCAACTGCCCTTCCTTGCAGGCCTGCTTCCTCCCAACTACCATCCCCTGCTGGCCTGATCATCCACAACTTCCCTCCAATGCAGGACTGGAACCTCCCATCTGCCCTCCCCTGCTGGCCATCTTGTGATGGTCATCTTGTGTCCACATGGGAACAGTATCTTTGACCATATGGGGGCAGCCCTCTTGTGTGTTTTAGTGATAGTCAATCTGCGTATTACTCTTTCATTTGATAGGATGAGGTGGCAATTACACCTTGATAAAAATAAACAGAGAAAATCTAAAACTATTAGTATTAAGAATACATAATAAAGAGAATATAATTCATTTATTCATTCAATAAGTGTTTTCCAGACACCATACTAGCCACTTGGGATAAATCAGTAGGAACAAATAAAAGCAGAAAATTCCTGATTTGGCATTTATATTTTAACAGCTGAGATTGCCCCCACACCGACACACACACATACACACATGAACAAACAAAATATATACTATTCTGGGATGTCAAACATTCTATAGAAAACAATGTTGAGCAGGAAAAGGATAATCAAAAGGGCAAGCAAGAAGGTGGAGGTTGAAATTTTGAATTGGATGGTAAAATAAACCCCAATGAGAAGGTGACATGTAAGTACTAGTAAACGCTTAAATGAAGTGAGATTTACCACAGGGACATTCCAACAGAAGGCAAAGACCCTAGGGTTCCTATAGCATTCAACAGTACAAGGAGGCAGGATGCCTGAAGAGGAGGGAGTAAAGAGCATAGTGAGTGGAAGAGTCAGAGACGTATGGGACAAGATCAGGGATATCTTTGTTTGAACTGTTATTTACCTGCTTACACTTTTATGTCATCAAGAAGCATTTGGATTTTTATTCTTTTTCTATGTCCAATAACCTACTTACCTCTTAGTTCTAATCAATTATACTTTTTTGATTGCTAGCTTATATCCATAATACTCTTTATTTTCAAGTGTACTATGAGTACATTTTAAATTTTGATAACATTTTCTTTAAATACTGTGGTCTTTGGTCTAAGACAGTGGTTGGCAAACCTCCCCTCATGAGCAATGCATTGTTTGCCATTCTGTTGACTAATGAGTTTGCTGACCACTGGTCTAAGATATATCCTAAACTGTATCCTGCTTTGTTAAGTAGAGTTTTGTGGACAATTACAGTTTATTATATAAACATATTCAAACACTAAATGTATTTTGAATGTCCTCTATATGTCTAATTTCTGATTAACTTTTTTTTTACCCAGTTTAAGTTTTCCAGAATTAGAATGCAAAGACCAGATGACAGATTATTTCATGACTAATACTTCCATTAATTTGTAAACTTGTGATATAAAGATCTGCATTCTAATTTACTAGCAAATGAGACATTGATCTTGGAGTTATACTAGGCAAGGCTCCAATCTTAAAATTTATATAGGCTCCTATAAATGAATTGAGGATAATAAAAAGAGTTTCAAATTTTCATGAGACTCATAAGAAACTAACAAGAATAAAAGGTTTCTATAATTCTTAATCGTCCTTCTTATATGATTATATCCAAAATCAATATTGTATTTCATTATTAATGCATAATATATATTTCTAAAATATAAAATAGGGCAGTTTTATTCCTCAAAAGTTCCAGTCTCTGACTACATGTTTTGTTTGTTTGTACTGTTATTTTGGTGTTGGATAGCATAATAATAGTTCCATGTTTCTTCAGGGCTATTAGAAATTATACAATTTTGGGTTAATGTGTTTTTTTAAATTTATTTGAATGAATAGATTTTAAGTGTCTCTAATATATAATCTAGGTTCCATATATTATATAGAATTAAATGATGAATAAAAACAATCTCTCTTCTCTGAGACCTAACAATATTCTGTGGACTTCTGGACTAACTAGTGGAGTGAAATCAGAATGTATGCTGTCTATATTTACAGCTAAAATTTTACAAGCTTGATTTAAAATTAAATTTCCTGTTATACATCAATCACAATTGTGTAAAGAGAATACCAATTGTGCTTATATCAATGAAGATTTATACAGATAGTTTTTCATGATTGCATGAAGATATTTAATCTTCCTAAGAGGAGCAAGGATGCCTTCATGAAAATGATGTCATTTAGGGTGGACATGGAAAACAAATTCTCAAATATAGAAATAATAGTAAGAACAAAAGGAATAAAAATGGGAAAGTACAGAGCATCTTATAAAATAAGTACTTATAAAGCAAAGACATATAAAATTCATTCTTACTAACTGGAGGTGACAGTATATGCAGTGAAACAATTCAGAAAAAAAGGGACTTTAACATTACATTAAAGAAATATCATTTCTATTTTTTAATTGGGCAGGAGTCGTATTTAATTTCATAGACAATGGGGATCTTATTAAGTTTGAAAAAGAGCATAGTAGAGTTAGGGTTGTATTTAAAAACGAAGTTATCCCTATAAATAGTAAATGTGTTTTTTTATAGTGAGGAAGGATAGATGTCAGGATCACTATATTAATGATCCAGAGGAGAATTCATAAAGGCTTGTCCAAGCCTTCTGTCAGTAGGATTAGAAAGAAGGAATGAATTTTTCTGAAAATGAGAGTCTAAAGACAAGTACCTAAATGTTTTCAGGCAATATAGAGTGAAGGTTTAAAGATAACCCTGAGGCACTTGCAGTGTGTAACAGAATTCTGCTAATATTACAAATGGAGGAAGCTGGAAGCAGGGTAGATTGTGTGAAGAACATGGACTGAGCTGATTTTAAGGGCTGACAGGGTGGTTTGCCGAGAAAACTTGGAGCTGCGGATGTAAAGCTCTGCAGAAATAAGGGCAAGCAGTTAGATGCAGAAGTCTTCTCAACAATGAGCAGGTTCAATCTATGCCCACCTAGTCAGTGCCAAGCCTATATTTAGCATTTTATAAAACTTTCAGTCGATATATTTATTGAGTTGCCCACACATTTTCTTAGTAGGGTTTTAAGTGCAATTTAAGATGGAAATTACGTAACCTCCTAGTTCAGTGAATATTGTAATATCTTTGTGATCTAAAATTAGAGAAAATGCTATCTCAAGTTACTTAAAGCTTCAGGAATTACATAAGTCTTAACAGCACTCTCTGGACTCCAATTCTCACCACAGTAGCATAAGCAGCTTAGTTCTGAATAGATTATTTCACTTCCTTCTTAATTTATATACATAAAAAAGTGAGTAGTAATCTCTACTTTACCTCCCTCATAAATGTGTGTTATTACTGAGACAAAATTGAAGCACTATTGAGAAGTAAGGAGTTATTATTATGTTCTCCCCCCACCTCTATCTTGCATTACCATATGAAAAATTCAGCCAACTGAATGGTACAGACATTATATACCAATTGTCAGGCCTCAAATTGGCTATGCTCAGGGTTTGGTAGATTAGGACATGGACTTCAAGCATGGGTATGAGGCATGATGTTATGCTTGTGGGCATAAGCTATGAGATCAGGTAAGGTAATACAACATGCCTTGGTTTACTCATCAGTGAAACTGAGATAATGATACATCTCCATTAAGTTGTGACTACTAAGTGTTGTGAAATATTAGCTATAGACTATTATTGGAATGGGTTGAAATTCTCAGTCTGAAAGATGGCTTAAGAAAAATGTAATAATTATTTTCTTGAAAAAGTAAAATTAAGCTCTACATCCTTTATTCCAGCTATTGGCAGATTTATTTTCAAGATAACAGTAACATCCATCCTATCTAATAAAGGAGTAATAGGCAAATTGAACCCACTTTTGATCAGGCCACGCCCACAGCCATGCTCATCAGCCAATCAGGAGCAAATTATGCAAATAAACCCCAAGCAAAATGGCTGCCACCACTGAGAGCAGGAAGGAGGCTTGGGTTTCCCCAGCAACAGAGGAAGTCAAGCTTTCCACTTGCCATTGCCAGCCTAGGCCTCCACTCAATGCTACAAAGTTTCAATTATAGAAGACATTTTCCAACAGAAATGGCTGCAGCCACAGAGATGGAGAGAGCAGAGGCTAGGGTTGCCCGGGCAATGGAGGAAGACAAGCTTCTGTAGCCCTAACACCTAGGCCTCTACTCTAGGCTACAAAGTTTCAATTATAGAATTTAAACAGAAATGGCTATCACCACGGAGCAAGCAGAAGGCTTGGCTTCACTCCAGGCTACAAAGTTTCCATTGTAAAATATAAATTAACCCCAGATCCCAGGGCCCCAGCTTGGATCTCTGGGGGGAATGGCCAGCCTGCAAACCACCACAGGCCCCTCTCCCAGGCCACCCCACACCCCAAGGAAACCCCCATCCTGATCCGAGACACCCTTCAGGGCAAACCAGCTGGCCCCCACCCATGCACTAGGTCTCTATCATATCTAATAAAAGAGTAATACTCAGATTGACCATCACTCCAACACACAAGAGGGCTGCCCCCATGTGGTCAAAGATCCTGCCCCCATGTAGACACAAGATGGCCACCACAAGATGGCTAGCAGGGGAGGACCATTGGGAGGTTACAGGCCAGCAGAGGAGGGCATTTGGGAGGGAGCAAGCCTGCAGGAAGGACAGTTGGGGACTATCACGCCTTCAGGGGAGGGCAGTTAGGGATGACCAGGATGGCAGAGGAGGGAAATTGGGGGCAAACAGGCTGCCAGGGGAGAAGTTAGACATCAATTAGGCTGGCAGGGTAGTTGTTAGGGGGTGATCAGGCTTGCAGGCAGAAGTGGTTAGGGGCAATCAGGGAGTCAGGTAGATGATCAGTTTCGAGCCAGCAGTCCTGGATTGTGAGAAGGATGTCCGACTGCCCGTTTAGGCCCGATCCTACTGGATCGGGCCTAAACAAGCCATTGGACATCCCTTGAAGGGTCCCAGGTTGGAGAGAGTACAGGCCGGGCTGAGAGACATCCCCTGCCCCCGTGCACAAATTTTGTGCACCTGGCCCCTAGTTTTAAATAAGTTCAATTCAGAATTTTGACTCAGTTAATAAAGTTTCCACACCTTCTCCCTTAGCATACCCTCATGTCCTGTGCTTAAGTATAGTCTGGATCTGCGGTCAGTGATCTCTGGTCCATGTGCCCACACATTATCCTCTATCCTTGCTGTTCTCCACTGTGGTATAGCATGTTAATCCCAGCACTCATCCTCGTGCACTGGCATCTTGCACTGACATCCATGATCCTGGTGGCTCCTGGGTGAGTAGCTTACATAGTGCACCTTCATTGAACTCACATCCATTGACTGGCTAAGACATGCTACAATGAAAAATAATCCCCAAATCACAGTGGCTTGTAAGAACTACTAGAGCCTGGTGCATGAAATTTGTGCATGGGGGAGGGTGTCCCTCAGCCCAGCGTGCACCCTGTCCAATCTGGGACCCCTCAAGGGATGTTCTGCTACTCATTTAGGCAGTCAGATACCTCTCTCACAATCCAGAACTGCTGGCTCCCAACTGCTTGCCTGCTTGCCTTCCTGATTGCCCCTAATTGCTTCTGCCTGCTAGCCTGATCACCCCCTAACCACTTCCCTGCCAGCCTGATTGATATACAACTGCTCCTCTGACAGCCTGTTTGCCCCCAAATTCCTTCCTCTGCTGGCCTGGTCTTGTGATGGCCATCTTGTGTCACATGGGGGCAGGATCTTTGACCACATGGAGGCAGCCATCTTGTGTGTTGGAGTGATGACAATCTGTATATTACTTTTTTATTAGATAGGATAATGGCCATATAATGGATCATAAAGCTTCTCTTAGAATGTGCTTTTATCATCTCCATTTACATCACGTTGATCAGAGGAAGTCACCAGTCCATGTCTGATTTTAATAAGAGTAAGGAGGTAAGTATAATCTTCTCTCAGAGAGGAATAGCAACTTTTTTTAGAAAATAAAGTCATGTGGAGTGAAAAGGGGGGACATCTGTAATACTTTCAACAATAAAGATTTTTTTAAAAAGAAAATAATGTAATGTACCCAAATACACAAGATTTCTGATCAAAGATCATTTTCTGGCCTAACGGTATCCCTCTGGAGCAGCCACATGCACTTTCACATGTGTCAGCATGCCAACATGAGGAAGCAGCACACTGAGGCTGCCCTCCTTCACATCTAGTTAGACTTAAAGCAGCGCAGAGTTCCACTGTGTGGGGCGATACACAGCCTTCTAATGTCAGGTGTCCAAATACCTTCAAAGCTCAGTGTTTATCTAATACCATTGCAAACATAGCAGATACTGTCATAGGCCTCCTCCTAACATTTGCAAAGCTTGAGGCAAAAATACAAAAGGAGGCTCCCTCCCATATCATATGTATAAATATTTTAAGTTATCACATGTATAAAACTGTTACTTAAAATATGCTCTAAGTGGTAAAAGGCAATAAATCTTCACTAAGCCTGATGAAGCTAGTTCTTCATCAGAACATGACAGAACAGAGAGAACCTGCTCAATCCCAGGCCCCAGGCCCCCAGTCTCTGCTGTACTCAGAGAGGCCTTGTGCCCTTGCGTGAGGACATTCCAAACAGTCTTTCCATTGTCTACCCATAGCACCCATATCTAGGACTGCGTTCATCAACAACAGCTTGGTCTGCCTTCAGGAAGGCATATTTGCCAAAAAGATGCACACAGGCCTTCAAAACTATCTAAGCGACATTTGGGCTAAAAATGTAGGGGCCAGGAAACCTGTAGAATGACCCAAAATCAGATACCCTAAAAGCTCTCACCTATGAGGAGGGGGGTAGCCAGATGGTAGCAGAAACAGGACCCTTTAAATATAAGGCATGGGATGAGGTAAACCTCACCTATGATCTAAAGGTGCTAGCTCAAAGTAAACTTGGGAGCATACAAAAGTATAAGTTACATCGGTGTCATAGTATATTTTTACATGTTTTATGTCAATAATAGAACCTCGTCATAAAAGGATTTTAAAGAATTTTTTTAAGTCTATACGCTCTTCCCATTTCTCTTCAGCTTCAGGCACTCATTCCAGTATGATCATCTAATTTCTGAGCAAAACTGATACAGTCATAGAGATGTTTTTTTTAATATATTTTATTGATTTTTTACAGAGAGGAAGGGAGAGGGATAAAGTCAGAAATATCGATGAGAGAGAGACATCGATCAGCTGCCTCTTGCCCGCAGATGTGCCCGCAGCCAAGGTACATGCCCTTGCCGGAATCGAACCCGGGACGCCGCAGTCCGCAATCCGACGCTCTATCCACTGAGCCAAACCGGTCTCCGCCAGTCATAGAGATTTTTAAGAACTCCCTGTCCAGAAATACAAAAGAAATCCTTTTGGAACAGAATTCCCCCAAAGTTTTTTATAAATAATGATTTCCTTTAATACTTTATAAAAACAGCATTACTTATAAAAGTGTGGACTCTTTTAAGACCTTCATATCTACTATGTAAAGTAATATCTATTTGTCTTTGCAAATAGCTCAACACAAATTCTGACTTTTCTCTAAGGACATGATACAAATTTATCAGCAGGATGTCCATGTCAGCGTGAAGGATCACTAGAGACTAATCTGCCTTCCTGGGCATGATGCCTGCTCTCTGAGAAGGGTGACTCCTTTTGTACACAGCTGGCCAAGATTCAAGAGCAGTGCCTTGGCCAAGACAGAGAGGTTTTGCTCTGAGTAAAATTAAGTGAGACTCCAACTGTGGCCTCACTTGTACCCAAACTTCAGGTTCTCTGTGCCCAATGCTGTCACCACAGACCATTTGCTTAAATAACTGAGCAGCATGTATGAGTAGGCTGGCAAGTCTTTCTTAGAAAAATGCAGCATGGAAAATGCGTTACAAATGTGAGTTATGATATGTGAGTTTCAAGTCAGCTGGGTTATCCAGTTGTGGTTTTTGTTTCTTTACCCAACTTGTCACTCAATACAAAGTTCTTGTTTTCGGCCAATTTGTTTTATCTTTATGTGTATTTAACTTTTTGACTCTCAAATGGGTAAAATAGAAAATATCCTATGTAACCAACTGAAACAAGAAAGACAATTTCTTTTCTCTAATGAAATCTTTTATTTCCTTTATTTGCTGTTTTATTAATTTCCTAACTTCATTTTATGCTTATCTAGATTTCTGTAGTTTTCCCTGAACAAAACTTGAAGAAAAGATGTTTAGATTAATTTATAAAATTATTGTGTGTCTATAGTGTGAGAGGCACTTATCCATGAGCTGGGTTACTATAAAAAGCAATCCAATTTCTACTGTCACAGAAGTTTATTTTAGAGCTGGAGTGATGGCAGATTAAAATAGGCAAAAGAAATAAGAACTAAACATCTCTCTATATAAAAGCTTAAGCTACCATTATGACCGATTGGCCATAATGACCAGAATAACCAGTCAACTAGTCTCTATGGCATGCACTGACCACCCAGGGGCAGATGGTGGTTAGAAGCTGCCTTCTGGATGGCCAGTGTGCTCCCACAGCCAACCTCCCATAGGATGCCAAAGTCCTACAGCCCCTCCCCCGACCTGGTCAGCCCTCCCATCAGTCCCGATCTAGGGGGCCTCCTGGCCAACTTCCCAATGTCCCTCCCCCTGGTTGGCTGGCCCCTGATGGGCCTTAATCACCAACCAGGCTGAGGGACCCCACAGGTGCATGAACTTGTGCACTGGGGCTCTAGTAGTGATAATAATCACCAAGAAAATAAAAAAGGATTATGGGCCAAGACCGGTTTGGCTCAGTGGATAGAGCATCGGACTGCAGACTGAAGGGTCCCGGGCTCGATTCCGATCAAGGGCATGTACCTTGGCTGCGGGCACATCCCCAGTAGGGGGCATGCAAGAGGCAGCTGATCAATGTCTCTCTTTCATCGATGTTTCTGACTTTCTATCCCTCTCCCTCTCCCTTCTGCTCTGTAAAAAAATTAATAAAATATATATATATTTTTAAAAAGGATTATGGGACAGAGAATAATTGTGGGAAACCTAACCTGCATAAAGCCTTCTCTGAAGAGATAAGATTGGAGCTAAGGATCTGTTCATGAGTTAGATAAAGCAATGCATGGGACTATTTGAAGAAATGCTCAGCTACCAGAGTGAACATTGAGGACAAAAGCCCAAGAAGGGAACTGATTAGTTTGGTATGTTCCAGAATTAGAAAGAAACCCATTGTATATAATGGGAGCTTAATGTACAATGGAAAGAATTATAGGAAATGAGGAAAGATCAATACAGAGAGGGTTGGGAGTTACCATGTTAATTCCGATACACTAGGGTGTTTTTAAGGTATGTTCCATTATATTTTCAGTACGAAGTCATTGAGGATTTTCAGCTGATGAGTAATGTGATATAATATACACTTTTAGGACGTTACTTTGGTTGCAGAGTTGAGATAGTGGGCAACAGAGTAGGCAAGAATAAAAGCAAGGCACCAGGACATCATTACAGTCTATGACTAGATCTTTGTCTGACTTTGGGTCTCCCCATATAGAAAAACATGACATTATCCAAACTCTATATTCACCCATGATTTTTCTTGGCTTTTTACCTGGATTCATAATTTGTGTCCCCATTATTTCTTTGTCTGTTTTTCCCTTTATCTCATATAAGTCAGGAAGTCACTTTTGTCTCGTACAAGTGTTCAGAGCTCCACCTCTGACCTCATGTACAGATGTATGTGCAGAATCTTCCTTCTGGAAAAAGCAGCATAGCACATAGTAACCACTCTTAGAGTTTCCAGGCCCTGGTGTTCACATGAATGACAGGAATTACAGAAGCTACCCATTCTTTTCCAGAAATTGTTAATATGCATAAGCTTATCTATGACCTAGTAATTTTGGATAATAGACAAGTTTATTTTTACTCTTTGAGGCTTACTCATTATAAGTTCTTAACTATAATTGATCAGAAAACCAACTTTATGAACATGGAAATTATTTTCAGTTATGAAAAAGCCAAAAGGTCTTTTTTACTCTGATTTTCCTCCATGTAGTTATTGAATGCTGGCAGCTGAGTAACATGAAGAACATTTATGGCATTTCTTTTGTTTTCTGTCTTTGTCATACATGTTCTGTCTGATTTCAGGAACAGCACTGTTGTTGTCAGTTATTAATTTTTCTGAGGTAGAATACTTAGTGGTTTGGGTTTAGTCAATAACTTCTCTGGTATTAAAATGCTTTTGAAATGCAGTGACTCATGTGTACTGTTTAATTTCAGTTCTGGCTGGCTGTCTCAGTCTCCTCTGGTGAAGCCACAATGTGGACTAACTCCATAGAATTTTTATTAAAGAGTCACTGGACCTAGTGGATATAGAAAAGGATTTTGCAATTTCTTTCTTTCAAAAATCTCATCACTGTGATTCCTATGCTTTCAAATGAACAGGTATTCACAACAGAAATGAGGTTGTTGTTTAGACTGTAAAGGCCATAAATAGGGAGAATATTGCCAGGTTTTCCAACAGGTGCTCTCTGTGGCTCAAAGCTTGAGTCTATCAAATTATTGAAAGGAACATTTGTAGCATCATGTCTCAGTGAGCAGTAGAGGGGAAAAGACAATCTCAGGCTATCTTTCTGAAAGATTCTGTGTATTTAAGAATCAACTATTACATTTGGGTGGGCCAATGCCATAAACAGTGAAATTTAAATGATGTGTCAAGATTTTCTGGGCATCTGTGGTAATAGTTCTTTTTTTTCTTTCTAAAAACAGCTACCTTATTCATTAGATTAAGTCCTGATCAGCAAGCTTTCACTTTATCTTTTCTAGGAGATACTACCTATGTTCTAAATTTGGGCACCAGTAATTCAGTAGATGTCAGTCTGTGGAACAGATGTAAACTTGGCAGGTTTGATACTCAGCAGCCCACATTATCTTTGTTGTTACCTGTTTCGTGTGGCTCGTGGCTTCTATCACTGAAGATGTAGAATTTAATGCAAATACTCCAGTGAGATCATGGTAGACTCTATCATATATTAATGAAATGCTTTTCATTTTGCAATCTAATTAATGCAGTGGAAAATCCTGGATGCTGACTGTGAACTTGGGATCAATTTGCTTCTATTAGCCATTAATTCTACTTCACTCTATGTCTTACTACAAATGGAAGAAAATCAGTTATGTGTAACATATCAAATACAAGTTCTTTCAAAATGATTAGGATAACTAGGATTGTGCTATGGCAAACAAACAAACAAACATAAAAAATCTCTATAAGAAAGGTATCTTGCTCAATAAACTCAATACAGGATCAGGGTAATGCAAGCCCACCATTTTCAGCATTGCCAATTTCTCAGCTAAGGAAAGGGATCTCTGCAGAGAGCAGGTAGAATGTTCTAGCCCAGAAATGACACACTCACAATTCATTGGTCAAAAGTACTCATGTAGTCCAATGGAGATAGCAAGGAGGGAATGTTGGTTGCGAGCCAGAGTAAAATTCTACACATGTTCTAAATGAAGGGGAACCAAAAGCATTTTGATAAACACTTTCATGAACTCCGCTAAGCCATAGCACTCCACCATTGGTCTTCCAAGACTTTCTGTGAACTGTTCCATTTAGTTTCAAATACAAGAGATTGTTTTTAGTAACTTTGTCTAAGGAATTAATTCTTGAGGGAAGGCTGGAAGAGAAAAGGCTGCAGAGTCAAAAATAAAGAGGAAAGAAAATCTCACTTTCTTCTCTGCCTTGGATTCCGATTAGCTTAGAAAACACAAGCTAGTGTTGGTGCTAGCCTCCCTCCCTGGCACTGGCACAATAGCAACTCCATGAACTCCCTTGCACCAGCATATATCCTATCCTGATGCTGGTAGAGACAAAGCATTTAGTTGTACTATGTCTCTGAGGTTTCCTGTGGGAGAACTGAGTCTATTTGGCACTTTCCTGGCTTCTTTGGATTTTGGCTTCTCTGTGAAATAATTCCACACCAAGAAATAAAAAACTATTAATAATCATTCATTTGGAAGGTGGAGCTGATTGAATAAAAAATTTCTGAGTCGTGCTTGAGGGATTTTCTTTGGCCCACTCCCAAACATTCTATCAGTTTCCTCAGATTACACACACACACACACACACACACACACACACACACACACACACACACACAATGTTAACAGGAATGTCAACTTCACTATCTATTAGGAAGACATGTCTACCTTTAGCTGTTAACACAGAGCTACAATAGTCCAGGCAGTCACCTGGGATATAACTTTGCACTCAGTGCTACCTAAAACGAAGAACTCCACTAGTCCTTTTCTTCCTGACATTCCTTTTTAATAGCTTTGCTGAGATCTACTGTACATATAATGAATTATACATTTTTAAAATATTTAATTTGATGTGATTTGACTTACGTAAACACCAGTAAAATCATAACCGTGATCACAGAATGAACATATCCATCACCCTAAAAAATTTCCTGGTGTCTCCTTTTTTCCTCTCCCTTCTGGCTCTCTCCTTCACCCATCCCCAAGCAATGAATGGTCTGCTTTCTGTCACTAAAGATTACTTCACAATTTCTAGAATTTTATATAAAGAGAATCATAGACTATATACTTTTTTTTGATGTCTTCTTTTACTCAGAATAATTATCCATGTCATTATGTGTGTTAGTGGTTGATTCTTTTTTTTTTTTTTTGCTGAGTAAGTATCTTATTGCATTTATATTATACCATTTGTTTATTGTGTGTCACTTCCAGTTTTTAATATCAGTAATAAACCTTTTATCACTATTTATATATAAGCCTTTGTCTAAATATATACTTTCATTGATCTTGGGTAAATACAACCATCAAATTTAGAAAATTAACATTCATGAATTATAACCATTTAATAATCAGAACTTCAGTCAAGTTTTCCAACTGTTCCAATGGGTCTTATAAACATAAAAAATCAGTTCAGAATCACATGTTGCATTTAATTGTCATATCTCTAGTTTATTTTAGTCTGCAATATTTTTTAATTCTTTCTTAGACTTTTAGAACCTGATTATTTTAAAGATCACAGGTCAGTTATATTGTAGACTGTCCTTCAGATCAGTTTTAAATTCTGACTATGCATTTTTGACAGGAATATCCAGAAATAGTGCTTAATTCTTCTGATTAAATTTTTTAAATAAAACAACTTTATTATGATATATTTCACAAATAATAAACTGCTCTTTTTTAAAGTATACAATTTGATAATATTTGACTTATGTATGTGCCATTATCACAATCAAGACAATGAAACTATAACTTTTCCAGAAGTATCCTAAAGACCCTTATTATCCCTCCCTCCAAATATCCTCTCCTACCCCTAGATAACAAATGATATGTTTTATGCTTATGGTCACTGTAGATTGGTTGTGTATTTTCTAAAATTTTACATAAATGAAATCATACAAAATATAGCTCAGTGCTACATTTTGTCTAGCTTTTTTCACTTGACACAATTCTTTTCAGATGCATCCATGTTGTAGCAAGTATTAATACTTATTCCTTTTTATTTTCAAAGAGTATTCCATTGGATGGCATACCACTGTTATTGATATTTGGTGAAAATTTGAGTTGTTTCCAGTTTTTTACTTTTACAAATAAAGATGTTCTGAACATCATTATGTGGACATATGTTTTTATTTCTCTCCGGAAAATACTTTGGCATGAAATAGCTGGATTATATGGTAGGTATATATGTAATTCTTTTAAAACATATATATTTTATTGATATTTTACAGAGAGGGAGGGAGAGAGATAAAAACATTGATCAGCTGCCTCCGGCACACCCCCTACTGGAGATGTGCCACAACCAAGGTACATGCCCTTGACTGGAATCAAACCTGGGACCCTTCGGTCCACAGGCCGACACTCTATCCACTGAGCCAGTTAGGGCTATATTTAATTTTTTTTTAAAAATTGGCAAGTAGCCTTAACTGGTTTGGCTCAGAGGATAGAGTGTCGGCCTATGGACTGAAGGGTTTCAGGTTCAATTTCAGTAAAGGGCTCGTTCCCAGGTTGTGGGCTCAATCTCCAGTGGTGAGTGTATAGAAGGTGGCCAATTGATGATTCTCTCTCATCATTGATATTTCTGTCTCTCTCTCCCTCGCCTTTCTTTTCTGAAATCAGTGGAAATACATATATTTTTAAAATTCCAAGTAAAATTTAATGGGTCATGCCATTTTATGTTCATCAGCACTGGATGAGAAACCCAATTTGTTTGCTTCCTCACCAGCACTTGGTGAGGTCAGATTTTTAATTTTCGTCATACATGCTAAAAGGTGCATAATAGTATCTCACTGTGGTTTTAGTTCACATTTTCTTAAAGACTAATGTTGAGAGTTTGTTCATGTGCTTGTTACCCGTACATCATGAGATTTTCATGAATCACTCAAAATATGTTTGTTAGCAAAATTTCCATATGATATTTATGATGAAAATCTGTGGCTTTGTTTCTCTGTATTTGGCAGGAGTCAAGACATCTTTATTTTCTGTTTCTAATCATCAGTACTCGCTTCTGTTTTGAATGGTTGAAACCTGGTATATCCTTCTGTGTGTTTTTGTGTGTGTGTGTGTGTGGGTTTTTTTGCTTTTATTTCAAAAGTACAGTTATTCAGGTACTCAAAATCTCCTATAACCATATCAAAATTACAACAAAACTGTAGAATAAACATAATTCAAAACCAGCTGAAATCTAATTAAACATAAGTCTTCCAATAAAAGATATAAATAAGAAGCCATATAAAGACTGGTAGGAGGAGCAGATACATGGAAATAGTTGATCCGATACTCATGTATAGTGGATAAAAATCGGGAGCTATATCTCAATTGCAGGTGTCCCCTATTGAGAAGTGAGGAGACCGCAGTCACAAGCCAGGCTTCCCTAACCCAAGATTTCAGTGCTGGAAAAGAAGTCCCCAAAAGTTCTGCTTGTGAAAACCAGCATGTATTTTGGCTGAGTGGGTTGAGGCCTTCTGGAGTCCCAGGTGTTCCTCTTAAAAGGCCCCTATGGACTTACCAGACTCACTCATTCTGAGCTCCATCACTGGGGCAGCAGCCTGAGAAGTGCCAGGGACATATTGGGAAGAAGGGAGTTCTAAATTGTAGTCTTCAGGACGAGGGCTAGAGAGGCAGCTTTTTCCCAGACAGAAATGCTGACAGAAGCAATTGTTTCTTCCCCGGGCCCTCCCCAAACAAAGCCAACAGGCATGCACCATATCTGAGTCTCCATCAAGCTTGCTAACACTGTTCACCCTGCCCAGGTGATTCCCTGAGACCCCACCCCATGTGCTACGTATTGGCTCATCCACAGACTTTGCTGCAGTCTCTCGAAGGTTCACAAATCACAAGTAAGCAGCATCTGACCTCACAGTGCCCTGTAACTCTTGCTATGTGTCCGCAGGCCTGATACTAATAACAGCCATACTTGGTGCACAGCTTGGTCTCTCCTGGGCACCTCCAAGCCCAGCGCAAGTAGCAGCCATCCAGAGATTGCTCTGTAACTCAGGCTGGGAGGTCCTGGGCAGGATAGAATCGGCAGAGGACCTTCCTGGAAGGCCCCGGAGCCAGCACATCATCAGATACTATCAGACTCTGCTAAAGCACCAATCAACTACCTCCAGTACTGGCATACTCAAGGAGTGTGGCCTTAGTAAGCATCAGATCCCTGCTGAAGTGAGTCCTGCTCCATGGAGTTGTCACCTGCACAACAGGTCTTCCACTGTGGTCGGTTGCTGCCAGTCTTTTTTAAAAAAAGATGAAAAGTATGAATAATAAAATGGTCATGGATACGTAGAAATAATCCATTTGTTCATTGCAGCATTATTTACAATGGCAAGATATAAAAGCAATGTAAGTGTCCTTCAATAGATGAATGAATAAAGAAGTAGTGAATATGTTCAATAGAATAAGACTCAGAAAAAAAAGTGAAATCTTTCCATTTGCAAAAACATGGGTGGAAGGTATTGTACTGAGTGAAAGAAATCAGACAGAAAGAGACAAATAACATAAGATTTTACTTCAACTGTGGAACCTAAAAAAAATGAAACATACAAGCAGAATAGAAACAAATTTATAGATGCCAAGAACATTGATAATTGTCAGAAAAAAGGGGCATTTAGAAGATGGGTAAAAAGGATGAGGGATGAAGAAGTATAAGTTGGTACTTACAGAATAGTCATGGTAATATAAATTACAGCACAAGGAATATAGCCAGTAATATTAGAATGATGTATGGTGTCTGATGGGTATTAGATTTATCAAGGTGATCCCTTCCTAAGTTATTTAAATGTCAAATCACTGGGTTGTACACCTGAAACTAATGTAATGTTGCACATAAACTGTAATTAAAAAACAAAATTATTTTTGAAAGTATAGTTATTAAAACAGAAAGTCTTGTCTGTTTTGTTTAAAATATTAGTGATTGTTAAGGTTTGTTGCTTTTTGTTTGTTTGTTTACTTTAGTACTCAAAGTTTACTGAATAAAAGCTGTCTATAGTTCTTAGACATATTGAAATATTAATACATTTTCCATGTATTTTATTGGCTTTCTTTCTCAAACAGTTTTTGTGTTAAATATTTTTAATTTCTTCAGTTATAAATTTCATGCTGTGTGCAAAAAAGTATTTCTAGAAATAAAATATATAACTCATGTTTTATGCACTTTGGAATACAAATAAAAACAAGCTCATTTTTTTTTCTTTGTGAAAAATATATTTTATTGATTTTTTTTTACAGACAGGAAGGAAGATAAATAGAGAGTTAGAAATGTTGATGAGAGAGAAACATTGATCAGCTGCCTCCTGCACACTCTCTACTGGGGATGTGCCTACAACCAAGGTACATGCCTTTAACCAGAATTAAACCTGGGACCTTTCAGTCCACAGGCCAGCGCTCTATCCACTGAGCCAAACCTATTAGGGCACATTTTCTTTTCTTTTTTAATATATTTTGTATTTATTTCAGAGAGAAAGGAAGGGGGAGAGGGAGAGAGATAGACATCAATGATTAGGGAGAATTATTGATCAGCTGCCTCCTGAACATCACCTACTAGGGGTCAAGCTTGCAACATGGTCATGTGCCCTTGACCAGAATTGAACTCTGAACCCTACAGTCTGCAGACCAATGCTCTATCTACTGAGCCAGACCATCTAAGGCCAACTCTATTTTGCTTTTCTCCTTCGCACATAGCTCACATTCCCAATCATCCCAGGGAGTTAGGTGTGCCCATGTCACTGAGCTCTGATCGACTGAAAAGGATAAACATAATATGTGCCACTTCCAGATCCACCTTATTTAAAGGATTTCATGATAACCTCAACATTCTTTCACTTTCTACATGATTTTGAGGAAAATACTGAAGATTGCACATCAACAAGATGGGACAAGACAGGATTCCAGAATCACTATTCAGAAGAGAGCCACACATGGACCCAGGACATCAGTTTGATAGGTTAGGTGAACAACTTCCATTGTTTTAAGCCCCTGAAATTTGTGAATTTGCTTATTACAACAACTAGCATTACCCTTACTAATACAGAAGTCATTAGGGTCAGAAATATATGTCAATATATTCTATATTTTCTACTAGTGTTCTTCTTTCTTATTTGGACTTCAGGCTTCTAGCCCTTGATGTAATACTGAAGTCCACTGAGACAGCAGTGCTTGGAGTTTAATTGAAAGGCATGACTACTGTGCAACAGTCCTTTTAATCAAAATGTTAAAAAATGTTAAAAGGGAACTTTATTAAGCTGTGATTGAATATATAAAATTGAAATGTAATGCATTTAAATATATTAGCTCAAATTATAAAATATTAAATTAAGATTTAATATATTAAATTAAGCATGGATTAAATTAGATTGAAAAAAAATACTTTGAAACATCTCAAATATACCAGAGGGATTATTAACCATTTTATTTAAAAAGAAGGTCTAGCAGTATCAGAGAGATAAAGGGGGGACTATCAAAGGGACCCTAGCCACATGGGTGTATAGCAGTTGCTCCACAAAATAAATGAGATTATCAAAAGCCTTAAGCAGAAATTTGGTTCTGAATTAAAGAGTGTGAGAGTAAGAGGAAAATGTAACAACATGTTGACTACACCAGACCCATGAGATCCCAGTGGCAGTGCCAGCCCTGATGGTGAGCACATGGCTCATCTATTTAGAGCTGTTATCTTTTCCCATGCCCAACATAAAAGCTTCTTGAAAGTGATTTTATTGTTTGTACTTGTATGTTTTCATGAGACAGGCTGGCTCTAACAGATACTGACCCTTGGGTCTAATAGGAAACTTTTCACAGGGTATAAATAAATAAATAGCAAAGTATCTTTTAAAAAGTGCCCACTGAAGAGAAAAAAAGAATACACATGAATATATTTTTATGTTTAATCATGAAGATAAATAAATTGAAACAATTGTATTAAACTTAATAAATACTGGCACAAAACTCTTTAAATAGATGTTGTCTCATCCAATTTTTACCATGCTCCAATAAAAAATGTATTATTTTCCCAACTGGACAGATAAGGAAATTACAAATCAGAGACAACAAGATATTTACTAGAAAGGAAACTGCTAGAAGAAAGTCATGTAACCAGACTCAAGGTTTTAACAGCTTAACCCCAAATATCATGCTATTGCTTTTAATGTAACATTCATGTGTGTGCATGCATGTATTTAGACTGGATGACAACAGTGGTCTATATTTATGGTTGGATTATATCCATAAAAGAAGTCAGGCAATTTCCCAGATGAGAAATTACTATGCATAATCACAAGGAATTAAAATACAGATGATAATACTAAATAATAATTACAGCAGTTACCATTTATTAAGTATTTAATGGTGTGAAACACAATGATAAATACTTTGCTTGCAATAACTCATTTGATGATCTCAGCAATTTATGAAATAAGCACTATCAATACCGCTTTTATACATGTCAGAAACCTGAGACTTAGTTTAAGAAACTGCCCAAGGCCACAAAGTTCTTATTACACAAGGCTGAACTGAAAATCAGAATTGCCTAGTCCTCCCTTCCAGGTAAGCACTGTCCATCAATGTGCCTCAGATGTTTAGATGAAGTGAGATGAGAGAATGAGAATTGTGAAGCACCTCGGATTCTACTCTAATTCTGCTCCAGTGGCTTTCTCTGAGCCTTAGAACCTATCATGCTTACATTAAATTTTTGTCTTAATATTGAAATAAGAATTGAGATTTGTCTGGGTGGTATAAGGGCCAGACAGGTGAATGAAGTCTCATTTTATTTGATATGTTTAGTCACTTAATTTCACTCTTCAGCCACAGAAATCTGACTTCCATCTTTTCCAATTCGCCAAAGTTTTCCAGTGACAATTAATTATTAAATCTCAATGGCCTCTTTCTAGAACTCATTGCTTTTTTTCTATAGCCAAATTTCCATCTTAACCTGGCTGCTCCATTTTAACCTTCTACATTTGGTTATCTTTCTAGGCTAGTCTATCTCCTGCCATAGATGCCAACAGTATACTAATGACATCATCCTTCTTCTCTAGTGTTTCTTATTTTGGTCAAAGATAAAACCTTCCAGACACTTTTGTCCTTATCTTTAAAGCCAAATTTCCAACCCCTTAAATATTAATATATTTAGACACATATATCTAACTATTAAATATAATGTACTTTAAACTGATCTTAACTAAGGGATGGTTAAGACGATGCACAGTGCAGCCTAATTCTTCCACTTAACTAGGTGTGACATTGGGCAAGTTATTTAATGCCTCTGTCTCATTTTCTTACTCTTTAATGTGGGGATGATTAGAATACCTTCCTCATGCTACGACTAGTTCTAATCTGTCCAGGTCTTTTTGTCTAGTTTCTCTGAATCTATTGATTTTCATTCATGTACTATGCTAGCAAGCTTCTGAATGTTCACTGATCTGAATCAAACCCAACTTAATTATAGCCAAAAGTTCACCGTGTCTATCTACACAGTATCAAACATGAACTTTAGGAATGAGGTGTATCAACTGAATTTATCTGGCTCCAGTAATTTTTCTAATTTAATCAGGAAAGTTATAAAATGTTAGACTTCAGAAAGTTCAACTTTTTGATGCCAATGCAACAGAATGTCTGCTGTAGCTGCATGTTACCTGAGAAAGGCTTTACTTTATGTGTTCTTTATCTGGGAAAGAATATAACCTATAGATTGTAAAGGATGTTCTTTCTATTTTCCTGAAGAAGACCAAGGTCAAACATATTCAAAGCTAAGTGCTAAACACACACACACATGGGCACACACACACACACACACACACACACACACACACACAGTGAGTCCATGAGAAAGTTATTGAGTTTAAGCTACATTCAGTACAGAACTAGCAAACTTGCCATCACCCAAATGTGTAATTTTACTATTTTAAGCTTAATTATGAGCCTATATTTGCACCAATCATTAACTATGTTTATAATATTTGTTTTGTTCATTTGATGCATTTCTTTAGTTATGAGCCTATATTTGCACCAATCATTAACTATGTTTATAATATTTGTTTGTTCATTTGATGCATTTCTTTTCATGCTTCAAATTGCTTCTACCATCTCCACTTTAATAGTGTCTTTTCTGATTTATTTAGACAAAATTATAGCACTTTGTATACATAATAATAAAGACAATCTATTTGATGATAATATCAGGTCCTATGTGCCTAGTAAGGACCAAATCCTAACAGCATATTAGGTAGTACCTACCTATGCTTTACAGATGAAAAAAAATGGACATTCTATGACATTGAGCAACTTGAGTTACTTGCACACATGTAACATGCAGAAAACTAAAATTTAAAGCCAGTCTTTCTGCTGTTCTCATATGGACCCTCCTACTGCTGCTCTTTGCATACAGTCTATTTAATACTTCTTTCCTTGACTACCTCACCTGATATGCTGCAATCTCAATAACAAGCATAATTTTTGCTTCCAGTTCTCCAATACAATCCTATATAATAAAAGCCTAATATGTTAAGTGTCCAGTCATCCAGTTGGCTGTTAAACCAATCAAAGCATAATATGCTAATGATATGCTAAGGTTGCTCAGCTGCTTGCTATGACATGCACTGACCACCAGAAGGGAGACTTTCGATCTGTTGACTAGTCGCTATGTTGTGCACTGATCACCAGGGGGCAGATGCTCCAATCAGTAGGTTAGCTTGCCGCTAAGGTCTGGCTCATCTCAGGACTGAGCAAGATCATGCCTTGGAGGCTGCCTGCAGTCCCTCCCTGGCTGGCCAACTTCCCATGTCCCTATCTAGCCCCAATCATGTACCAGTGGGGTCCCTTGGCCTGGCCTGCACCCTCTCACAATCTGGGACCCCTTGGGGATGTCCAAGAGCTGGTTTTGTCCTGAAAGCAGAATGACTGGTTGCTATGATATGCACTGACCACCAGGGGACAGATGATTAATGCAAGAGTTGCCACCTGGTGGTCAGTGGGTTCTCACAGGAGGAGCATCACTCAACCAGAAGTCAGGCTCATAGCTGGCAAGTGCAGTGGCAGGGATAGGAGCCTCTCCTTCTTCTGTGGTGGTGCTATGGGTGTCTGATGTGGGGAACAGACCTAAGCTGTCAGTTGGACATCCCCTGAGGGCTCCTGGACTACAAGAAGTTGCAGGCCGGCTGAAGGACCCCTCAAGTACATGAATTTCATGCACTGGGCTCTTAGTATCTCACATAAAAAAGCTTAAAAATTTGTTGAATGAATAAATTAGTAAACTAAATAGTAATCAAATGCCACATTTGTTCTGAAAATACAGTACATTTATGTTTAAAAGTTAATGACAAGAAAATAAGAGACAACTTCAATATCTTACAATATTCCAGTTAATATTAATATGGAATAGTATCATGCTTGATTTAAGTTTACGGTTTTTATTTTGCCAAAGATTGGTTATAAGATTGGTAAAATCATATAACTTTTCTATTACATGACTTCATAGCATCTTGAAAACCAAAAAGTTACATCCTATATAACAAAAAGATTCTACGCAAATTGACCCCCATGGTCTTGCATCACAAGATGGCCACCCCTATGTTGTCACAAGATGGCCACCATTACATTGTCATAAGATTGCTGGCAAAGGAGGGCCATTGGGGGCAACCATGCCTTCAGGGGAGGGCAGTTGGGAGCAACTAGGCCTGCAGGGGAGGATAGTTGGGGGCAATGAGGCCTTCAGGGGAGGGCAGTTGTGAGGGACCAGGCCTGCAGGGGAGGGCAGCTGGGGGTGATTGAGCTGGCAGGGGAGCAGTTAGTTGTCAATAATGCCAGCAGTGGAGCAGTTAGAGGGCCATCAGGCTGACAGGCAGAGTGGTTAGGGGCATCAGAGAGCCAGGCAGGCGAGTGGTTAGGAGCCAGCAGTCCCTGATTGTGAGAGGGATGTCCCACATTGGAGATTATGCAGGCTGGGCTTTGGAACACCCTGCCAGTGCATAAATTTTGTGCACCAGGCCTCTAGTTACATAATAAAAAAAGCTGACTTCTTATTCTAACAATATGTCGTTTCCAAAGAAAGTCAATCATTGGCAGCATGACATAGTTCATACATGTAAATCACTGGCGTTAAGTAGTTTGGTTTTAACCAAAAATTGGTTTGAATGATTTATAAATAACAATAGATTCCACTTCAGAAAGCACGGTTTATGAATCTGTTAATTTTTGTAAATGGGTATGGATAAAAGTTTTATCTAAGCATTTTGCTTTGAGTGTTTTTTTCTCTCTCTCTAAAACACTGAGCTTCAGTTTTCTTTCTTTATAAGAACATTTTGTAAAAATATGAAAAGTCCAAACCAGAAACAAACAGGTAGTGAATACTAGACAAATATCATTTTCCTTTTCCTTCCTACTTCTAATCATTTATCTTGCTACCTATAGATATTTAATGTCTTGTCCATCTAATCTCTTACATACAGAAATGATCTTCAAAACATAGTTAACATTTAATAGAGTTCCAAAACTGACCAATCAAAGCAGGGTTCCACTTCATCATCAAGGAACTCTAAACAGTATGCAGGGTTCTCACAACTGATGGATTATCCACCCTGATTCAAATTATTTGAGGTTAACAGTCAAAGGTGCACCAATTTGCCTTCTTCAAATTGGATTCATCTACATACTTTACACTGACTCAGCTGTGGGGGTATAGCAAAGCTTTAATATTCCACCAGAAACCCAAATTTCAACTTTCAGCATTATTTTTATACTCTACACTTTTATCAGCACCAACTTTTAACATATTTATCCTCCTTAAAAAAACTGAAAAGTAATTGGAAAAATAAATACTTCTTCAGTGCTACCATGAGACACTAGTTAAACAGTTATAGAATGCTTATGTTTATCAAGCATTTGTATTGTACAAGGTATTACAAAAATAGCTGCTAGCAGAAATGGAACCAAATGACAAGAATGACTCCAACTCTGTACCATTGATTCCATTATAACAAAATAAGAAAAGCTAACTTCTATCAATTAAGATATAAATGTGATTTCATGAGTTGTCAATGGTTCTCCATAACTTTTATAAACTTATTACTTAGATTTTTACCAATAGCTCCAAAATCTGAAGCAGAATTTATTTACGTTTTAAGGTATTTTTTTTTTAGCAACAACATTGTCAGGGAGGGTCTTAAAATTGTTGAATATGATAGTCTTAATTGCATATTTTATATATATGGTCCCTTAGCATTAGTGTGATCCCACAAAATATTGTTTCACAAATATTTAGGCCAAGTTATCCAGTATATTTTTGTTCTGCTTCTCCATCCGATCATGTAAGAACTGAAAATATTGTTAAAGAAGTCACCAAACAACTTTTTTGTTATGACACAAAGACATTTCACATTTTTTGAATAAAAAGGTGATAGGGGTAATTAGTCACTAGATGATCATAACTTGGCAGAAAATTGCTAAGTTTACAAAAACTACTTAAAAACAGAGAAAAAAGCCCTATTAATGAAATGTCACAAAATATCATGGTTCATTAGTCCTAACTTCCTGATACCTACTGAATTAACCATAGGCTTTTAAATGGTTCCTTTTATGCAAACATTTTTTAAAATTTGAAAAATATTAATCATTAAATTAACCAAATACAAAATTAATAACTATATAAAATATAATTATTAAATATCTATAATTTTAAAATATCTAAAGCATCTTGCTTAAAGATTGCAATGTGACAAAATATTTAAATTCAACCAAATTAATTATGATAAAGCAGCCTTAATTTTAATTCTTGGATTTACTGAACTTAAGGAAGTATTTAGCAACCTGTTTATGTGTTATTATGTGTTGTAATTAAAGCAGTAAATGTATTCATAGGCACAGTTGTTTAAAAAACATAATAGCATGTATTTAGAATTCTTGGTTTTGTTAACCATAAAGTTGCAAAAAAAGGTTTAAAACTCCATGTCTCTGTATCTTCATTTTATTCATTTGTTTATAGTACCTAAGTAAGGACTTCCTTGATTGATAATATTTGGCTTTATTTTTATTGCACAAATTTCCACATGGGTGAGACTCTCATTAAGTTTAGTTGTTGAGACCTAACCGGTTTGACTCAGTGGATGAGTGTCGGCCTGGGGACTGAAGGGTCCCAGGTTTGAGTCTAGTCAAGGACATGTACCTTGGTTGTGCACACATCTCCAGTAGAGGGTATGCAGGAGGTAGCTGATCAATGTTTCTCTCTAATTAATATTTCTAATTCTCTATTTCTCTCCCTTTCTGACTGTAAAAAATCAATAAAATATAATAAAAAATTTTAAAAAAAAGTTTAGGTGTTGACTTCTTAAATAAATTATTAGAAACCTGATATTGGTGTTAAAGTGAAATGAAACAGTGGAAATTGTATACAAGGGTATCCAGGTCTGGTCACACACAACATTTCCTTCATTTTCCCCAGAAATAATAAAGGAAAATAACTTATTAGGTACCCTGACATTTTTTTCTGTTTCTAATATTTTGTGTGTATGAGTCATCTGAAATGGAATCAAATGTTAATTAAAAATATTTCTAACTGAAAAATTAAAGTAAAATATTGATTATCAGTTACTTTTAAATCTACTTTAATAATAAATATTACAAATGGGCCAAAAAAGATGGACAGTTGTGAATATGTGAAATAGTTTATTCTTGTATTATTTTTATCACTGAATTATTTTCCATATAAAAAACTGTAAACCTACTTTTGCCCACATTGTATTTTTATTTTAACAATAAGGGCCCAGTGCACAAATTTGTGGACCTTGAAAGGAACTGTGGACCTCAAGGCTGCAATGGGCACAAGGGTGGCTCTTGGCCTATCCTCTGTGCCCCCACCCAGTTCCTCCCATCATAACCCTGGTCCCCTCTCTGCCAGCAGCCCTGCTCCTGCTGCCACCACTCCCATGTGCTGATGGCGCCAGCTCCATTTACACCCAATGATTGTGTGGAGTGATTGTGGCCAGTGCCAACAGCAGGTGCAAGTGGGGCCAGCGCTGCCAGCAAGTGTGAGTGGTGGCTGCTGCCCCGACCACATCTCAGGAGCAGGGGGAGGAGCAGAAGCCTTCAGGGGTAATTGGGGTCTGCAGCTGCTGCTCACATCCACTGGCAGTGCCAAGAGATTGGGTCTGGCACCAGGCACCAGAAGCATGTGTGAGCCGTGGCTCTGGCACTGGCTTTGGCTGCGAGCACCACACAGGACCACAACACATGGGAGCAAAGAATTTTCAGTAACCACCAGAGGCTTGCCCCTATGACAGCGACCAGTGCCCCACCTTGGTCTGTGGCCCCCATTCACCTGTTCTACCATTCATCCATGGCCAACACCCACCATGTTCTGTGTGTACCTCCTGGTGGACAGCACACATCATAGCAACCTGTTGTTCAGTTGTTCATTTCTTCCTTCGTTTGGTCTACTTGCATATTAGGGTTTTAGATAGATGATGATAGATAGATAGATAATAGATAGATAGATAGATAGATAGATAGATAGATAGACAGATAGATAGATATGTTTGAGAGCTAAAACATATTGTGAATAATAATATTTTCCTCGCCAAGACCGGTTTGGCTCAGTGGATAGAGCGTCGGACTGTGGACTGAAGGGTCCCGGGTTCGATTCCGGCAAGGGCATGTACCTTGGCTGCGGGCACATCCCCAGTAGGGGGTGTGCAAGAGGCAGCTGATCGATGTCTCTCTCATCGATGTTTCTGACTTTCTATCCCTCTCCCTTCTGCTCTGTAAAAAATCAATAAAATATATTTAAAAATAATAATAATAATATTTTCCTCGAGGATATCTCTGCATCTACATTTCATAATTATTTTATATATACATTTAGGGACCATTCTGCATAGAAGGGTTATAATTATAAACATTTGCTTATAAATATTATATTTTAAAATTTAAGCCATATCTATATCTCTTACTATGTATGCCATGTAAACATATATATACAGTACTATATATTAAAATCACAGCTCACTAGTTGCTCACTTAACAGAATAGTTTTGTTTAATACAATATGAAATCATGTATTTAGAACTTAAGCTTGAAATTCTATAACTTCTGCACTTTAAACAGAAATTAAACTTTTCATTTGGTTTTAATAGGAGAGCTATTTTCATGGTTGATGGTACAGCATTTGCTTAGCAACAAAACTTACTTCCATTTGATTTTAGAAGGCCTTATCTAGTTAAACATTACATATGTATTTTGGCTGAATGTAAACTTATCACAGATGTATGATTTCAAATTGCAAGAATGCTTGCGAAACTGGGCAATCTGAGCTCAGACCACTGTGTCAGATAGTATAGATATCATTAAAACATTTCCTTTCTGTAATGTTCAGATAAAAATCATTCTACCATTTGAACGTAAGAACTAGAGTCTTTAGAAAAAGTCAGAAGACTTCTCAGGAAGAGAGCCTTCTGAAAATCAGGTTTAGCTCAAAAGGTAACTAAGGTTAGACTGAATAATGAGTTACTAATTAAAAAATCAGACATCAATGGTCTGAAAAAGTAATGTTTGCCAAGAAATCTCAGGGGACAGACTGGCATCAGTAGATACTTAATAAGTGTTTGTTGAATAAACGGGCAAATAAACACTCAAGGTCAAAGCAGGTAAAGTTTGATTTAAATGGTGTTTGTTTCTGTTCTCTTTCAGCCCCTCACTGTTGGAGCCCACAGTAACCAGAGATGAGTAGGTCTATCAAGGAAGAGAGAAACCACAGGCTCCCTGTTCAAAGGGAGAGGTGCTAAACATTACCAGATATTTTTTTGTGCACCTGAGTGCAACCATTATTTAGTAACTAAAAGAGAATCATATAATAGTGATTGCCATTTATAAAACAATGTCAGAGATATTCTTTAAGAGATCAAATTTCTTACTAAATATCTATTTTAACCCGAAGTTGAGTTTTTCTTTTTCTTTTTTTTTTTAACAACCAGATATAATATACATAGGAGGGGGGGGGAAATGAAGGAATAAATAAAATGTCCTCAGAAGAGCAGTTGTTTCTTTCCCCCATTTCACATGATTGGATATTTCAGCAAACATTTAAGCTGTAAAATAAAATTTGTATATGTTTTGTCAAATTTCAACATATTGAGCAATTTTATAAATAAAACACACAAAATGTTGTCATTTGTCTTCAGTTTACCAGAAGACACATTAATACATGCAATTCACTTCTATGAAATAAAAGGTATTTAGACTCTTTAATATAAGATAGAAAACATAGCTATGGAATTGAAGGTCAGGAATTCTGAGTTAGCATTCTAACTTTGCCAATCACAGGCATGCAATTTAACCTCATTGACTTTTACTTCCATAAGGAAGAATATTGAAATAACAGTATTTAGCCCCATGGGGTTATTTTGAAAATGAGCCATCTTGTGGTGGGTGCTACATCAGCACTGCATTTAACCAACAAATTGTCCAGCTCTGGGCAAGTAGCTGGGAACAAAAAGTAAAAATACGTAACTTTCTTGCCCTTGGGAAGCTCACTCTCTAATGAAAAAACAGACATGAAGCTACAACACATGATAATAAATCTCTAACGCAGCCTAGTACCTAGTTCTTAGGCACCTGGATTGCACATGGAAATAAAATTCAAAAAACATGGTTCTATCATAGAAAATTCCACTTGTTTTACTTTCTTGTCTATGGTAATCTGAGTGGCAATGAGACTGCAAAAATTCAAGTCAGCAAAAGCAATTCCCAGGTCCTTTTGAGGTATGAGAACATGGAAAATCTCCAATCCCAGGATGCTGTGAGATCACGTCTGACTTAAGTCCCAATCATAAACAAAGCAGGCCTCATGCTGGGTTTCATGAGTAGACTTTCATGTCCAGTCCCTGTAAGGAGGTGATAAGGCCTGTGTCACAGTTAGTCAGTAGCAGGCAATGGCAATTAACAGGATTGCACTAACCTGGAGATGTGCCAAGCTGGCAAAAGAAGGATTAAAAAGTAAATGAAGTGAGCAACCATGAACCAGCAAATAGGGTTTAATGGACAGTACAAGTCAGTGAGGCAAAAATAGGCCAATTTGTTCTTATTGATTTTCACTGCCCATTGAGCTGCATTCCTCTCTTGCTTTCTAATGCATTTATCTTAGCCTAGACAAGTTCTTGGGCTGTCATTCTGAGGACAATTACATTGACCGGGACAACACCCTGAATGACTAGAATGGACCAAAGTGAAATTTCACCTACAGAGTTCTGTTTCAGGCACCTTGACGTGATGTTCTGATGACATGAAGAGTCAGAGAAAGAAATTCCAGTGAGGACTTTACATTGTAACTCGTGAGATCCGAGAGAGGGCTTTGTTGAGAGGAATGGAAGTAAATATTGCAGAATTGTATTTGACTTGTGTGTTCACCCTTATCCTATCTAATAAAAGAGTAATAGGCAAATTGACTGTACCTCCTATCAAGCCACACCCTCAGCCACACCCACCATCCAATCAGGAGCAAATTATGCAAATAAACCCCAACTAAGATGGCTGCCCCCACTGAGGAGAGCAGGAGGGAGACTTGAGTTTCCCTGGCAACTGAGGAAGCCAAGCTTTTCGCCTGCCGTTACCAACCTAGGCCTCCACTCAATGCTACAAAGTTTCAATTATAGAAGATACATAATCCCAACAGAAATGATGGCAGCCACAGAGCTAGAGAAGAGGCTAGGGTTACCAGGGCAATGGAGGAAGCCAAACTTCTGCAGCCCTAGCCTAGGCCTCCACTCTAGGCTACAGAAATGGCTGTCACCATGGAGTGAGTAGAAGGCTTGGATCCACTCCAGGCTACAAAGTTTCAATTGTAGAACATAAATGAATCCCAGATCCCAGGGCCTCCACTTGGGTCGCTGGGGGGTGTGACCAGCCAACAAACCACCATAGGCCCCTCACCCAGGCCGAAACACACCCCAAGGGAAGCCCCACCCTGATCCAGGACACCCTCAGGCCAAACCAGCTGGTCCCCACCCATGCATCAGGTCTCTATCCTATCTAATAAAGGAATAATATGCAGATTGACCATCACTTCAACACACAAGAGGGCTGCCCCCATGTGGTTAAAGATCCTTCCCCCATGTGGACACAAGATGGCCACCACAAGATGGCCAACAGGGGAGGACAATAGGAGGTTCCAGGCCTGAAAGTTAGGGTAGTTGGGGGTGATCAAGCCTGCAGGGGAAGGCATTTAGGGGTGATCAGGCTGGCAGAGGAGGGAAGTTGTGAGCAAACAGGCTGGCAGGAGAGCACTTAGACATCAATTAGGCTAGCAGGATAGTGGTTAGGGGTAATCAGGGAGGCAGGCAGGTTAGCAGTTTGGAGCCAGCAGTTCCAGCTTGTGAGAAGGATGTCTGACTGCCCATTTAGGCCCAATCCTAGGAGAATCTGGACTAAAACAGGCAATCAGACATCCCTCGAGGGGTCACAGATTGGAGAGTGTTCAGGCTGGGCTAAGGGACACCCCTTTGCCCCCCTCCCTGTGCATGAATTTTGTGAACTGGGCCTCTAGTTTATAAATAATTCATCAAAGTTAATGAAAACACTCTTTCCATTCCACCAGTTCTGAATCATGTCCAGTGGAAGTGCCAAATGATTCCTGCTACTCAGAGTAAATAAAACTTGGTGATCATTTGTTGTTCACTGGTTATTATAAGAGAAAAGTGGTGCAGCTACTTAATCTATAAGAATAGGCAAATGGTGCCAGCAAGGCTAGGACACTAAGCAGTATCTCCACCTGGCATTAGTCCTTCCCCTCACCTCTCTTTTTTTTCCCCTCACACTTCTTATCTCCTGTTTTTTTCCTCTTTGTTTCTTTTACTTTGGCTCTGTCTCTCCTCTTTCTTCTCCCTCCCTACTTACTAGATGTCTTCTTTCTTAGTCTCCCTACTTCAAAAAGTAAATATACTGCCTCCAACATCAAAAGCCCATCAGGATCATTCACCTTTGCCCACTGGGTTATCTGACAATTATGTTGCACATGATTTCTTCATAGCCTTGCCACTTATGATTAACCTCAGAATGAAGTGGCTTCTGAGATTTTGAAATTCCATCCGTTTATTACAGAGAAATTTTTTTTCTATCCAGTTTCAAGTGAAACTGAACATCTTGCCATGAATTTGAGTCAAGTTTTCATGTCTTTAAAATTTTTCATGTCTTTAAAAGAAATGTTGATCTACTCACAATAGAAAGATTGCATTGTGTTAAAAAGTAATGGACAAGATGCACAGAGAATTGTGGTTGGTAATTCCCTCCGTGTGGATCTCCTTACAAAAGAGGCCACCCTGGAACATTCGGCAACTCAGAGGCCCTTATCTTGCATTATAGAGAGCAACAGGAGCGCAGTGGTCACCCATGCTATACCCAAGGAGGCCTCTGTGTTTTCCTTGGCTGTGCTGGACGTAACTTAGCTCATGAGAACTTATAAGATTCCAACCTGACAAGGAAAAGCTGCATGCCTGAAAAAGACTCCCCCCCCCCTATCCCAAGTTAACTAACAGGCTTTTTTCATGAGTTCAGTCAAATAATCATTATTTTCTCTAGTTACCATTGTAAACAATGCCTCATTCAATAATTTGGCACTGTGACATGCATACCAAGAAATGGTGAGGATAACTGGAGAGTCTACTGACTTGACCACAAATATGTGATTCTTTTGTGTGTGTGTGTGTGTGTGTGTGTGTGTGTGTGTATTTGTGTGTGTGTTTTGCATGTTTTAAACCAACAAACTAGAAAGTAAAGATTAAAGAAAAATAAAACAAACAAAAAATAAAAAAGTGAATATGATAATATCTTCAAAAAAAGGGAGAAGGAAAGAGGCAGAAGCAGATAGGAATGGGATAAATCTTGGATGTCAAAGGTTATATTATGGTTGGTTATTAGTTCTCTCCCCACTGATGCTTTGCTTCCCAATAGACTGCTCCCCTTCCATTAAGAAACTTTTATTCCTTAGATGCACTCTGGGAATTAAGCATTCAGCTATTAAGGTACTTTCCTGGAACTGTTGCTACTGAGCTCAGAAGAGATGCAGGGGGCATTTCAAAATCCAAAAAAGTGTTAACTGCAGCTGCTAAGCAGAAAAAGGAGCCTTATTCTGAGTTATGCATTGCATGACACATGCATTTGATGTTTCTTCATATGTTTCCAAAGAAGCATGTGCAACATATCACACTCAAACTGTCACCATCTGAAACACAGAGAGCAGCACACAAGCAAACATTCCAGTAAGAGTATATTGTGATCTGTCCCACCGGAGACACCTGGAAATAACTCTATCTCCACACACAGTAGCTTTGCTTTAATAAATTGGAAGCTTCTGTGCTGAAATTAATTTAATTTTAGCTAGATTAATTTATACTAATAAGGGCCTTCTGAATATTTTATTTTTTCTGTGGATTAATCAGAATATTCTCTGAATTGATCTGCATTTCTCTATTTCTTTCCCAACTCCTATTCATTATATCATATTTTATTCCTGAAAACTATAGTGTTTTTTTTTTTTTCATACCATTCCTGGACTTAAAAATCATCAATGGTTTTCTCGTTGCCCAAAATTTAAGCTCAAAGACACTTAAAGTTCTCTAACATCTGGCCTCAATTTGCCTATGGTAATCTGCCTCATGTCCTCTACATTTAAATATAATTCTGCATCAAAGTGGTCACTGCTGTACCATTAAAAATTTTGCAGCCTCCCCCTCAAAAAAAATCCCATGTGTTTTCTGAAAGTAATTATATTTCTCTTTGGCTTAAAATGAACAGCTCGCCCATTTCATCTGCTTTTATTCTGTCTACTTTCCAGTGTCCACTTGCTGGGGAAGGTTGTCCTCTCATGTGCACTGCTTTTGGGACTAATAGAGTCCCCTGGTAAATGTGTAGCCGGAGTACAAAATAAAAGTCTAGGAACTAGGAGGAGGGACTGGGTTTTAGTTCCAGCCCTAATATACAGCAATAATATGACCTTCAATAAGTCACTTAACGCTCTTTTCCTCCGTTTCCTCATTTATAAAATAGAGTTAATACTAACTACTTTGAATGCCTCAATTTCAAAATCACATAAGAAAATGTCTGAAAAAAGTACTTTGAAAATAATAAAGTACTCTTCGAATATAACATATAATGACAATTATCTTCAAAAGAACTAGCATTTCATTAGCACTTATCATATGCCAAGCAATGTTCTGCCTAATAATAACAACATTATTATTGGTATTGTCATTATTTACATTTTGTAAATGATAAAGCAAAAAGCTAAATGATTTGTCCAAATTTAAAAAAAATGGGTAAGAAAAAGAACGGGAATTCAAACAAAGGTAACTGGGTACCAGAGCCTGCTTTCATCATGCTACATTTGACTGCCTCCCATTCTGTCTTAAATTCATTATTAGCATGTAGTGGTCTCATGAAGTCCCTAAGGCTGATCATCACAGCTGATTTTCTTTGTATCTTCCACTCAACTTTCACACTTGCCCTTCCCTTTGTAAGAATGCTTGTCACATAGCACACAGGGATGACTCATCTTCTTCAGAACTTTACTCAAATGACACCTTCTGCATTAGGTCTTCTCTGATGACCATATTAAAAAGTATAACATTCCAGTCTTTCATATCCACCTCATCCACTTTATCTTCTCCATGTCATTTATTAGATCCTACACATTTTATATATTTATGTGTTTTCATAGCCTTGTTCCATTAGAATGTAAGTTCCATGGAAGCAGGAATTTTTGCTGTTTTATTTATTAATAAAGGCCTGGTGCACAAATTCAGGCATAGGCAGGGTCCCTCTTGGTGGCCTGTGGAGATCGGGCTGAAACCCACAGTCCAACTCCTCCTGCAGCTCCTACCTGCTGCTCTCACTCATCCTGGCCCTATTGCACCTGCGGTGGGCTGGCACCCAATTAGTCCCAATTAGGAGAGGCTTGCGCTGGCCATGAGCCCTGCTTCTGGCACCTTCCTGAGGGGAGTGGCCTGCAGGATCGGTCTGAAATGGGCTCTCCAACATACCCCAAGGGGTCCCAGATTGCTAGAAGGTGCAGGCCAGGCCAAGTGACCCCACTGGCGCACAATTGGGGCTGGGAAAGTACTGCAGGAGGGCTCCAGGGTGTGCCTGGCCCATCTCAGTCCCAATAGGCCAGACCACAGCAGCAAGCTAACCTACTGGTTGGAGCATCTGCCCCCTGGTGGTCAGTGTACATCATAGTGAGCAATTGAATGGTCTTAGCATATAATTAGCATATTATGCTTTGATTGGTTGAACAGTTGACCAGTTACCAGACACTTAGCATATTAGGCTTTTTATTATATAGGATTGTATCCATAGTGGGTCAGATAGTGCATATTAGGTGCTCAATGAAAAATTGGTATTAAATTAATAATTAAGCTTAGCATGTGATTGAAAACATGACTCTGAATTTCTTAACTAAAGGCTAGTAACACTCTTAGTCAATTATGTAGACTTAGAATATAGATGGCTTTTACAATTGTGGCATTCTTTTTAAATCAATCCTGGTCATTTGCATTCAGGTCATTTCCAATAAATGCACTTGGAACCGGATAGGCAGGTAAAAATTGTAGTTTATTTTTAACTCCCAACAAGTTTTTATTTTGTTTTGTTTTTTAAATCTATAAAAAATATTTACAAAAAGAAAAATACCTTCATAGAATAAGCTTCTATTTTCTGTAAAGAATTTGTCCATCATAATGGCATATGCAGGATGGGACAAAAGAAGGTTTACAGTTGTGAGTGTGTAAGAGTTTATTCTTGTATTATTATTTTTAATTATTGTATTGTTTTCCACATGAACTACTGCAAACTTGCATTTGTCCCACTGTGCATATTCATACTGATCATGGAATAAAATTTAAAAATTCCTAATTATGAGCTGCAAGTCATTTTAGGACATAGTCTCTCTCTGAATGTATATGTTCAGCTCTTTTCACTCCCCACTGAAGAGGCAAAATAGCACAGTAATTACAGCACAAGCTCTGCAGACAAGCTACCTGGGCTTGAATCTCTTGATCACATTAATTTTTTAAAATATATTTTATTGATTTTTTACAGGGCGGAAGGGAGAGGGATAGAAAGTCAGAAACATCGATGAGAGAAAAACATAGATCAGCTGCCTCTTGCACGCCCCCTACTGGGGATGTGCCCGCAGCCAAGGTACATGCCCTTGACTGGAATCGATCCCGGGACCCTTCAGTTCACAGTCTGATGCTCTATCCACTGAGCCAAACCGGTCTCGGCGATCACATTAATTTCTTTAAGTCTCATGTTCCCCATTAGTAAAATGGGGATAGAACTACATCCTAGAGTCCTTATGAAGAAAAATGAAATTATCACATTAAGCACTAAATAAACTATCCAGCATAAGGTAAGTTTTGGGTCAGTGCTCCTTTTTATGAACCTTCCTCCTTCTCATGCATTTGTGTCTCTGAATATCAAGTTCTGTGTAAAATACTTTCCCCTAACTTATCCAAATAGCAAATGCCTACTTATTTTTCATATGTCAACTCAAATGCTATTTTCTCTGAGAGGACTTCCCTGACTTTGCAATTCAGACTAAGCTATTATCCCTCTGAAGTTCCAACTTCATAATGCACATATTTTGACTTTGGCAACATTATGCTCCATTGGTTTTCTGCTGGAATATAAATACCTTGAAGACAGAAAACATTAATTTAATTTTTGTGTCACCAATGCTTGACACATAGTTATCACTCAATAATGACGTACTGACTACATGAATTAATGACTTGAATTTTCACTTATTTGCTTTTAAGTGAGATTCAGCCCTCAAAACATATCTATGTGTACCCCACTTTAAGATTAAGTGATTATTTATATGTTCAGTGTAAAATACTTTGTAGAAGACAACACTTTCCCCTTCATCCTGATGTTTTGTTTTGTGTGTTTTTTTCCATGTGAAACAAGGTCAACTTATGCAATTTCTTAGTCTTTCAATTTTTTCATTCACTCCTTATCACATATGAGATCTGAATTATGTAGAAGAGTTTGGAATAAACACTGCTCCTGCTTGGGCAAAGTCTCTTTTCTGCTCTTTTAAGAGTGGATCTACCTACAAAGAGTACAGGTTCGTAATTGGCATGTCAAATAGTCATCTTTACCATGAAAATCTTGCCCTCATGGTGGAAGCTCTTGACTGAAATTCTACCAATTTTTAGTTTCATTTACAGGAAGTTAGTTTGTCATCAGTTATAAGCCACATTTGGCCAATGAGAGCAGTATCAGTAAAGCTGATATTTTTATTTGCCATTCTCCATCTTCTTTTATCCTTTTTTTTTCAAGTCATTTATAATTCAGATATGGGAAAATGAGTCTCTTTACCAGACTCCTGAAACCCCAAAGATCTTTTATAATTTAATTATGCTTGCACTATGACATGAAATTAGAATATATTACCCATGATTTTTCCAATGCCTGTAAATTGGGTCCATGTATCTCAAGGAACCTTGAGTGTATATAAGAATCTGAACACAGACACACAAAATGTTCACTATAATTTTGAGTGAAAATGAAATAAACGTTTTGAATCTACTGTGACACTACAGTAAAGCATGGTCTCCCGCACCATATAAATCAGAGAAAGAAGTACAGATCTGACTGGTGAGGCTCGGTTGGTTGTAATCCTCACAGTCATTCTGTGGGCTGAAGGGTTGCTTTGGATTCCTCCCTTCCCCCATAGAAGGCATGCAAGAGACAGCCAAGGACTGTTTCTCTCCCTCTCCCTTTCTTCTAGAAAAGTCAACAAAAATATATTAGAGAGAGAGAGAGAAGGAAGGAAAGAGAGAGGGAGTATAAAACAAAGTAATCTGAATGATTCCTTATTGGAATCTTCAAGTTCTCCAGGCAATCTTATTTGTTAATTTTATTTGCACTGATTCTAAAATGCTATTTATCTTGTGTTAATTACATATTTAGGCATGTTTCATGGATTCACTTATTCTACTTTCCATTGAAAATAATCATCTAATGAATAAACTATTTTTTCCAGTCATTAACATAGTGAAAGACAATTTTAGATTGAAGTATGACATCAGATTGTGTCCATTCACTAATCAAACATGATTATAAGTGACAAAAGTGGTTTGCATTTTTATTTTTTAAAAGTATAATACCATAAAACATGAGAATAAGAAGTTAAACATATTATATTCATATTAAAATATATTTTCAGAAAATGGGGAAAATTATTTCTCATCACTGTGTAATAATGGTTCAAAAATTTCACTAAGGAATTATCCCAGAGTATCAACTTTATTCAGTAGTTTGCATTTTCATATATGGTTTCTGTATTTCAGTAACTTTTACCTGAAAAAAGCAAGAGCCAGCCATAAAGAGCACATTTTACTCATTTCTGTGCATTCAACTGGAATATTTTTTACTCATGCAGGCTGTTTGTTCAAAAGTTTTATACCCATGAACACCACAGATACAAATCATATATTTTCTTTCTTAAATCTAGAATAGGTTGCAAATGATGAAATATTTGTGAATGTAGAGCATGTAGAAGTACCGATATATATCGGGTGATATCTCTGCAAGGTATTATCCTAAATTCTTTGAAATGTCATGAGCCACAAAACTAATTTTTAGAATCCATCCAATTTTCTGAACACCTTCAAAAAGTTTATTAATTCATTAAATTAACTAAGATACTAGAATGGCACCTTTATAGTATTCTGCTCCAGTATAAATTATTGATTTCTGCCCTTCATGTATGCCTGTACCAGATAATGTCTCTGCATTGAATAAAACCTCTTGAACAAACTCTCTCTTTTACAGTTTCTTTCTGTGTGTTTCTATCTGTAAAGTGTAGGTAGAATCTATTTTTATATTTTAAAACTTCAATAAAAACATCTTTGCATTTACTTTTGTATTTATTATAGTACATTCTTGATCTAATGATACCAAAAATACCCTAACAATCACATGGGTGTCTATTTTTTTTTTTAGTTTAAATGGTGTTACATTGGAAAAGGTATGACGTAAATTGTATAGACCAGTGATTGGCAAACTGGCTCGTGAGCCACATGCAGCTCTGGACCCTTGAGTGTGGCTCTTCCACAAAATGCCACATGTGGGCACCCATGTAGTGGCATTGAAACTTCATAGCCCATATGCAGAAGTTGGTTTTCAGCTCTCAAAAGAAATTTCAATATTTGTACAGTTGATATTTGGCTCTGTTGATTAACGAGTTTGCCAACCATTGGTATAAACTAATCAACACATTTAAAATTATACTAAATGTTTAATTTACACATTACCTTTTCTGCTTTAGAAGACCTGATTTTTAAAAAGCTCATAACTGGGCCCTCACTTATCTGGGTCTAGCAGCCCTTGCCTAGCACTGGCCTATACCATGGCTCATCTACATCTATTCAGCCCTTATCCTGCAAACATGAGGTGATAGTGACAGAGGACAAGATCAATGCCCTCATTAAAGCAGCTGGTGTAAATGTTGAAACTTTCTGGCCAGGCTTGTTTGTGAAGGCTCTTGCCAATGTCAACATCGGAGCCTCATCTGCAGTGTAGGAGCTGGTGGACCTTCCCAGATAGATGGTGCTGCCCCAGCTGAGGAGGAGAAGAGGGAAGCAAAGAAAGAATAATATAATGACATGGGCTTCAGTCTTTTTTACTAAAGCTCTTTTGCAACACATTCAGTAAAAAGCTGAACTCTGAAAAAAAAAAAAAGCTCATAACTGGAATATGACAGCATAGGTTAACGCCTGTACTCCCTGCCTCCCGTAACCACATAAAAATTACAACTAAAATACAGAACAACCATCATCCAGAACTACCAGAAAGCTGGCTGAATGGAAGTTCTACAACTAGAAAAGTAGAGAAGAAAGCACACTGAGACTGGTAGGAGGTGCTGAGGCATAATATGAGCTGATCTAGCACCCAGGTGTGCTGCTTTTTTAATCAGGAGAGATATCTTCTTTGTGGAGGCCACCTGGAGGAGCAAGGGTTTCAGGCCCACACAAGACTCCCAGCCCAGGGTCCCAGAGCCATAAAAACCAGTGTGGATTGGAGCTCAGTGACACCGAGGCTGCTAGAGACCCAGCTGTTCCTCTTAAAAGGATGGCACCATAAATTGAACTTACAAGGTCACGCTTCCTCTGAGCTCCAGTACCAGGGTGAGGTCCTGAAGGACACATTTGTCTGGCATTGAGGCAGGAACTTAGGGGCAGCTTTCTCCAAGATGGAGGTATTCACAAAGATCATTGTTTGTCTTCTATTTTCAGGGCTGACTGGCAGCCATTTCTGTTTGCTCTACCAAGGTAATTCCCTAAAATCCCATCTCATCCAAATTTAACCCTACCCAAATTGTCTGCAATGGCTTTTGCATATGAATGGTCTGTCCTTGAAAATCTCAAACAATCTGCAGCTGGATCAGAAAGCCCCAAACCTACCAATAAAAGGCCCAATACATGGCACCGGGAGCAGCCTGCTAGCTTCATAGCCGGACCTCATCTGGGCACCTCTAAACCAGATACAAAGAGAAGTAATATGCAGATCTCTCTGTAGCTCCCGCTGGGTGGCCCCAGGCAGTGGCTGACTTTTCACACCCCTGGAGACTCAAGAGTCAGTGTACCCAGTGGTCAGTGTCAGACCATACCAGGTTACAACTCTTCACATCCATAAGCAACACACTCAAGGAGCAGACACAGTGAGCACCAAAGCTTCACTGAAGCAAATTCTGCTCCATATGGGTGTCTCCTGCATAGCAGCTCTCCCATTGTAGTTGCAGCTGCTCCTCACAGCAAATTGGCCTGGAGGTCAATTCCTCCCAGTGACACCAATAGCACTCAAATCTCAACTACAACAATACTGTGCTTATAGCTCACAAAGTGGTACACTTAGCGATCCCAGCTCAGGTGATTGGGGAAGCTGAGTCATGGACCCTATAGGACACCTACTACACAAGGCCAATCTACCAACTGAAACAGACATACAGATATAGCAGCTCTGCCCAATATATTAAAACACACACACACACACACACACACACACACACACACACACACACGGAAGCAGCAAAAATGCAGAGACAAAGAAACATGTCACATCTGAAAGAAATGGAAGAAAGCAAACTACTAGCTATAGAGTTCAAAACCACAGTTATAAGGTTATTTTCTAAAAAAAACTCCAAGGAACTTAGTGAGAATGCCAAACATAGAAAATGACCAGTCAGAAATTAAGCATACACTGACTAAAATAAAAACTAATATAAAGGGATTCAACAGTAGACTAGAAGGTTCTGAGAACCAAATAAACAGCTTGAAATATGAGGAAGAAAAAAGCACCCAATTGGAAGAGCAAAAAGAAATAAGAATCCAAAAGTATGAAGAGTTGCCAAAAGAAGAGAGAGAGCAAAATATTGAAAACCTACTTGAAGAAATAATGACAGAAAACTTCCCCTACCTGGTGAAAGAAATAGACTTACAAGTCCAGGAAGCACAGAGAGTCCCAAACAAGAATAATCCAGAGAGGACCAGACCAAGACACATCATAATTAAAATGCCAACAGCAAAAGACAAAAAAAGAATATTAAAAGCGGCAAGAGAATAGTAGTTAGTTACTTACATGGGAGTGCCCATATGTCAGCTGATTTCTCAATAGAAACTATGCAAACCAGACGGGAGTAGCAAGAAATATTCAAAGTGATGAATGGCAAGGACCTACAACCAAGATTACTCTTCCCAGCAAAGCTATCATTTAGAATGGAAAGGCAGATAAAGAGCTTCACAGACAAGAAAAAGCTAAAGGAGTTCATCACCTCCAAACTAGTATTATGTGAAATTTTGAAAGGTATTCTTTAAGACGAGGAAGAAAAAGAAAAAGATCAATAATATGAACAACAAAATGGCAACAAATATATACCTATCAACAATTGAATATATAAACCAAAATAAACGAATAAGAAATCTAATGAACAGAATAAACTGGTGAATAAAATAGAATCAGAGGCATGGAAATGGAATAGACACAGAGAGAAGGGGTGTTAAGGGGTGGGAAGAGATTAAACAAAGATCTTATATGCTTATATGCATTACCTATAGACAGACAATAGGATGGCAAAGGCCTGGGGCAGGGTGGGAACTGAGTGGCGAAGAGGCAATTGGGGGGTAAAGGGAAGGGAAGGGACATCTGTAATAATCTCAACAAAGAAGATTTTTTTTAAAAAGCTCAAAACAGAAAAAATGTAAATTTATAATTAGAAGAAAAGTAGATGCCATTAAAAGAAACAACAGTGCCCTCATTTATTGAAAATTTCAACAATATTTATCCATAGCCTTATGATATTTTCAATACTGTATGTTAGGAAATTAATGACAAATAATGCTTTATTTTTTATATTTTGAAAAAGTGTTTGCTCTGGGTTATACTGTTTGGAATTTCACCATTTACAAACCATATCTTTCCATATTAAGCAAATATGTTTTCATTTCAAGTAAGTGAAACTCTCTACAAACTCTCAGGGATAAATTGACACTCACCCTTTATCCCAACCTCTTTCTAGTTTACCTTCTTTTTGGCAATGTTTGAAAAGCTAAAACTACATTTCCCAGACTGCCTTGAACCTTGGCTTTTGTATTAAAAAGATGTTTTTCCAATTAAAAGACAATATAATGATAGAAAAGATTCAGAAGCCATGTGTTATTACTATATTATTTTTTTCTGGTCAGTAAGGTCATGAAAAAGTAAAATATTTCTACATAAGCATTCCATTGTGTCACTTCTGGCCCTGAATTGTTGCATGACAGTTGTGACAAGATAGACAGCCAGGTACCATATTTCAGTGTGAAGGACACAGTGTTTGTAAAAACAAAAGAAGATTACTGATGCTGGTTCCAGAATTGTGGTCTTAAACTAGCAGTTCACCTCACTGTATACTCTGCATGTAGTAATAGTTACAGATTCTCTGGAAGAACAATTCTGCAGTGTTCTGGAAGTTTATTCTAGAGGCCCAATTCTCTGGGCTTCTCAATCATTTTATAAGCATTTACTATTTTAACTTTTTTTTCTACTAAAAATATTATGTGGTTTCCATTTCTTGCAATGAACATTAATCAATTATTGGCTTAAGCTTATTAATCAATTAATTCATTACATTGAACTGTAAAGAGAATTTCTTGGCTGACATAACAGAAACATCCAGGCATACATGTGACTTTATATAGGGTAAATCCAGAAGCTCTTAGAAATCAACATAACACAGTACAACTCTCTACTTTTCAATTTATTACCTTGGCTGAATTATCGAGTATGGAAAAAATGGTTGTAGCAGCCCAGTTTCTCCTCTTCCCAGATGTGATTCACATGAAAAAGACCACCTGCCTCTTTAGCAACCCCAGCAAAAGCCTCAGTAAGTGCTGTTGACTATAATGTAGCTCAACTCTAACCTAGTCGTAAAGGACAAAGAAATAGCATTGTCCCATTTAACAACATTTGTAGAGTCTAAGACTATGCCCTGCTCCTGGAACTGAAGTAGTAGAAATGAACTCCACTCAAAAGGAACAATAGCCCTAATTGGTTTGGCTCAGTGGATAGAGTGTTGGTCTGTGGACTCAAGAGTCCCAGGTTCAATTCTGGTCAAGGGCATGTACCTCAATTGCAGGTATATCCCCAATGGGGAGTGTGCAGGGGGCAACTGATGATTTTTCTCTCTCATTGATGTTTCTAACTCTCTATCCCTCTCCCTTCCTCTCTGTAAAAAATCGACCTATACTAATAAAAGAGAAATATGCAAGTTGACCATACCTCCATAATGCCCATCAGCCAATCAGAAAGGAGTATGCAAATTAACCCTATAAAGATAGAGGTTTAATTTGCATATGCAGGCACAGAGTGGCTGGGCAGGATGGAATGCCTGCTATGAGGGTGAGGGTGAGGGTGGAGGGAGCTACAGGAGCGGTGTTCCAGCTGGAGTGGAGAAGACTGAAGGCTCCAGTTGGAGCAAACACTGAAGGCTTCAGCCTTGAGTGAACACTGAAGGTTCTGGCCAGAGCAAAGACTCCGGCCAGCTGGAGCAAAGATTCCAGCTGAAGGAAAGACAGAAGGCTATGGCCAGAGCAAAGGCCTGCATCCTGGGTGCCAGAGGAAAACTGGTGCTGACAGCCAGGGGAAGAAAACTCTATTGCATGAATCTTTGTGCAACAGTGTTCTAGTTAAGAATAAGTGTTTTAGCACCAGTAGGAAGTTAAGGTTTCTTTGAGAGAGGGTCATTATTTTTTTAAAATATATTTTATTGATTTTTCACAGAGAGGAAGGGAGAAGGATAGAAAGTCAGAAACATCGATGAGAGCAAAACATCGATCAGCTGCCTCTTGCATACCCCTTTCTGGGGATGTGCCCGCAGCAACCAAGGTACATGCCCTTGAATGGAATCAAACCTGGGACCTTTCAGTCCTCAGACTGACACTCCATCCACTGAGCCAAACCAGTTTCAGCAAGAGAGGGTGATTATTGAGACCCCAGTTATAATCAGTGGATTGGGAGAGAAGGAGACCCTCAACAAATTGCAGCCCAGGGAGAGACTGTAAAGCATTCTCTTTAGGGATAATTAAGAGAGACTATTTCCCAATTGCTCATACAAGTTTTTAAATATACTTTTATTGTAAATATACTTTTTCATATTAATGGAGCTCTCTTTTGAATTGCTATTTGTTGAAATATTTTCTCATGAAAGGATGGTGAATTTTAGCAAATTAATCGGTTGTAATGATCCCATGGTTTCTCTCCTTTATTCAATCAATGGGTTAAATTACCCTATCTAATAAATAGGGGATATGCAAATTAACCCTTACACTGTTGTAAAAATGACAGTGCCCATAGCCAATAAGAAGGGAATTTGCTAATTGACTGCCTAGCCCTCAAAGATAGTGGTTCCCAGTGCCCTCAGCCCCACCAGGGCAGCAGGCACACAGCAAGGCCAGGCCTGCTCCCAGGTGGGCCCAGCTGCTCCATATGCCTGCCTCTGGAGTTCCCAATCCCCTCAGCCTCCCTCCCCCAGCCACCCAGGGCTTGCTCAAGGTGCAGGCAAGCCTCATATGGAGGTTTCCCAGATGGCCAGGGTTGCCCAAGGCTCAGGTAACCAGAGCTGGCCAAGGCTTGCACTGCTGGCAGTGGAAGCAGCAGAGGTGTGATGGGGCATCACCTTCCCCTGATCGACCAGGTCACCTTCTGCCCTGAAGGCTCCTAGACTGTGAGAGGGGGAGACCAGGCTGAGGGACCCCCTCCAGTGCATGAATTTTCATGCACCAGGCCTCTAGTAAAATATTTTTTTTTTAAAAAAAGAAGAATAACAGAGTACTGGGATTTTCCCAAGAACACTTAGATGGATTTACCACAGAGTGGAAACACATGCTTTTAAGCAAAATAAATAATGTCCACTGCATCTTTTTTAAAAAATATAAGCACCTCTGGGAGAATTGTCATTTATAATTCATTTCCATAGTAGTGGGAATTTACTTTCTTTTTAGTTTTAATAGAAATTAATTAAATATAAAGATTAATTTTAATTAAATATTCATTAAATTTCTATTATGCTGTGTGGACTATAATCTGGGATTCTCTGGAAAAATTGTCCTTAAGAATCTTATTAATGAACTAGTGGCCCAGTGCACAAATTTGTACACATTGAAAGTGAATTAATTAGAAGAAATATATTAATATTGCTATTTTCCCTGCCCCCCAATTGCTGTCCCTTCCCTCTGCTTGTTGGCACCTGCCTTGGCTGGCCTGGTGCCACCCTCTAGTTAGCCCCACCCCCTGCTGACTTATCATTCTGCCATTCAGTCAGTTTGCATATTATCCTTTTATTACATAGGATAGTAAGACAATTGCATAATTCATTACAAGTAGAAAAGCAAAGCTATCATAAGATAGAGATATGACACTCAGAAGAAAGAAGAATTGCCTCACTTAGAATAATTGAAGAAAGGTTCCTAAAAACAGTGATGTCTTAATAACAAATCACATCCTCCACTGACTAGACTTCATGGACTTGGGAAGGGGTCAACCAAGGTATATGGTAATGGGGTCAGAGGAAGAATTTAGTGAGAAGTTTATTGAGAACTGTAATAAAGGATTTTTTTTTTGAGACCTGTTGTAATGTTTTCATGACTCTCATTTTAATGCAGTACGCAGAACTTGAAACAGGGTCTCACAATAGTTGTAGTGATTCATTAAAACTTAGTGATTTGATGGTGTCTGTTAGTTTTGCAATTTATTTATATCTAATTTTACTCCCAAAACATTTTTGAGGTGGTTGACCTGGAAATTGATTGGATCTGTGGGGCAAGTGAGTGGGAAGTGACAACAATGGCATTCAATAAATATTTGTTGAGCCTTGCTGAATGGAGGTAGAAATGGCACTATGGGATCTGGGCAAGTCAGGAAAGAGTTGATTTGTAGAGATAATAGAAGTTGACAGAAAGTATATTAGAGCAGACACTTCTTGTGTTTGTAACTACATGCAATTGTTATACCAAAAAAGGGCAATTTAGTTGCCTGTGGCAGTCTTCACAAGCGGAGAAAAATGACCTCACTGAATTTCAGCTGTGAACAGAAAGTTCCTAAGTAGCCTAAGAAGGGTAAAGTATTTTTCTCCCTATTAGTGGTTTTCATTGCTACTTCATAACCATAATTTTGCTACTGTTATGAATCATAATGTAAATATCTGTGTTTTCCAATGGTCTTAGGCAACCCCTGTGAAAGGAGTCACGACTCACAGGTTGAGAACCACTGCTTTAGAGCTTAAGACAATCGGAAAACACAGATATTTAGACCTACAGGTTGAGAAATGCTAGCAGCGTCACCTAAGACCATCGGAAAACACAGATATTTACATTACATTCATAAACAGTAGCAAAATTGCAGTTATGAAGTAGCAACAAAAATAATTTTATGTTTGGGGGTCACCACAACATGAAGAACTGTATTAAAGGGTCATGGCATTAGAAAGGCTGAGAACCACTGCCCTAAATGTAGAGACGGAAAGTGGAATTGATTTTGTTCCAGGTGTAGTGGGACTCTGAATACTCCATCTTTTGCAACTGCAATTTGAGCATTGCTTTGAGCTCCTGGAGTCATGAGATTCACTTGCATTCTATAAGAAGTGTTTCTCTCTCTCTCTCTCTCTCTCTCTCTCTCTCTCTCTCTCTCTCTCTCTCTCTCAAAACATGCATGCATGGCCACTGCTCATGACCTTAGGCACCCTGGTGTCATCATCATTGCAAAACTATCCAAAGAGAAGAACTGGGAAACAACTATTTGAGAAACAACTATTTCAAAATTGTCAAAGCTTTGAATTAAGTGAATATGTTCTTCAAGTGTAAGAAATATTCTCAATATTCTTGTAACATACATAGAAAATAAATATTATCTTGACTTTGCTGAAAGGAAAGTAGGTTGGGAGATTTCTTTATATTTAGCAAAAGTACCAGAATTTGAGGCATACATCAGACCTAGTTCTGTCAAAAATCAGTGTTTTCTTGCTTTGCCCACCACACTTTATGTCCATACTTTGCCCTTAAGCAACAATGCAGAAAGCAATGCCCTCATACCAACAAAACACTTTCCAAACTGGCCATTTCATTTGGCCAGTTTAAAGTAGGTATTGCATGCTAAACTCAAGTGTCTAGAGTCCAGACAAACCTGGCTGTACACTGGGATAGATGATTTAAGTCACAGTTTCCTCATTTTAAAATAGAGACGATATAATACCTTCTTCATAACTATTGTTTGCAGAGCACAGGCTGGGTTAAGTGTGTAGCACAATGTCGTGACCTATAATGTCATCAGAAGCCATTAGTTATGATTATTAAATTCCTTTTACTTATAATATACATTTCTTCTTTTTCCCTGAAATGTGCCTTTAGTTTTAAATGCATTGTTTTCTCAGAAATAATTAGCATTCTTGCAATGCTCAGTACTACTTATTTAAAAGGAGCAGGAACAAGAGACTTTAGCCCTTTGCAGCTATTTCAAGAGGAGTCTTTTTAGCAACAACACTCTATAGTTTAAATATTTTATTATTCAGTTGTCCATGGTGAATTGAGAAGGCTACTATTCCCCCCCTGGATCTGAAGACCAAAATGTGCTAAGCTGCAGACCAATTATGATATTCAAGTATTTTCAAGACTGCTGAATGGAAAATGAACCATGCTTGTGTGATTACTTCATTGATTTCTATAGAAATGCAGTATTTAACTTCAATCAGTATAGTGGTTCAGTAGTTCAGGGAAGTTCATTCTTCCTTTAAAATTCACAAGGAATGTATTGTACAAAACCAGTCTTGCAATAGTCACAAAGACGATTTACTAAAATTAGATGTCTCAGGATTATATCTGTAAATTGTCACATAATTTGAACAAATTAGCCAATCTCATAATTCAGATGTGTATTTACAGTCTTACATTACTTACAGATTACACTGTGCAATTACTTGCAAACAACTATTGATTACTTTAAAAATAAATAGGGATCCATTACATTGGAGTCTCCACAGTTTATTTTGTTCAGAAATGTTTTACTGTCTTCTAGTTTAAATAGTAATGTCTTGGGCCTGGAATATGATAGCCATTCACCCCCCCCCCCAAAAAAAAATGAAGGCTTTTAGCACAATGAAAAAGCTTAAGTAGAAAACTGGTTGTTAATGGATCCTCAACAATAACAGACATACAACTTGGTGAACTCATAACTCAGTGTATTTTTCCATTTATCTAATTATTTCTGTGGCGCCTATGGTCTAAATTACTAGATGAGCTGACAGAGATACTACAATTTCAACATAATAAATGAAGGAAAGAATATTTTCCTTTGTTGGTATTTGACTGGAGCCATATTTGGATGTATTAGTGTTATGACATGTCTATATAATGTGCCCTGAGCTTAGAGGAAATCAGTACAAAATGTAAAGGCTAATTATTATGCTTTTTTTATGTCTTACCTTTACCTTGGGTGAATTTTTTTGTGCTAAATCAGGTGACATTTTTCCAATCAGCAGTTGTTTCTCTCAACAACTGAATGACAATGGTGGTCAGAGTTTTGGCAGATATTTCTAATTATGCAGAAAAACAATCTGAGGATTGTTCTTCAATCTCTCAGTGTCAAAACAAAGCTGTTCCTGGAGATACTGGCAGAAGCAAATTGTACATTTCCACTTCTACTTGGACTTCTCATGAAGATCATTATTCAAAGCAGAATCATATCAAAAATAACCAGCTCATCTTTCCTGCCAGCAAGTCCAAAATCATGAGTTCATGTTCAATAATATGGTGAGTAATTAATAGTTCCAGTAAATTTTGGAATATTATTTTCAAATATTTGCACAGATCAATGTTGAAAATATAGATTTTTCTCTCAGTGTTATTCTTGAGATTCTTCTAATAAAATGTGGATGCAGTTTTGTTAGGGTATCAGGAATATTCATAATTTGAAAGTGAAACTCCCATCCTTACCTCCTTTATTTCTTCCCTTTGTTATACTTGCTCTATTTTTGTTTTTGTGAGATGATTTTTATTTAAAGTCTCCAAGGCAGTGTTCCAATAGCCAATTATTATCTCTTTTGCTTTCTGCCTCTTCAGCTTTTGTATTTGAAAACATGTAGAGAATGCATGTAAGAATGAAGATCAATGACAGGTCAAATGTAGAGGATTTTAGGGTTGATGAATCTGGGGGATCAGTTTCACCTGGGTCAATTCTAACTCTGAGGAAATTTTGAACAATACAGCTATAGATCTTATTTTGAGCAAAGTCTCACTTTCCATTTTACTTCTTTGCCTGGTATCAGAACCAGCAGGAAACTTGAAATGGAATCCTTAGAACCTGGGCCACTTAAGTTGCCCAAATTATGAGTGTTTTCCTGCCACTGAGTTACATGGAAGAACTCAGGTCTGAACTAGGGTCTTACGAGGTATAAATTGGTCTGGGCTTTAGAGCTATCGGTCCTGTTGAGTCTTGTGTGGGTTAAAATATCCAGAAACTCGGCATCTCTACTGTCCTGAGCCTGGGTTGCCATCATCATGTGGCAAGTGTTGCTACACTGACATGGAAGCGATTATACTCTGAAATGAGAATGATATTCATGACCCCCTTTTTATGGCCTGGTTAAAAATATGGCACAAGCAACAAATAAGACAGACAGCTATGCTTGCTGTGCACTAGAATCCCAAATCAAAGTTCAATGTTTGCAACTCTCCTCTGTATTCAGTTCTCAACTTTGTGTATCTCCTCTGCATTGCTATAGCTTATTTATTTAGTTAGTTGTTTACACCTACTTTATTTTTAGATTTTTTTTTATTTGAGAAAAATTGCATTTCAGTCACTCAGCTAATCATTCAATATATTTTAAGAAAATGAAAGTCCAAGCAGGCACATCTGAAATAGTGACAGCAAAACAACCTAATCATTTATTTAAATGAATTAATCTAGATGTTTTATGCATAAAAAAATTTCAGTAAGTTATAAATTTTAGAAGTTAGCCTGTGTTTACTAGCATTTTAAAAGCCTTTTATCTTCTTTAAAATATTTCAGTCTAAACCATGGTAATGACATTTCATTTAAAATAAAAAGAAGTCTCTCAAAAATCCCCACAATTCCCCTATTTATAATTGCGAATCCTGATTAACATAAGTCCAGTTTTCCATTACAGGGTAATGGAGTGATAAGATAAAGCTTCAGTTTCAAGGTTGAAATAATACAGCTTAATACAATCAGTGTTTTCACCTTGAATATTTTGTTTTAACTGCTGTAGTTATGTTTCAAATAATTAAGATGCTGCAACTCTCTTTGAAGTCCCGAGAAAATAATCACTTATTCAAAAAAAAAAAAAGGTTTTATTTCCTTCAGTTAACTACTGGCAATTACATGTGTTTTTGAGAAACCTACATTCCAAAGTTCTGTCACACCTCCTGACTAAAGAATAAGATAAACTTTGCTTTTAGTGTCATCCACAATTCTATAAAAGAAAACGAATTCACTTGTAACTTCATCTAGATTTTTGTCTCTTTCACCAAGACAGTGTATAATAAAATGATTTTTATAAAATTTTACATAGACAGAAAAAACTTTCTAAACACATCTTTATTTATTTGTCAGAAAACAACCAGGATTTGTTGCCTTCCCACTTAGACCGAGGTAATTCTCCATATATATATATATATATATATATATATATATATATATATATACTTTCAAATCCTTCAACAGGAACTGCAAAGCAGAAATCCATGAGTAATCTTTCACTTAACATTCTGCAATGCCTAACTGATATTTTTATTCAACCATATGAGTTTCTTTTACCTATTTTTGGCAAGAAGTTACATTTTAGCCTCTTAACATTTATACAATGGACACATTTTCACCTGTGACAAACAGCACCAATTAACAACCAAACTGAGGAGAGAATGATCAATGCTGTTTTACAGTAGACACCTGAGGTGACTTAAGAGCAAGGTGACAGAAAATTTTATAATGCATGTGACCAATTCTCTCACACATTCCAGAAGTAACTGAAGATTACTCTGAAGTAGACCTTAAGGATCATCTGACATCATGCATAAGGGAATTGACCTAGTCCACATGTTGTGAAATATAATTTTATATGAAAACATGCCGAGACCGGTTTGGATCAGTGGATAGAGCATCGGACTGTGGACTGAAGGGTCCCGGGTTCGATTCTGGCTGCGGACACATCCCCAGTAGTGGGCATGCAAGAGGCAGCTGATCGATGTTTCTCTCTCATCAATGTTTCTGACTTTCTATCTCTTTCCCTTCTGCTCTGTAAAAAATCAATAGAATATTTAAAAAATTAATTTTATATCAAAACAGGTGTTACTCTATGTATACAGTGTATTTATGGTCATGCTGTGACATTTTATCTTTGGCTATGGCTTGACACTAGAGAGTTTGGAAAACTCTACTACCATTCAAAAACATCCCCTCGAGGGATGTCCGACTGCCCTCTTAGGCCAGGATTGGGACTAAACGGGCAGTCAGACATCCTGGCTCCAAACTGCTCACCTGCCTGCCTCCCTAATTGCCCCAACTGCTTCTGCCTACCAGCCTGATCACCCCCTAACCACTACCCTGCCAGGCTAATTGATGTCTAACTGCTCCCCTGCCAGCCTGGTTGCCCCCAACTTCCCTCCTCTGCCAGCCTGGTCACCCCTAACTGCCTTCCTCTGCAGGCCTGGTCCCTCCCAATGGCCCTCCCCTGCTGGTTATCTTGTGGTGGCCACCTTGTGTCCACATGGGGGCAGGATCTTTAACCACATGGGGGCAGCCCTCTTGTTTGGTAGAGTGATAGTCAATATGTGTATTTCTCTTTTATTAGATAAGATAGAGGCCTGGTGCATAGGTGGGGGCCAGCTGGTTTGCCCTGAAGAGTGTCCCAGATCAGGGTAGGGGGTTCCCTTCGGGTGAGGGGCACCCTGGTTCTAAGGGCCCAGATTCTAAGGATTCCATTTCAAGTTTCCTCCTGGTTCTGATACCAGGCAAAGAAGTAAAATGGAAAGTGAGACTTTGCTCAAAATAAGATCTATAGCTGTATTGTTCAAAATTTCCTCAGAGTTAGAATTGAGCTAGGTTTGATACAGACTGGGGACTATTTGTTTTTTTGTGTGTGTTGTGAGACGTCCATTTCCTGAGATCTCCAGCAATGAAAGAATCAGAGTTGATCCTTAGAGTTTATGCTAATGACTATAAGAAAGCCTGGGATACATAGCTATCCCTGTATGGCTGAACTCTTACAGCCTCTGCTGTTATTTTATTTTCTGGCTGAACCTAGCATTTACAAATATCAATATAGCTCATTGTTTTCAGATGAATTAGAGAAAGATTTATACAAACTGAAGAAAAACTAGAGCAGGAGAATTCCAAGAGTAATGTGCCATAGACCAAAGTTCTTAAGGATTAAAAATAGAATCACTGTATATCTCTGAATGCAAAAAAAAAAAAAGGAAAATAGATTTAAACCATGTTATATTCTGCTTTAGGTTTTCTTAAAATCATTTTTTCTTTAGTATGTTAATTATTTCTGAAATATAAATAAATAAAAATGATGCTTACATATTGGAAGAGCTGGAAAGTATTAAAATGCCCTCTTTTCTCTTTGTTTTATAGACAAAGTATATAAAGTACTAAAATGCTAAGGGTTTTTATGGGGCTCAATGCTCTGAGTTAGATTTTACTCAAAAGCAGTCTCCTTTTTGGCAGGAGCTCTACTTCAAAAGACAAAAGGTCATTTTTTTCTTTATACTTTTCTGACTTTTTACCCTGTTGCCCATCTATCTTTCTTGCTAGTTATTCCTGGTTAGTTATGCAGCCTAACTTTATCATGCTTAATACAGTGGAAGAGCAGGCTAATCTGGTTTTCTCCTTTTGGATCATTTACTGCAAAATGTTCTGGATCCTACTAAATTTCAGGATTCCTCTTACTGTTGAACATAGATAACGATCATTTTTTGGCATGTCTTTGTCTTTAAACTTCCTTCTAAATATTGGAGAGAAAAACACATGGACCTGGAGATCAACCATTCTCTCTGAAATGTAGTTAGCTCTCAGTCTTGTTGTTAAATATACTTTGGATAATGCATAAATTACCTACAGGTATACACACACACACACACACACACACACACACACACTCACAGAAAAACATTTTCTTCTGATAAAAAAGGATCCTTTTAAGATTGAAATGATAGTAATGTTTTAATATGCTACATTTTATTTGTCTGATGACTCAATTGCCCTGGAAATCTTTCTATGTAATAGGTACAATATAATGGTATAATTCATTTCTGTGGCAAATATCTAAATATTTATGTTTATTGAATTTTTGTGTTTTTTTATGTTTGTGATGTCTTTGGTACGTTTGTGTGTGTGTGTGTGTGTGTGTGTGTGTGTGTGTGTGTGTGTTCTTGTTCTATCTTCCCAATTTAATATTCATCTTACAGTCCTTGAGAATCGTTCCTACTTATTGTATACCATCCTTTTTCATGAGTTTTCTGCCAATGTCACTCCTCAGAAACCATCATTAATTCAACATAGAACAAGATAAACATGGGTTCCTAAGTTGAAATTTTTCAAAAGTATTCTAGCCAATTCAAATTGGGTTAAAAATTCAATGGAACCACGTTCCTTAATAAAAAAAAATGGTTTGACTATAAACAATTACTTACATTACAACAAATAATATGGAAAAAAGAGAAAAAATAAAAATAGCTAAAATTCCACCTCATCACTGTTGACATTGTTGGTGTTTCAATCCAGCCAATGCATTATGGAACAGACCGTTTTTCTTTCTGACTTTATTTACAACTATTCTGAACGTGCAAATCGTTAGAAGTGCAATAATCCTCACAGGAAGAAGCTTGAGGTCTCAGCATAAGAGTTGGTGCCTCATATGTAAACTGGCCCTTATCTCTGCACCATCTTTACCCAGACTGGTGACTATTGCTATCCCTGTTCACATATATTGGCGTATCTTTTCTTGTCTTGCCCTGTTAAGTGTTCAGATGGGAAAAATAACAACACAAACAATCTTGACTCTTGTTAAATTGCTGCAGTAAGCCACTCCTGAAATTTCAGTCTTCCTGTTCTTTCAATTACATCTGAACCAATCAATTTGTCTTATTTTAAAAAACCCTGTTAATATGATTTTTCTATGCCTTTCCAATTTGCCTGACTTAAACAGTTGATCTGATAAACTGCTGTGGAGCATATTTATGAGAGAAAGCTAATGAGGAGAGCCAAAGAGCTCCATTCTTCCAGGGAAAGGTGTGCATTTTCAAGGAGAGCTTCTAACACTGGTATCTCTTCCAGTGCTAACTGGGAGCAAAGATTCCCTGCAGAATATCTCTGAACACATTAGCAATAGATATTGAGCTCCAACAAGGCGTCAAACCCTGTGAGGCTCCTGTGCTACTTATGAAAAATATTCAAAGTCTTGATTCATCCAGACGACAATTTAATAAAGTCCGTGTGTGTGTGTGTGTGTGTGTGTGTGTGTGTGTGTGTGTGTGTGTAGAAACACAAGTGTTAGAGGGTCTCAAGGTATAGTAAAGAAAGCTATCAAGTCCAAGTCAAATGCAGTTGCATTTAAATCCAGCTCTCTGACATTCCAATTTTAGGACTGTGGGTGGGCGGGTAACAGATTTCCAGAGCCCCAGTTTCCCACAAATTAAAAGAAGCAGTGACAGCATTATCACAAAAGATCTTGCTTATTGAATGCTTACCACATTCCAGGCATGCTCTTTAATACTTTTTATACTTTAACTCAGTAATTTTTGGTAACAAACTTGATAGATAAACATTACCTCCCCATTTTACAGATGATGAAATTGAGCCATGTGGATTAAATAGCCTGCTCAAGGTCACAAAGCTAGTAAATGAAGTTGCCAGGATCTGATCCCAGGCAGTCTGATTCCAATATCTGAATTCTTAATCTCTATTCTACCCTACCTCATGAGACTTTTATGAGAATTAAATGAAATAACATATATAAGCTATCTAGCAATGTGCAAAGCCATAATTCTAAATATCTTCTGATTCCCTGATGAACTGAGAAATTTGGAAAAGAGAACAGTTTACTTGAAAGTAAAATTTAGCTTATGATTTAGAGGAAAGGACAGTGAAAAGTTGCTCCTTTTTTTAAAGATATGAAGTACATTGCCTAAATTTTACTACACTTCTCTGAATGTGAATATTTTCTTCTCTAATAGAGTTTCTCAATTTTATTCTAAAACAGATTTTCATCTTTTGTTCTTCAAGTTATTCTATTGACAGTTTTGAAGGTAAAATCAGGGAAAGGTCATTTCGTAGAAATGGTACAGATAAGATACACAGATTTTAACATGGATTTTTAGAATACAAGGTTTTCTACAAAATATACAGAAGCAAGAATTATTATGCCTTCTTTGTTATTCATATTCTTAACCAGAAATGTTTATTCATTCAGTAAATATTTATTTATTATCAATTGATATAAGGATCTACTGTATACCAGACAGTTCAAAGCCCTGAAAATACAATTTATTTGTATTCCATAACTATGGGAACATTTGTATTTCTTACTTCCTGGCATCTTCTTAATTCTGGGACAGGATTCCCTCAATTTGGTTTAGAAAACTATGTACTACTTCTCACTTAGCTTACAAACTTTAAGAGAACTTCCCTCATTCCTTGGATCCCATCACATGATGTCCCTCTGGCTAAAATGATCTGTTCAGAAGCTGGTATATCAATTCATTCTACCAATCCAATTGAACTTCAAGAGTTTGCTGAGAATTCCAGGACAAAAAAAAAACATTGGTTTTCTCACACTAGGTGGAATTTTGTGAACATGGTGTCCTCAAAGCTTCTAGAAGGCAAATTTTCATTTTGAGAACAGCTAACCTTACACTGAAACCAACCCCATAGATGCCAGATGAAAAAAAAATTACCAAAAAAATTCTTGATCCTATCATTAAATTGCTGTATTAAGCCACCCCTGAAATTTGAGTCGTCTAGTCTTTCCTGTTATAGCTGGACCAATAAATTCCCTTTTATTACTTAAGACAGTTGGATTTAAATGTTGTTTTCTTAAAAATAACAGATTTGTGATTGCCCTAAATTCCTAAAGTGAATGTGATCTGAAGTTCTTATCTTTGAGAATGCACTAGCAAGTATTCCAAGTGTTCCTGGCGTAGGTTTTAAACTCTCTGGATCTCATTAGTACTAAACTACTGGTTCACAAAAGGTTCATTGGTTAGTTGATTTGCTAATGTTATTGGTCTGAGGTTTTTACTTTAGTGTTTGTTTCATTGTGTTGTTATGTTTTCTGGTATGATTGCCAAGAAGAAATCCAAGATTTGGACAAATGTCAACTTTTTTAAAACTTATTGGAATGGTTCAATTACATATAACACTCTTGGTAACCAAAACTGGGTAATAAGGAATCTCTGGATCAATTTCCCTTTGAATATCTTTAAAGACATTGTACTATATGGACTATATACCAACATTGAGTATATTAGGAAGAACAGTAACCATAGGAGGGAAAATTATTCTTTCTCTGATTCTTCTAAGTCAGTGGTCAGCAAACTGTGGCTCTGTTGACTAATGAGTTTGCCAACCACTGTTCTTAGTTATTCAGCTTTTCTGCCCATCACTTGCTCTACCCACCCTCATTAAACCTCTGCTCTTCCACAAATATAGCAGGGGTGTTCTCACCTTTAGGTTTTGCATTGGCTCTTCCTTCTATCTAGTAAATACTAGTAGGTGTATTGATGATGTTCTTAGTTTCTGTTTCTCTAGATATCCACCTGGTTCTCTTCTAAACATTTTTAAACCTTTACCCAAATATTTATTTTCTATGAAGTTTTCCCTGCCATGACACCTAAAATTGTAGACACTCCCCTGCAAGCCAGCAATAGCTATTCCTCCCCTGCTCTATATTCTTGATGGCATGTGTCACCCTTAACACACTATGTGTTTAGTTGTTTGTTTACTGACTGCCAGTACCCTCTAAGTTTAATTTTCATGAAGGCACATATTTTTGTTTTGTTTACAACTAAAATTTGTTTTGCTTTTCTCGATGCCTACAAAAGTGTCTGGCACTCATTAGGTGATAAATAAATATATTTGCTAAATGGAGGAACCTGACCTTGTACTAAAATGGAATTGTTTGTGACATCCTTACATGTCACACTACAATAAAATTAAGAAAAGGGGGAAAATGAGATAGATGTATTTACATATGAAGAAAAAATGAAGGCAATTAAGACTGGGTGATTAAAATAAGATTAAATATGATTAAAATAAGAAACACTAGAACAAGAAAACACACCTTGAAGTTTGTAAAAAACGAAGAAGAAGAAGAAAAGAAGAATAAGAATAAGAATAAGAATAAGAATAAGAATAAGGAGAAGAAGGAGAAGAAGAAGAAGAAGAAGAAGAAGAAGAAGAAGAAGAAGAAGAAGAAGAAGAAGAAGAAGAAGAAGAAGAAGAAGAAGAAGAAGAAGAAGGAGAAGAAGGAGAAGAAGAAGAAAGCATTATTTGGTGTTAAGGAATCAAGATTTTAGACAGTAGAATGTATCATATTGTGAAAAAGTGTCTGAAAGGTGTCACTACTGGTTGAATATAAGCCAGTTTAACAGAAGAAAGCCTGAAAATGTGCATCTGTCTCAAGGAGAAAAATTGTACATTACCTGCTCCATATATAGGGCAGAGAAAAAGTGACATTTGCATTAGTCCCACTGTAAGAAGTAAAATCACAGGACAGAATTCAAAGGGAAATTTCCAATCTCTGCCTTCATAAGAGAGTCAAGAACCACCACCAAGGGAATAAGACTAAGAACTTAGTAAACGGCTGTAACCTTTATCACTTCCCACGTTTGTTATTTTTCTCTTCAGTGTTTTCCCCAGAGGAATTAGCAATAAAATTCTTAAAACAAAAGAGGTCTGTGTAATTTGTCAAAGATAGGTAAATAAAGCGTCCAACTGGCCAGACTTCACAAGCCTCTGCCTTCCTTCTTGCTGGATAACAAACCCCAACAGATAGAGTGGGCGGCAGTGGCTATCAAAAATAGAGGGAGACAGGCTGAATCTTGCCAGCTTGAAGCAAGAAAGGAAAGAAGATTCCAGTATGAGATGGACTCAGAAGCCTTGCTCTAGAAATGTCCTTGGGCCCACCAACATTTACATTTTCATCTCTTCTAAGAAATAAAGAGCTCATCTATAAATGGGTTCAAAAACTTTTTAAAAATACATTCCTGGTATAACTACTTTATAATGGTTATTTTAAGCAAATGAGGAGTATTTGGGTTTCTTTTTGGCTGTGAGTTTATGCCTCGAAATATACCTCGGTGAGCATCAGAGGCCACATCACAGACTGGTTAGATGATTAACCAGTTTGACCACATATGACACATGTGACCTTCAATGATTATGTCGGAAAAATGCCTTTAAATGAATGTGCCTGTAGAAATCTAGGTTAGTATATCTCTTGGTAGAAGAAAATATTTCTAAATATAGGATAAAATATCAAAGGCATTTGATAATAAAGCAAAATTTTGCATGTTGCCTCTGAAAATGCTCAGAAAGATAGGCCACACAAAATATCTACAAATGTTATAACAACCTCTTACCAAGTTTACCAGCTGTGTTAATAATGCACCTCTATGTTGCTTGCTTGGGCCTATGCCCTAATGTTCAACAATTGCACAGTATTTACATATATAACACGGCCACCAAAACCCTTCATTAATGAATTTTTCATTTCTCACCCATTAATAGAAAAATTATTGAATTTCATGGTACATGACTCAACTGTGTCATATCTCCTGGTATTTGCATCTTGATAATACCCTGTAGGCTTTGCTCTCATTTAAGCTTCTCAGCAAACAATTGTGTCTAGTGACTTCTGAGTTGAAAAATACCAGAGGAAACTGGGATAACAAGAAGTGAAGTGAATAAGCAAGGTCTACCTCAGATCTGTTGTTTCATTTGGAAGAAGTCTTCCATAAAGTGATGAGATGTCCCGAATGGCAGGCCAGACACATTCCTTGAGTGATGAGACAATAGTTCCCAACAATAGTGACGTGTTCTATCAAACCCTGAGTGCTGTAACAATATACACACACAAACATTCCATCCCAAAGAGAGGATTTCTGGTAAAATAATTTGGCTCACCCTCTCAATTCAAACAACTGCAGATGCGTTCCAATGTGTCATTTTCAATAAAGACAGGTGGCCTGCTCGTTCTTCATACCGGAACTCTGCTCTATGCTGTGAGTGACATGTAAGCTGTGGTTTAACCGTACACCTGTATAAAGTATTTATGGTGACATAAATCAGAGCCTCTTCAACTGGCTTAATAGCAAGCATTTCTATTCTCTGCACACTTCATAGAGTTAGAGGGCAGTCTCTCTTTTTTTTTTCCTTGGGTATTAAAATAGAGTCAGCTACCAGCATGAATGTTATGAACTTTCTCACTAGTAACTGAATTAAGTGGCAACATTAACACAGAGATAAGCTGTGCTGTGTTCTCATTCCAAGCCTGAATGATTCACTGTATCCTTCTCACCTTTTCCATTTCATGTGACACCACATATACACCCATCTTCATGTTCTTACAGTAACAACCTTATGCTTTTGAAGAAAGCTTTGAGACAGCCAGGCAGCAGTAACCAAATAGAGAGAGATTGCGTGAGAAGCATTTGAAATGGATGGTTCTGAGGCTGTGGTGCCCTCACTTCTGGTTATTAATAGAGCTATTGGTGCCAAGCTTCTCTTCTGTGTTCTCAGTCCAACATTAACTTTGCCAGTGGATAAGGATTACTAGCTGTATGACAACAACAACAACAAAAAGAGGATTTTAATTTTGACCCCTTTGGTTCAGTACAAAGAGTATATTGCTAGACTAAAAGGAATAAGGCTTCCATAAAGAATAAGATTTGGTTCAAGGACCTATCTCTTAAAGTAAATAATTATTTGCAAGTATAATATATATATATATATGATATAAATCATATATATATATATGATAGAAGATAACTGGCTTCCATTTGTTCTAATTTGTTTTTTTAAAAAGTCTATAAATAGTTGTTCTAATTTTAATGCCAAAGCTGTGTCTTCAGATCCTTAACACCATTGTGTGGCTCTGAATAAGCCCATGTATATACTTGAGATCCTTTCCTGTAGTCTCTTCTTTAGGACATATCTGAAGTTTCTTACAAGGTTTTACTATACTTAACATGAATACACGTGGGTATGATAATGAAGAAATTATACTTGAAATATATACTTTACATAAACGGCTTATTGAGAAGTCTTAATTGGGCACGAAGTTGGTAAAAATTTGATTTTTCCTCAACACTGCTATTAGTTATGCTATTAAATTTAAATTCCTCAACCTTAAAGAGAGTTGAAGATACCTAAAAATTCTGGATGCTTTTTGTGAATGAAAATTCAGTTCAGTCTTGTATCTGAGGTTCGTCCTCTCCAAACAGAAATTGAGCTTCTAGGCATGAGGAACAAAAGTGGGGGTAGAAGCATCCCTTTTACTTCACATCTACTACTTCCATTTATGATGTTGGGTTAGAGGAGATAGAGGAGGGAGCAGAAGAGGGCAAATGTCTTGTTTTGTAACAGGGCAACTGCTGCTGTTGATTTGACTGGTACTGCTAGCAACACCCTCTGTTTTATCACTGTTTGAATGCTGATCCTCTTGAGATATGAGCATGTCTTTTGGGTTATCCAAAGGGGCTTCCTCATCACCAGGCTCAGACTCAAACTCAAGCTCAACCCTTCAGCTCCTAAACAGGTGCTAATTGTGTCTCCACATCCTGTATGGGGGTGGTCTGCCTTAGATGGGGGACTAGTATTGCCAGTTTAGCAAAACAACCTTCCATTATGTCCCTACTCAGAGAAATCTCAAGCACCAGTACCTTCCCTTGCCAGAGAGTGGTAGTACAGACTGAGTTTGGAATGGGAGATTACCTAGCATTGATTGTTTTTTCAGCTTTGACTTTAACTAAGGTAACAATCAGATTCAACATCTAGAATATGTAAATGGAAAAATGCAAAGGAAACTATGTAAGGTAGCATCAAATTGCCTGTCATAAATAACAGCTCTATGATTTACCATCTGCGTGACCTTGACTGTCACACCATCTCCGAGTCTAGGTTTCCTCAACTATAAAATCCAGAATGATAGTCTCTACTTCAAGGTTAGCTCAACTATATAAACATGTCATGTTTGCTATGTCAATAATAGTATCTTAAAAATCCAGATATCTGTTTATGTGTCAAAATGAAAACTTCAACAATATAAAAACTAAAGAAGCAACATTTAATTTATGAAATAATTTCAGATCTGAATAGTTTCTACCAAAACTATTTGTTTCTCTCTGAATGCTTTATAAATCAAAATTTTAAAAGTACTTCTCATTTCTTTGGAGAAATTGTAGTTTTTAAGATTATTTAAGCATATCCATCTTTTCTAGTGCAGCGAATCTCAACTTTTTACCTGTGAATTACTCAGAAACGCAGTTAAATACATTTTACTAGATACAGGCCTCTGGTATTCCAATTTAATAAAATTGCAGTGGGGACCATGGATGTATGTTTTGTAATACAGTCCCAGCTTCCCAAGGAATTTGAAGCAGCTGATCCCCAGACCACTCTCAGAGAAATATTGTTTTAAGATGAATGCTAAAGCTTCTCACCCACTGAATCCTGTGAATGTTTGCAGCTCTGTATAACTCAGTTTGCAAGAAATGCCATGCACAAATAGAAAAAAACAAAGGGGCAATGTGTATGGCATTAAGATTGTGGTTTTATCATTGATTCTATGTTTACTGAAATTAAGTGATATTTTCAAATAATTATAGCATTGTGTACTTATACAAAGACAACTCTATCAACAATATAGTGTTTATTAGAGATGTAAAAGTGAAGACTGACCTTCAGTGTAATGCAATACAGAATTACAGCAATACCTAAGGGGAAATAGGCAAATCTCTATTTTTTGTAACAATAATAAATGTTTAATAAAAGACACAAAGTCTATTATAAAAGTAAATGATTTTCAAAGCACACTTGGTAGAAAAATGTTTTATTATGTTTTATCTCTATGTTAAATAAGATAACATATTTAAAGTCATGTAATAACAGGTGGTGCTATGCTAAATATTTGCCTGAGAACGTTTCAGATTCTTGAGTTGTGAATTTGTGAATCTCTCCCTCTGTCTCTGTCTAATCTTCTCTGATTTGATGCATTTCCTTTATACAAGGAAACCATCTAGAAAATCTCTTAATTGTTTTTAAAAATATGTTTTTACTGATTTTTAGAGAGAGGGTAAGGAAGAGGGACATAAAAATAGAAACATCAATGAGAAAGAAACATTGATCAGCTGCCTCCTATATGCCCTACTGGGTAGGAGCCCTGACCAGGAATGTAACTGTGACCTCTTGATGCGTGGATCAATACTCAGCCACTGAGCCACACCAGCTGTGCTCTTTATCATTTTGATGCAAATGATATTTTTACTTTTTGATCTACATCCAATCCTCCGCCTAATACTCACCCCCAACAGCCACTATCTCCCAACAGCTACAATGGATGAAATATCCCTGCTTCCAAGTAAGAAATGCAATGAAATGGAAATTGGCAATAAACACAACAGTGGTTATAATATTGAAACTTTTAAAGAACATAATGGACCAACCATTATGATGCCATAAATGAATAACTTTTTTTCTTTGTTTCTGAGTCAGGAGAAACCACCTGGCCCCAGGCTTTCTTTGTGGGTAATATATTTTTAAGTGAAATTGTTGGAGGGTTTCTTTGCTTTCTTTGATGTCTGTAGTCACTGGGTTTTTTGCAACTAGGTTTGTCCTCTTTTAAAATAATTTTGTATCTAAACCAAAGAAATCATATTGTCTAGACTTAGTATGATTTACCATAGATCCCTCAGATTCGTATTAGAAGCATTATATAAAAGACAAATTTGTTCTCTTCATGTACAAAGCATAATTCAGTCCTGCAGAGAGGTCCTTGCATTCACACAACAAAATAGCATGTGTGAACCTTATGTTATTCTGCCCTCTCTCAATATTTAAAAACTGATACATATCTTTTCAAGAGGATGTGTTTTTCTAAGTTTAAAAAAATTAGTTCAGGTTTGGTCTGCATTAACTCTATTGAATTCTTCAAATACATACCAGGTTAATGAAGGCTAAGCCATGGTAGGCTAAATTTTTTGATAAATATCAAAATCTTCTTTGATCCTGATAACCCACAAATGTTCAGCATGAGTGAGTTTTCGTGATCAGCACACAGTGATTTTTATATTTAACTTAAGCTCTAGACCAATGGGATTTATTTCACTTATGTGGATGGTATGCTTAGAACTAAGAAGCACGAAAAATTGGAAACAGCACAAGGGTGCAAGACATGACATCTAAAGCACTTTTTCCCATTTGGCTAGGAGTCTGCATCATTTACTCGGGGCCTCAAGGCCTCTCTCTTTGTGAGTTCTTTTGAAGTAAAACAAACAAAAGCTCATAGCACACATCTTCATTTTATTTTATTGACCAGCCCTTGTCTGTTTTCTTTTATGAATTCTGGTCTCCCTTCCCTATCCTGGTAATGTTTCTAACTCTTACCAGAGACCAGGTCTTCCTATCACCTGGCAGCAGGAGGCCCAACAAGGATGAAATGAGTCAGGGTAATGGTATGCAAACAGATATGTGCTGGAATTAACTTCTCTTTCATTGCCTAAGTAATAATAAATAACAACATTCAATAAGTGTATTGCAAACTCAAAGTTCCTCAATTTTCCTTAAGTCAGAATTAATCTTCCAATTTGTAGGATTCAGTGGTTGTCACGATTCCAGTGGCCAGAAAGAGGTTTGTCTATATAGTTTATGTAACATATATATCTAACTAATTTGGTGATTCCATTTAGACGCCCTTAGAAATCAGAATAGTGGTCACCCTTGGAAGTGTTGCAGGCAAAAAGGAGTATGAGGGGGCTTCTGGGATGTTAATCATTTTGTTTTATTTTATCTTTGTAGTTACATGTTTGTATTTAATTTGTGGAATCTATTGAAATTGTGTATTTATGATACACTTTCTGTATTCCTATACTAAAATAGAAATAAATATATGCACACATGTAAGCAGGATTTCTTAACCTCAACTATTGACAGCTTAGACTTCCTAATTCTCTGTTGGGGAGGGGTTTATGCACTGTAGAATCTTTAGAAACATTCATGACCTCTACCTATTAGATGCCAGTGTTATCGCCCCCTCTCCCTCCAGTTGTGACAATCAAAAATGTCTCAAAATTGCCAAGTGTTTCTGGAAAACAAAATCTTAAAGACTTCTGATAAAACCTATCACTATAGAATACTTACTATAAGTCAGATGTTTAGAAAAATAATTTGTTATTATATGATTATTACATCATGGCAATGAGTAGTAGTATCAGGCTTGGAAAAAATTGTGTGGGTTTCACATTACTTGAAATTCATACTGCCTTCAAAATCATGAAAGTTCATTATAGTTTGGATACGCCATGTTTCCTACCACTTAATGTTCATGTCTAGTTTCTATAAATCAGACACATCCAATTCAGAAATGCTTTTGACAACTGATTGATTGATTAAGCTCAGTTTTGAGCAGAGTAATTGGCAACAAAAGGGAACCCATTATAGGACTACATTATTTATAAAAACAAGAGGGCTCAGAGTTTCCTGCAAGACAAATATATGAGGGTATTCTCAGTTCTAATAAGAAAACCTGACTTTATAAACGGCTGTTGAGCAGACAAGTAAGTAATTGAAAAGAAAGTTGCCTAATCCCTCTATATGAAGAATTACTAATAGAAGTTCAGATTGTTCACAACTGATACAATTAGTCGTAACCAGGTTATAACAGAGACAAGCCAAAGAGGAAATTCTGAGCTAAAGCACTCTAGATAAAGATTCAAACAAAAGGATGTTTAAAAAATGAACATTAACATTCCAGGCTGACACTTTGAAAGGCTGTAGTACCAGTCTCACAAACACCAGCAAATCTTGATAACTTTTTTTATTAGGACAAAATGCTCTTGGGCATTCAATATATTTTTGTTTGTCTTCTGTTAGTTTGGTTTTCTGCTATGTGTATATTTTAAGAGGACTTATGGCTTAAAAGGAAAAATAATGCCATCTGAATTCAATGTTTTAGCCAGAATTGTTTATCAGTGTTTCATTCTGTGCATCCCAAGCATAAACGCTTTCTTTTTTTTTCCTGAAACCAGATTTGGATCATTCACTTGAGCCGGGCCTGGAGGAGAAACACAGCGTGTATGATGAGCTGATTAATTGCCAGAAATCAATTGCCTTCCAGTCAGGAGCTCTGTGCTTGAAAGCAAGCACCAGGACTAGGGGGATGGCAGATCCACACGCATGCTTGGACGGACAGAAACACCTCGGGGATTACATTTCATTGTGGCCTCCAACAAAGGGCCTAAGAATGATTGTTTATCCTTGGCAGTGTGACCTGTGTGATCTTTTCTTCACAAGACCTTTCAGCATGTGAGTTTTCAAGTCAAATACCCCCCTATTAAATCAACCTCAAGGTTTTGTTATCTTTAAAAAATGTGCATGATTTTCTCATTTCTTTTCTACCCCCTTCACATTGTTTGAAACTTAGGTAGCAATTCACAGTTAACAGCTAGGATATGTCTTAGTTTAAGCTTGCATGCAGAAATAGAACCCTCTGCAGCGATCTCTTAGGAAGAGCTCCTAGTTTAAAGTGGAGTGTAGGTCTATGAGGGAGATATAAACAAAGACAGGAAAATATGAAAGGTTGGAAACAATATATTGCCAAGCTCTGAAACTTTGAACACCATTAATAACCATAGATGGGCAAGATCAGCCTGTTGACACACTTTTTTGTCTTCAAAGATCCTGGAAATGTGCAGCTTATTCCCGCAATTCACTGTGCAGTTTTGCTTCCTTCCCATGCCTAATATCCATAAAATCCCCATTAAGATTTCAGATCCATTTGTATAAAAAGACTAAGGTCAAAGGGTCCAGTACTGAATTCTTACACAGGAGAGTTTACCTACTTCTATTGCTGGGTTGTTGTTTTTTTTTTTTAACTTTTTGGTTGCGGTCATTATTCTTTTCCCCTGAAAGTGCTTATGCAATTTATTCTCTGCCCCAAGGAAGACCCCAGAGACAGGATCCAGAGCTGCCATGTGGCTGCGCTCCTTTGCATGGAGGGAATTTTCTCAGTAAGCTATGCTGTACCATTGTTCTGTTATTCCATTTAGATGCCTTTAGGAATCAGGGAAATGTTTACCCTTCAAGCAGTTATGGGGTAGAAGGGAAAACAAGGGAACTTTGGAGAACCTGATAATCCTGTTTTATTTGCTTTGATACTCCAAGTCATGGAAACACCTGAGTTCTTTTCTTCAATGGGTAATTAAAAAAAATTAGAGCGTTTAATTGAAAACAACACCAGGGCCCTTGCTGGTGTGGCTCCGTTGGCTGAGTATCCTCTCATGCACGAAGAGATTGCAAATTCAGTTCCAGCCAGGGCACATGCCTGGATCATAGGCTGGGTCTCCAGTAAGGGTTGTGCAGGAGGCAGCTGATCCATGTTTCGCTCTCTCCCCCTTCCTTCCTTTCTCTCTAAAGTAGAAATAAAATAAAAAGAGCACCAGGGAAAACTCTTTCTAGATCACAGGAATTTGTCTGTCTCAGAAAACAGGCAGGTGAATTGTGAGCTCTGAAAGTTAACACACTATTGTTCTTGATTGGTTTTCTTCTCAGGTTTCCTCTTTGGGACTAAGTCTGTGGAGAAAGTGAGATTAGAGTTTGTCAAATTTGGGGAAAGGGTAACAAGTCAAATTTGTACTATAACTACTTTAATATTAATCAGTGATATGAGTAGAGATTATCTTTAAAAGCTACATACTAGAAAAAGCTGATCCAATAGAAATTATGAGATAGAAACCCTTTAAGGTGTGGGAAGAATTTATCCACTCTGATGTCCAGTGGATGTTGTCTGTTTTGGAATTACCATGTTTTCCTGGCTCATGAGTCTAGCATTCTCTAGTAGAGCAGGGCATTGGGCAAAGGAGGTCCCTTCAGCCTTGAAGTTAAAAATTAAACAATCCTTATTTGGCAAGGCTCTTATTAAGAACACAGGTGCTACCAAAACTGATTTGGCTCAGTGGATAGAGTGTTGGCATTCAGACTGAAAGGTCCCCGGTTCAATTTCAGTCAAAGGCATGTACCTTGGTAGCAGGCACATCCCCAGTAGAGGGTGTGTAAGAGGCAGCTGATCGATGTTTCTGACTTTCTATTCCTCTCCCTTCCTCTCTGTTAGAAACAATATAATATTGTTTTATATTTTTTTAAAGAACCCAGGTGCCATCTGGTTTGGTGATTGTTTTTTTATTTGTTTGTTTGTTTGTTTGTTTGTTTTGTTTTGTTGCTAATTAGAAAAATATTTATCTCTTCAGGCTTAAACTTCAGGGGTAAAACATGTACATGAATGTGAATTACAGAGGAATACAACAGATAGAAACTAGTTGGACAAAAAAAAACAACACTTAGAAAATAGAAAAACTAGAGGGAGAAAAACAAACACCCATGAATATCACAATGACGTGAAAATTTATCTACATGACTCAAAAAATCAACCATTTTTTAAAAATTAAATTTATTTTGTTTTCATTATCCATGCATTATCAGTTTCCTCTACGAGCACAGCACTTTTTTCCTCTTTTTTTTTAAAGTTAATTTAAGGCTTGCTCTATTCCTTGCTTACACTATTCTGTATTTATTTTACAGTGATTTACTGAGCCCTGCCTCTATTTGTTGGGTGAATATAATGATGGGAAAAGGCAAACAAGTTCTTGCACTGAAGTAACTATTCTCACATTTTCAATGCCCCATTTTCTATTTTTATTAATTAAATCACTCCACTGTTAAGTAAATAATATTCTATTTACCTTTATCCATATTTCCTTTTTTGTAGTTTCTAATTTTTCAATTACCTAGAATCCATATCATAGACAGTAAATACTCATAGAGTTCTATATACCTTTCTATGGTATAGCAACTTGTTGATAAGTTAGAGGACATTCATGGAATATTTTGCAAGAAAGTGTAGGTTTAGAGACTTTTAAAAATTATTTTCAAAGATGCCCTCCCCCATTAGACAAGTGGTAATCATTATGGATGTTATTTAACCCTGGGCTACTTTGATATGATGATAGTTTGGAGATATATAAGATATAAGGTGTGGTTTTTTGTTGTTGTTGTTTTATAAAAGTTACATTTGATTTTGAAAAGCTTTGTACGATTTCCCCTGTTTGACAGAAAATTTATCGTTCTAATTATGTTTACCTTAGCCTAATATTAAAATTGGTCTGCATTTCTTGACATAAAAACTGCCTCAGGGAGAGGGCATAGGAAGAGGGACTTGACCCAGAAAGATGCAGACAAGGGAGAAGCTTCCCCGGGGGTGAAGATTTAACCTAGATAGTACAGAAAATGGATAAGCCACAAACATGTAACCAAGAGGCACTAGTTTCTAAAAGGTGAACTAGAAACCTTAATAAAACTTTTCTGTCTTGCTAATTTTTCTTTTATTATTCTTTATTCAAGTTTAAATAAAAATACTACTCATTCTCATTTTTTATTTTATTATTTTCTCTTTGTCTCTATAGAAGAAAAATAGTATAATTTTTGGTAATCCAAGGGGAACAATAATTCAGGTAATTTTGCTTTGGCAGGAGTTTGAGTTATGCGTCTTTTTTCGATTGTTTTTGTTTTTCCTTTTGCCCCTTCCCTAGATGCATGTAAACATAACTTGGTTGATATCACTTCTACCTCTTATCATGAACTCTAAGTAATAGTAACGGTAGCAATTAAACAGTGCTTTTCTCCAAAGAACTCCAAAGATGTACAACATTGCCATTATCTCAGGCGCAGGCATACGATCCCTGTGAGGAAAGGATATAGGTAGTGTTATTCTCGTTTCACAGGGAAATCTGTGTCATAAAGAGGATAAATGAATTGTCCATGGTCACATAACAAATTACTGTATGTTCAAGCCACGTGGTGTATCTTCTTCTGGAGCCTACCAGTTATGTTGTATCCTATTAGCAATATATTGTATTACTGATGACCGTGTGATTGACATAAAGACTTTCATTCTAGCCTTCTAAGTACGAGGGAGACAATAATTAAAGATATACAGAGAAAGAAAATATTCTCTCCCAAGAGTTTAAAAGATAAACTCAATTATTCAACAACAAGTGTTTTATTGAGTTTCTATTATGTGTCAGTTACTATACTCATAATGGAGAAATAAGTGAATACTCAGTCCTTGCCTCAAAGAACCTAAAATTTATTTAATTGAAATGATATATTTAAGACACACCTGTATTTATTTACAAGGAAGTATATAAGGCTGTGTGTTCATATACTAAATGGGTCCAAAATTCAATGTTTAGGTAACAGGGCAATTTGATTCCCTTGGTATATATTTCAGATCTTTCTGATGTCTCCTTATTGTCCAAGTCACATGGTTTACAGATCATTACTTTTTGCTCTAATCCCTTTCTATGGCTATAATTTTTAATCTTCTATATTACTTATTAAATGCAAACTAAATAGTATATATTATATTTATTTTTAGTATTTCATAATACCCTATGCAGAACATAAGAGACTTTTTTTCATTGTAGACAAAAAAGCTTTAGTGTCCAGATTCTTTTGACATTTTATTTAGAATTAAGGATGTTTCAGTTTGACAGTGCTTCTCTCAATATAGAAATTATTAGCCAAGTGTCTTCTCAACAAGTATATTTATATTGTCATATTCCAATGAATTAATTATTTAATACATATTGAATACCTTCATCAACCTCCACAGTGCTACTTTAAGTCTACTTTAACCTTCTGAGACATTCTTCCTTTTTCAATCTTTACTCAACAGGAGAGTAGCTTTCAGGAATCACTCATCTATCTCCTCATTGCTGCTGCAAGCAACATCTCAGAAACTGTCCCATATGCTTTCTACAAAGAGTGGGAATACACATGTGGAAATCATTACACATATTTTAGGTAGCTAGGAAAATCAGCACATGCCCAAGGTCAAGAGATATAAAACATTTTCTTTAAATCAAATTCACAAACTTCTCTTTACCATTCCACTCTGTTAGAATCAGACCATTGAAAAGTGAATATTGGTTGGTAATTTGTACTTCAACTTTTGTGTTTCTTTGCAAGGATAGCTATCTATGTGCATATTCTGATGCATATATAAAAACTACACATTTGCAGATATGTATAAAAAGGTAGATTTCCAAGCATCATTTTTGCTTATTAACTAAAAGTCCTTTTTAATGCAACGTAAAGTATCTTTCTTAATTTTATTCTGCTTTATTGAGGTGTAATTGATAGATAAAAGTGTAGAAGTCCTGGCAGTTGTGATTCATAAGTACAAGGGGAACACATTATGCTAAGTATAAGAAGCTAGACAGAGAAAAACAAGTACTACATGGTATCACTTACATGTAGAATCATATAAAAGAAGAGTCAATCTTGAGTTAGTAAATGAATCCAACATCCGCCTTTATTTTTTCTTGTTTTAAGTTTGTTCTATAAATCTTCTCATCTATCCTTGCTTTGCTACTTCAAGGTCATGAAAATGTGTGTACATGTACTTTCTTTCAAACAGATAATAAAATTCTTATTATTCTACTATTGTCATATTTTTCTGGACACAATGACAGAATCATAGGCAGAGATTTGAAAAATTTGCTTTTGAAGAAATCAAATGTCCTAAGACAAACTGCAATGTCCATGTTGCCTAAATTTATTAGACAGTCTCATTTTTCTGCTCTCTTTGTCTACCAAAATCTAAAATCTTATATGTTCGAAAGTTAAAGGACATATTTGTATGCAATCTTCAGTCTTATTTGTAATCAATAATATCCTAGTTCCTTAGCTATTAAAAAATGAATGTTTTAGAGTTTGGAGATAATGTACCTTGAGGTGAGGTTTAACTATACATTATTGTTCACAGTTTCTCTACTGACCACTGGTACCATTTTTCTCTATGGTGAACATCAAAATGTTTAATTATAATAACAGAACAATTAGGAGAATGCCTTTCTTTCCTTGGAGGGGAAATAGTACCTAATCTATAATATTTAAATAATATTTTTCATTGAGCATATAACGTTATGAATTTGAAATGTAAACCTTAAAAACAGAGAATGGAGATTCAAAGATAATTCATTTTATATTTTCTGCCAGCATCTATTTCATTTTTTAAATTATTAAATCCTCTTCAAAAATTTCTTCTCCAAAGGAAAGAAAAATAGATCATTAACAATTCTAAAAATAAATGCTGTAGTAAGTATTCTTCTTGTTTTTTTTAATGCTGTTCTGTTGCCAACTGTTGTTTAATTAAGTATGTGATAGGAACAACATTAAGTATGCCCCTTCAGCTGTAGGTGCATCTTAAGAAGGTCAGGTCTTTAAAACTTGTCATTTTTTTTTGTGGAGTTCTAATTGTTAAAAAGGTAGCTTAAGTATTATAGAATAGACAACTCTTTCTATGCTTCTTTTTTCACATTGCTTCTAGCACTAATTAGCAGAGAAAAGTACAAAGTCAGAATACTAATTTATTAAGTAAGATGTACCAAATGTTTCTTAAGCATCTACCATGTGCTTTCACTGTTCTATAGAGTGGGATATAATCCATAATGTACAATGAGGAATGAGGCTTCTTATAATTATATAATGTATATTTTGGAGGCATAGAGAGGTATTATGAAAATAAAATTATTTTGGATAGTGACCACTCCTATAGGCAACATAGATGACAGGATATGGAAGGAAAGTGACTGGGTTGGAGGGAGTCCTACTTTATAAAGTATAATAGGGAAGGCAACTCAGATGAGGTAATGCTGAGGCTGACATCTGCATAAAAAGAACGAGCTAGCCAGGTAAGATCTGGGAAAAGTGTATTCCAGACTTAAGAAAACCACAAGTGCAAAAGCTTGCATGCATGAGGAAAAGAGAGATGGTGAGAAAATCAAGCAAGTGCCAGGCATAAAGGTCAAGGAATTAGTTGGAGACAAGTTTAGGTCTCCAAGGTTAGAGCCCTAAAGAACAAGGTTAAGAAAATTCAAGTTTATTCTAACATAAAACCATAAACTTGTGTATAGTTTTAAATAAAGGAGTGCTAGGGTAGAGTTTATATACTTAAAAATATTCATTGTTGCTATGTGAAAATTGCACTTCAGGGACATGAGACTAAAAGGAAGCTCAAGAATCTACTAAAATAGTCCAGTAAGAGATGATAGTTACTTGAAGTTTGGTGGTTAGAGTGAAAATAATGAGAAATACTGTAATTTAGAAAAATTTTGAGATAGAACCTAAAGGATTTGCTGATGAATTGTGTGCAAAAAGTGAGAGAGAGAGAGGGGAATCAAGAATAGCTCTTGCGATTTGGACTTGAGCAATCTGGTAGGTGATAGTTCCACTGAATGACATAGAACACACTGGGGAAAGATAGGTTCAGGAAGATGGAGATGTCCATAGTTCTGTCTCCTGACACAGGGATGGTTTCTGCAATCTAAAGCCAATACAGTATGAACTACTAGCCACTGCTTGATCACTTCTAGGGACAGAATTTTTACTACTTTAAAAGCAGTCATAAGCATATGAGAGGCTTAGTCACAATTCCCACATTACTGTGAAAAAACTGTGTGATTATATTCTCTATACAAATAAAAAATTAAGATTTAGAGAGTTCAGTTACATATTTTCTGCAAAAAAAATTCATAGTATTTATGCACTGATAATATATGTTCAGATCTGGCTGGCTCCAGAGCCAAAGCTCTGAAATACTATGTGTCAAGAAAAGAGATCCTGGTAGAAAGAAGACTTTCCAGTGGAAATTCCAAGGCTGAAAGCAATTCCCAAATCCCTGGGGAATGGATCTGGATTCAGGAGATTTGGTCATAAGAATGAAGACAGAATCCAGAAAGGAGATTCATTATCAAAGGAGACTTGCAGTAAACTGCCTTTGGCTCACTCCTGTGACATTAGACTGAAGAACATAAATTTTCTCTCCCTGGGAAGAAGATTGTTCCAAGAACTAGAGAAAAAAACTTTATTTGCCATTTAGCTGTTAAATGATCCCCATTACATGGATTGGAAGACGCTGGTGCAGGAGTGATTCAGTCAGTTTGAAGGAAATTTAACCTCTTGTACCTAGCATGACTTATTGGATAGACATGAATAAGTGGCCCAGGCAGTTGCTTCTACTAGGCTCTAGGCAAATCTGATACCAGGTAAGATACTGAGAATAATATAGTTAAACTAGATTATTCTCTGAGTTAATGAGCTTCTGAAGTAGAAGTAGTGGCTGTTTAATATTTTAATTTTGAAAGATACCCGCTCATATTTCTCACCAACAGATGAGTTGTATTCTCTTTAGATTCTCTTCTAAAAGAGATTTTCTTCCATAACTAGTGTAAAATATCCTCCTGTAATTATGATAAAGTGGAGACTACTGGTCATTGTGGATCAGTTAAGACAGAGCACTAGAATTTTAAAGACACAAAATTGTTTTAGGGTTAATGAATAAGAACACAAGACATTTGTTTTTTGCAATTGAAAGAAGAATAAGCCAAGCTATCCCATAAGAGCGTTTAAGATCTTATTCAATTTGTTATGTAAAAAAAAATAATAGTTTATATCTGGACCATATTTATATTTTCCCAATATGAATTAATGAATTAAGTTGTCTGTTAGTATAACAACTAATTAGTTGATTCATTCAATAGATGTTGTATAAGTGCTGATTAGGCTTCAGGTACTATGCTGGATGTTAAATACAAAACAGGGACAAGATCTTTGCTCTCTTGGAGTTGACAATTTGATGAGGCAGGCAAGCAAACATGTGCAAATGCAAATTTTGGTAAATAGGAGGAAGAAAAGAATAAAATTTAGTAGGAGGGAGTAATAAAGAAGACCTAGTTTGGCTTCCTCCATTGGATGATTTAAGAAGATTTCTCTGAGAAAGCAAAAAGAAACCTGATGTATGAAATACAAGGACTCAGTCAAATGAAAAGTTGCAGGGTCCAGCCCATGCAAGGACTAAGGACTTGGTGATTTGAGGAATTGAAAATCACTGGTGTGGATGGAGGACCAAGACCGGTGGAGTGAGATGAATTGGAGAACAAGATCCAGATCATGAAAGGTCTTCATAAGACATGTAGACATTTTTATTCACTTGTTTCCAAATGCAAGAGAAACCAAGAATATGGTACAATTCAAAAGAGGTTCTTCAGAGATCACTGGCTGTTATGCCAGCAATGGATTGAAAGAGAAAAAGCTGAAGTAGAAAGACATATTATTAGTCTATATTTCAAGTGAGGTACAGTGAGGGCTTAGTCTACAAGGAATGTTGGCAGTAAAGATGGTAAGAAAAGTATAGATTAGACATTCACTTTGAAGGTAAAATTAACAGAGCTTAGCGCTGTACCATGGCTGAGGAAGAGGTGGGTGAAAAGGACATTCTCCAGGCTCTAGTCCATGACAGATAAAATTAAAATAAAGAAAATCAGCGCCTTTTTCATTCTGTTATTCTAATTTAATTATTTTTATTTAAATTATTTATTGTTTTGCTAAATAAACTGAACAATTATTTCTCCCATTTTGGACTGAAGGACTGAGAGGCACTTTCCCCTGTGAATTCACATAAAGAGAACTTATCTAGAAGTCTCTCCTTTGGCCTCAGGTTGTATTGAGTGCCCAGGAGGAAGAGGAATAGGAGGGGAGGATGCAGAGGAATATGGGACATTTCTGGTATAATCATTGTATTTTCAAGTAATAAAAATAGTATGCTTTGTTTTTTTATTAAAAAAAAACTTAGCAAAGCTGTTTTAGACCTATCCAATTACCAAAAAGAAAGAAAAAAAGAGTGTGAGAGATAGATTTTTAACCTAGTTATTAAGAAGATGCCAAAAACTAAGCATTAGATTTTTTTAAAATTTTATCTTATTGCTGAAACAGAAGGTCCCTTTTCCCCCTGTCCCTCAGGCCTCCACCATTCTGCTGTCTGTGCCTGTGGGTTATGCATATATGCATATAAGTTCTTAGTTTTTTATATTCATCAGAAGCAGAATAAGTTAGAGACTCTGTGTGTTTGTGTGTGTGTGTGTGTGTGTGTGTGTGTGTGTGTGTGTGTTGCATTTTATATTTGCTCCTTTAAAAATAAGAAATTGAATGTAGGTCCTATAAGTTATAAGATAGCTATGAAAGTTTATAAACATAGCTTATATTTTAACTATTCTGTTACTCTGGTATATGTTTGCCTCTCTCTCTCTCTCTCTCTCTCTCTCTCTCTCTCTCTCTCTCTCTCTCGTGTGTGTGTGTGTGTGTGTGAATTTTTACACATCAGAGCATGGAAATTTTTATGCTATACTTTCTGCCATTTGAAACTAGTTCTAAGCCTGTTCCTCAATATATCATCAGATATAAGTTTTCTGTAAATACACTAATCAACTAAATATAAAAAGTAAATGCAAATATTTGATATTCAAATGCAAATATTTGATATTCAAGTACAGTAGCTTTGACTGATGTCTTGCATAATGACTTCAATAAGACTTCCTTCTACTCCTGCGCATCTTATTTGAATTGAAATTTAAATTTGTGTTTTACTAGTATGATTTCTTATGAAGGCTAATCCATTTTTATTCTATTGAATCTTTATTCTGAGAAGAATCTGTAAAATATTGCATTGATGAGCAGCTAGTCAGCACATAAACAGTGTTTACTGGGTATATTTATAAGTTGGGGCAATGGATCATTGTGAAGGAAGTAGAGAATTTAATCCTGCTCCTTAAGAAATTACTATGCAATGAAAAAGTTAATTATAATATCTATTGACCCAACTCTCTCTCACATAACCAAAATCACAGGTGATCATGTGCACAAAATGAAAATAAGAAATCAAGATACCTAGAAATTTAAAGTCTAGAAAACGAGGACTAGAGAAGGTGCCCACAGCAGGGTAATAAATGTTGTTCATCTTTTGCTTGGCTGAATTTGATTTATTGGTTAAGTGGATTAAAATGGCAAGAACTTAACCTTAGAGCATGAAATACTTTGGCAGGCCCCCTATTTTCACCCTGGCTTTTAACAGACATTTCTCTAAAACCATTTCCTCACAAAAGGAATGTAAGTAATTGAGATTTAAATAAACTTCAGAAATATTTTTCATCAAGTCCAGCATACTTCTTAGGTAATTATGATAGAAGCTATTCATAGTGGTATTCAATTATGAAGTTAAAACAATTGTTCTAAGAATTAATAGACAGAAAGGAACCAAGATGGCAGCATAGGTAAACACCCATACTGCTGCCCCGTACAACAAATTCAAAACTACAACTAAGCACAAAACGGACATCATTCAGAACCACCAGAGGGCTGGCTGAGTGGACATTCCACAAACAGAAGGAAAAATAAAAGAACACTGAGACTCGAGGGAGCTGAGGAGGACAGAGTTGTGGATACGTGCAGAGTCAGAGGTTCGGAGCTGTGCAGGAACGGAAAGGGCGGGGCAGCTGCAAACCCAGCTGGTTTTCTTGAACTGGAAGGGAGACAATGGCGTCCCACTACACTGAGCCCTGGTTCTGGGCGAGTCTTGGGCAACCCAGACTAATACAGGGTGAAACTGGACTGTAAGGAAGAAACACGCTAAAACTCGGGCACTGCAAAGGTGTGCAAACTATCTGAGCAGGCTCTTGGCTGGCTCTAATGTATGGGAGGAAAGAAAAAAAAACCCACAATGCCAGCCTGCTTTGTTTTCCTGTTCTGGTGAGTCTTCGGGTGTGCAGACTAATTTGGGGAGAAACTAGACTGTCTGGCAGCGGGAAGAGCTCTGGGCAGCTTTCTCTCAGAGGTGCGTGCAGCTGTTGTCACGGGGCACACAGACCCGGGAGCCATTTAGGGTAGAGCTGACCAGAAACCAGGGCTGCCTGCTCAGCCGAGAGACTCTGCCCCATCCAGGCTGAACACAGCTGATCCTCACAGCCAATTGGCCTGGAGGTCAACCCCTCCCAGTGATACCAGCCACAATCTAGGCTTAACTAAAACAAGACTGTGCAGCCCATAAAGAAGTGCACCAAGAGTATCCACCTCAGGTAACTGGGGAGGCTGAGCCACTGTTTCCTAGAGGACATCTACCACACAAACCTACTGGACCAACTCAGGAAAGCAGCTAAAATGCAAAGACAAGGTAACAAATTACATGTGAAAGAAATGGAGGCAAAAAAAATGACTGGATATAGAGTTCAAAACCACAGCTATAAGGTTTTTCAAAAGGCTCCTAGAAAAGGCCAATACATTGAACGAGACCCTTGAGGATATGAGCAAGTCCCTCAAGGATATGAACAAGACTATGGAGGATATGAAAAAGGAACAACTAGAAATTAAGCATACACTGACTGAAATAAAAAATATACAGAGACGTAAAAGCAGACTAGAGGACCATAAGAATCATGTCAAAGATTTGAAAAACAAAGAAGCAAAAATCACTCAGCCGGAAAAGCAAGAAGCAAAAAGAATCCAGATAATTGAAGATAGTGTAAAGAGCCTCTGGGACAACCTCAAGCTTACCAACATCCAAATTATGGGGGTGCCAGAAAAAGAAAGAGAGAGAGCAAGAAAATGAAAACCTATTTGAAGAAATAGTGACTGAAACCTCCCCCAACCTGGTGAAAGAAATAGACTAACAAGTCCAGGAAGTGCACCAAACCCCAAACAAAAGGAATGCAAAGAGGATCACACCAAGACACATCATAATTAAAATGCCAAGAGCAAAAGATAAAGAGAGAATATTAAAGGCAGCAAGAGAAAAGCAGTTATCTACAAGAAAGCACCCATATGATTGTCAGCTGATTTCTCAACAGAAACTATGTAAGCCAGACGCGAGTGGCAAGAAATATTCAAAGTGATGAATAGCAAGAACATACAAATACAGCAAAGCTATCATTCAGATTTAAAGGTCAGATAAAGTGCTTCGCAGATAAGAAAAAGCTAAAGGAGTTCATCAACACCAAACCAGTATTATATGAAATGCTGAAAGGTGTTCTTTAAGAAGAGGAAGAAGAAGAAAAAGGTAAAGATAAAAATTATGAACAACAAATACACATCTATCAACAAGTGAATCTAAAAATCAAGTGAATTAAAAATCTGATGAACAGAATAAACTGGTGAATATAATAGAATCAGGGGCATAGAAAGGGAGTGGACTGACGATTCTCAGGGAAAGGGGTTTGGGGAGATGCGGAAAGAGAGTGGACAAAAAGCGTACACCTATGGATCAGGACAGTGGGGAGGAGGTGAGGGCAGAAGATGGGGTGGATACTGGGGGGATGGGAGCTATGGGAGCGAAAAAAGAGCAACATGGTAATAATCTGAACAATAAAGATTTATTAAATTAAAAAACAAAACTACACAGAGTCAGGACCTCAGCAGAGAAGGCATTGAACACAACTAGCATGGTTAAGGTCAAATAGGGCAAAACTTTTTGGTTTTCTGTTTGTCTATCTGGTTTGGAATATATCTGCCGAGGAATTGTATGGTTCTTCTAATTTGTTCTTCTAATATCTGCTTCTGTATAATAAAATAATGAAAAGGGCAATCTAGTAATTCTCTAGAAAGCCAAGTGAACAAGGAGGCCTTGTGTAAGATGATGAAAATGACATCTCTCATCCTATCAAAGCATGCAGATAATAAATTCCCTTCTAAACATGTTACAGCTATATAAGCTATAAAATATAATGAGCCATCTATTTGAAAATTCTGTTGCAGATAGTTTGTATAATTACAAAACTAGTAATTGAAAATGTACAGCTGTCAAGAGTAAAAAAAAAGAATTAATAGACAAAAATAATGTTCTCTGCAACTATTACCAAATACTCAAAGACACACAAAGTTACCCAGATCCTTCAGCTTTATGTATTTAAATTATTAGAGTTGATTTTAACCTTATACTATTGATCAATTATCTAATATCCATATTCATTAATCATTAAGGAATCTTATCATATCATGGAAAAATAACTATTGTATCTTGATGCTTACATAAATTTTAAAAGTGGGAGACACTTATTCAATAAGTGTACACTCATTTGATTGGATGGAGAAGAAGATTAGAGTGGCAAACTTGAATATTCATCACTTTTCCCAATTTGGAAATACAAATGAAATCCTCAATGTTTAATTGTTCAGTGAAGCCTTCCCCAAGAATACTGAGAAGTCTAAATGATAAAAAAGAGTATTAAATTAGGATTCCTTAAGTTTGTAAGCTTCCCTCAGCTGGCTCTGTGACTTTTGTCCAACAGAAAGTCCTCTCTTACACCCAAGTTGAAATAGCCTGGGAAATAAGAGTGAATGTTATGGAACAGCAGGCCTGCACTTTGTATAATCAGAGATGTGCATAGAAACCACTTTCATGCCAGAAATGTCTATCAATAAAGTCACTCTTGTTTGTAACCCTTTAATAGGGCTTGAGGCAAAGTTAGTAAGTTCTGATAGTTAGTGTAAAAAAATGAAATGAAATTCAATGTTCCACTTCATTATACATACAATCAAAGTCCCATTCGCTGACTTTTGGGCATTTTTCAGAGTAAGTATTATTGCTTAAAACATTCATTACAAATACACACATGTAATAATTAGGTCACAATATAAAATATAGTTTTTCCTTTTAGTAGAGGTGCTTAAGGTTTGCAAAACTTTAAAGTATTATATCTTTGGAAATATCTTGTGAAAAAATTAATTTGTTGACTAACCAAGAAGAATGTTACTAAGCACTTCCCAGGAAGAGGAGATGAAGGAGATGCATTGTGTTGTGGATCTAGATCCCTCAGGACCCAGCAGGAGACCTGCAGAGTGGGTTCAAAATAAAGAGAGAGGTAGAGGAACTTCCCATTTTACGCACAATTTATGTGGCAATTTTATTCTGGGCCAAACCTGGAATGATAACACAAAGCAGGCGATCAATAAATCTTTGTTGAATAACTGAATGAGTATATTTCGCCTCAAGTTGGTATGGTTACTTTAAATGCAACACAAAATTAAAGCTGTGAGACCAATAGAACCTAATCAACAGCAATGTGAAACAAATTGCCCTGGAGATATATACCCCACATGTAGTCTTTACTGCTATCATGTAGGACAGGCAGCAGCAACCAATAGAGAAACTGAGTTACAGAAACAAACCTAAATAATTAAAAACTGCTTTTAAAAAATTTTATAACTCAGTGAAATAATGTAGCATATGAAACAGAAGTAAAAATAATGAAGTAAATCTATGTTAAGTGTTCATAATTTTTAAAAGGTTGGGCATATTAGAGTTATATACCAGTATAAGAACATAATTTCAGTTTTAAATGTATAATTTATATATTTTGTGTTTTACATTAAAAACTGAAATTAAAAATTAAAATTTTAGTAGGTTTATAATTGACATTGGAACATGTAAAATAATTTAATTCTTAACTTATTCATAAGTTAGTTAAGCTTTGGAATATTAATTAAAATCCAACATTTACCTGTAACTAGATGAAATTTGAGAAGGGGAGAGAAAAACATTCACCAGGAATTTAAATTCTGTTCTATCTCCTATAAAACATTTTTAAAAATGGGTAACATGAAATAAAAACTCATATTAAAATCTCTATTTTTCCCTTAACTCAACAGTCTCCACTTTCTGTTTTAATTGGGCTTTTTAGATATTTTTACTTTCTTTCAATCAATGTATAACATTAATATAGGTGTGGTTGGAATACAAATTTAAATACATAGATTGTGATCTCAAGAAACTTATGTCTTGATTAATTGTATGCTAATAAAAATATAAGTAGCAGTACAAGAGAGATTCGAACAAAGAACCAAGGGTATGATTACATAAGCTCTGTAGGAGTTCAGAGGTTGGAAATGCAGCCTGATTTGAGCCTGGAATCACTTATAATAAACAGAGGGGTTGCGACATAAGGATAAATAAGTTGCAGGCCAGAAAAATAGAATGAACAAAACCACTGGCATGCTTCTGATATGTTCAGAGACTAATGAATACATCTGGGTAACTATTGTGAAAGATTTATAAAACAGGTATAAAAGATAATAGAAAGGTAGCGGGGAGATGCCAGCTATTGCATCTAAAAATCTTTCACCCTTCTAAGGGAATCTAGAATCTAAAGGAATATATATAGTATAAGATAACCCAAACCTACTCTTCTTATTCCTTTCCTCTTCCTCTCTCACCTCCTGGCATCAGGGTTAGGTACCCAACTCAGGCTTGATGAATCAGATGATCTTTAAAAAAAAGAAAAGAAAACTAGAACAAGAACATTGTGAAACTCAGTGTCTTAGCACCAGGAAGTAAAACTGCAAGATCAGGGAGGCAGAGTAAGTGACATGACAAACTGCAGGCACATGTAAACTGCAATTATTATGGGGAAGCAAGAGATCTGAATGAAGGGGGGTAGAAAGCCAAACATAGAGAGAAATAGATGGCAATGTGCCTAAATTTATGGTCTCTGGGACTAGACCACCAGGAGTTAATCCCAGCTCTTCCAGTAATGAGCATGCTGATATTAGGAAAGTTACTCAGTCTTCCTAAAAGACTTAACCTTTAAAATAGGTTGAAGTAGAAACAGAAATTATCTTTAGGCTATTGTGAAAATTGAGACATTGCTATATATCACTCAAGGGCTTACAAACCTCAGAACAAACCACTGTAGAAATCTTGAGTTTCTTGTATTTGTTTAGAAATGGAAAGTTATCCTGGGTTTCTTAAAGAGTGGGGGTTTGGTGTAGAGCCAGGTTTCTCCACTGTTTTTCAATTTCTATACTCTATTTTTTGGAAGCAAGTTACTAAGCCCACCTTATACTTAAGTCCTCCACCCCAAGAAAGGAGTAGCAAACAATCCTATCTAATAAAAGAGTAACATGCAAATATGACCATACCTTGGCTCCCGATTGGCTATGCTAGCAGCCAATCAGGAGCAGGAGGCAGGGCCAAGCTGCTTGAGCGCCTGGCCCTAGGGGCTTCCAGCACCTGGCCCCCTGGCTCAGAGAGGAGGCAGCAGCAGTGAGAGCTCCCACCCTTGGGGCGGAGAAGAGGCTGCAGCAGCGTGGCACTCCAGCCAGAGCAGAGAAGACTGAAGGCTCCAGCTGGAGTGAAGCCTCCAGCCAGCCAAAGCAAAAACGGAAGGCAACAGCCAGAGGGAAGGCCTGGGTCCCAGGTTCCAGAGGAAAACTGGTCGTGACAGCCAGGGGAAGGAAAGCCTATTGCATGAATCTTCATGCAACGGGCCTCTAGTTTGTAATAATTAACAAATATTTGGGAGAGATATTTTGAGGCTATGCAAATATCCTGCTTCTCCTTAAAGTTTTACCCACTAATTTTATCATCCATCATGCTGCAATTATTATTGTGGCACTTTAATTTGAATTTTCTATTTTCCTCATTTCTTGTACATTTATTTCTTGGAATTCTTTGGGGAAAATATAGTTGTTCGTTAATCATTTGTTTATATCAGTATGGATTCATGAGTATTTAATTTTATTCTTGCCTTTTAGTTAAATATATCAATATTCATTTTATTGCTCAAAATATTTTAGCTTTGCTCATTGGTATCTCTTTTATGTTGGCTCTATTATCCTTTGTGACATGACTCTTTTTTATTTCTTAAATACTTTCCTACTGCTCCAGGCTCATTTTTATTTCATTCCCAGCCCTAAAATTAGTCATCTCTCCACAGAACCCTGTCTCCTTTTTTTGAAGAATGGTACTTAGAAACCAAGACCTCTGTGTTAGGATTATTTTATTACTAGTAGGAACCATTGCTTTGAATAGATCTCAGAGACAGACCTAGGAAATATATGTATCTATACTAACCTGTGGATATAAGTATTTCTATATCTGTTTGCATATGTATAACATAAACATGGGGTTAATCTGATATAGCTGACACCAACAAAATTTCCAAATGCAGATTGTAAGTCAACATGGATTTCATTCACATACAACAGGTGCTCAAATAACATTTTGTCCAATATCATTTTGCTATAATGTTGATGAGATATCTTAGAAAGTTAACTCTTGTTCATATTAATTAGCCTATGGAAAATTGGTTTCATTATCCATTATTTTACTTGTAGTCACAAAACCTATTGGCAACATTTACTGAACTCTTACTGCATTTTTGCGGCTATTATTTTAGACTGAATTTTTTTTTCAAGCACTCACTGTGTCATCAGAGTCAATCAAGCCACTTATCTAATGTTTTGAGTATTATATTACACTGAATTTAGTTGAAACGTGGAAAACAAATGTTACATAGTAACAAGAAAATTATATTAACTATAAATTCATTTCACAATCATTTATTGAGCCCTTATTAAGCGCTGAGAAGAGCTGCAGCATTAAAACTTACAAGGCCTCTCCCCTCATAGAATTTTTTAATTATGGTAATGTGCATTACCTATATTTTTAATTGCTTATAATGTATTTAATTTTATTATATACTCTCAAAATTCTTCTTACCCTCAGAATTATTGTGCTCTAAAAGGGCAATATAAAGAGGTAATAAGAATTTTGCCTTCACTGCATGAACATATAGCATATCAATATATAATCAAATTTTATAGATTTAATTACTATTCTAAAAGGCTTCTTTGCCAGTTTAATTCTTCACTTTTATTAATAAGTTTTTAACATTCAACCAAATAAAAATATTGAAATGTTTATTAGAATAACATTGAATGTCATTTGTGCCTTAAAAAAAAAAAAAAAAGATCAAACCCATCACAGCTGCTAATATGATATCAGGACAGACATCTCAGCAATCTCAGTCAGAAAAGAAGCCTTGGTACCTACATTTGTTGTATATACTTGGCCTCTTGGTTGTCAAACCCATACCCATCTGTTTAGATGGCATTTTGCCTACTCACAAGTTGGCTGGCCTCTTGTACTATGACATGAGTTCCAGCCAATGTCAGCTAACAAAATGCTTCAGGATGCAGCTCTTCTTACAGGAGGTTCTTTCTCATGCCAAAGATAGAGAAGCAGTTGGCATCATACATCCATTTAAACTTTGTTACACCTGTTGACATTTTTGTGCCAAAAGCAGACAATGCAACAAATGAACAAGAGAGAGCACAAAAGATTTAATGAAGCTTAAAAAAAACCCTTCTCACCCTCTTAGAAATAGATGCTTAATTTCACTGCTGATTACTTGCACAATTGACATTTAATTAATAGTTGATGAAGATTGCCTTCCAAGTGACCAGAAAAGTTTGAAATAAGGTATTCTATACCTCCAGGGTATGCGCTCTTAATGCCCCATATCATCAAGCCAGGAAAGTAAATAATTACACTAAATATCTTGTTTATTTTTTTAAATACAGAGCCATGCAAATCAAAGATTATTTCTTTTAATATAGATTTCTTTTACCAGAGAATTCCAATGTTTCAAGGCATTTATCCTAAAACTTAGACTGCCTCTTTCCTAGAATAGGAAGCAGGGGTGATGAACCTTTTTTCTGCCAAGGGCCATTTGGATATCTATACCATCATTCAAGGGCCATACTAAATTACCAAGTTATTAGCCTGCTATGTTTGGTCAAACATTTAATTAACTCACACGTAATGCCTTGGAAGGGACAGACAAAATGATTTTTCAGGCCTTATTCCTGAACTAACCAGACATTCCTTACTCTGAAAGGCTACTAGCTGAGGAAGTGAGGGAGATGCATAACACTGTTCTAGAGCTTTTTTTTTTTAACAAACACCAGGTTGTTATTATTAATACACACACACACACACACACACACACATATATATATATATATATATACATATATGTATGTATATATATATATATATATTCCTCTTTTTCTTTATTGTTGAAAGTATTACATATGTCCCCCTTTTCTCCCATTGACCTCTTCTACCTGTCCCTGACCCCCATGCCACACCTTCACCTTATTGTCTGTGTTCATGGGTTATGCATATATGCATTCAAGTTCTTTGGTTGATCTCTTCCCAGGCCTCATTCCTCCTCCCACCCCACTTTGCCTCTGAGATTCCACAGTCTGTTCCATGCTTCTATGTCTCTGGATCTATTTTGTTCATCAGTTTATTTTGTTCATTAGATTCCATATATGAGTGAGATCATGTGATATTTGTCTTTCTCTGACTGGTTTATTTCACTTAGCATAGTACAGTCTTGGTCCCTCCATGCTTATTTTATTCATGGTACAAAATGTTTCATAATCACATTTAAGTAAGGAGGAAAGAGAAGGATGGGGCTAGGGTGTGCATGCTCTTTATATCTGAGGTTGAGACCCAGAAGTGGCATAGATTACACGTACTGTGATACTATGCAGCACTTAAACACAAGCCAAAATCTAATTTCAAGGCTGTTGGGTCCTAGCTGGTTTTGCTCAGTGGATAAAGCATCAACCTGAAGACTGTAGGGTCCCGAGTTTGATTTTAGTCAAGGGCATATGCTCAGGTTGCAGGCTCAATCCCCAATAGAAGGAATTGAGAAGGCAGCCAATCAATGATTCTCTCCCATCATTGAGGTTTCCGTGTCTCATTCTCCCTTCCTCTCTAAAATCAATAAAAATATATATTTTTCAAAAAGCTGTTGGAAAATACAGTCCTTATTCTGGTCTATGCAAGTATTTAAAATTTGAGATCTCTTTTCCCATTGCAGAAGGGAAGTAGGGATTTGACATATTTTCAACTCCATAACCTTTCCAAGTAGGATTAGAATATATATAAGTTATGCTTTCTTTTGTACTAGTCCCACTCCCCAATTTATCCTAGGAACTGGTATCTGTGGCATAAGAGGAGATGGGAAGAAGGGTCGGGGAGAAATTACTATACCTAAAAGAAAAAAAATAGTTTGTGTGTCCAGTGAGAAAAGACATTTTCATGTCTTTGGGGAAAGCAAATCTAACATGGAAAGGACATCAAGGTTGCATCTACCCCAAACCATAGTCCATAAGTTCAGTCAAAAATATGTTTACCTCTGACCCAGGTCCTAAGTCAAAATGCTTACCTATTTTGATTGTGAAGCACTATAGTTGGTAAGGAAAGCATGACGAGACTCAAGTATAGGCAAACAGATCAGGTTGATACCCAACTCCTGTGCTTCTTATCTGTGTGACCTTAAAGAAGTTATCTTGTTTATTTAAGCTTATGTTTCTTAATATATGAAAAAGGGTAAATAATAATGGCAGCCTCATTTGATTATTAAGGAAACTAGTAAATATCACGTAGGTAGGCTAGTGTTTGCCCACAGTTAGTTTATGAACTAACTTAATCAAAACTCCATATGCAAAAGTGGAGTCAATACTTTTGATTTTTTTTTGTTTGACCGCCTAATAACAACAGAAATATCAAGTCTATCTTCTGCTTTTGATTTCAAAATTATTGTGAAAATAGTGTAATTCTGAGGATGTCCTAAGAGGTAACAATAAGAAAAATTTCCCAACCATCTTGCTATAAAAATTTTTGACTTTTCTAGCCCATGTAGGAGTCTCTTTATGAATAAATCTTTTATATCTGAGGCATAACAACTTATACCTCAAGTCATTAATGTAGTAATTTATCACATGGTGATTTTTATGTTTTTATGATTTCCTGCTAAAGATAAAGAACAATTACTGACAAAAAGTGAAAGGTGACAGACAGAAATATGGTATAATCTATAGAGTTACATAAAATTAAGTTCATATTCTATTTTACATAGATTGTTGCCTAAGTGGTTTATTCTGAGATTCATTTTATTCATTCATAAAATGGGAATATTGATTCTATATTTGTTACAGACTGAATGTTTATATAGACTCCTCCTCCAAATTCATAAGTTAAAGTCCTCCCCTCAATGTGATAGTGTTTGGAGGGGGCAGTTGAGAAGTAATTAGTATTAGATGAGGTGATGAGAGTAGAGCCCTCATGAATGGGATTAGTGCCCTTCTGAGATTTAGGAGGGAACTTGCTGCTCTTGGTTTTCAGCCATGTGAGGATTTCAGAAATGGGCTGTATGCAATGAGAAGAAAGCTCTCACCAGAATTTGGCCGCTGGCTCCCTGATCTTGGATATTCAGTCTCTAAAACTGTGAGAAATAAATCTCTGTTGTCTGCAATCCAGTCAGTCTATGCCACTTTGTTATAGTAGTCTGAACAGATTAAGACAATCTGGCAAATTGGTTAGGATGAAATGAAATAGCAAATAATAATTTCTTTATTCAGTGCTTAACATAGTAAATGCATAATGTACTTTTACTTAATATTTCCTTGCAGAAGGTGTATACCCTGTGACGGCAGGGACCGTCAACTCTCCACTGCACCCACAATACACACACAGTATCTGAAATGCTAGGTGGTTCATAAATGCCTGTGAATAAATGTGATGCCACTGATGATGATCTAGCAAATTTTCTGCAAGCAGCAACCAAACAAGGCAGTCTAAGAAGTTTTTACTTTCTACAATTCTTATTACATAGCTTCTGCCACTATAGAGGCTCTTCACTTAATTAATTATCCCATATCTTTGTTTATTGTATACTAAGGCCCAGTGCATGAAATTTGTGCAAGAGCAGGTCTTCCTGCCCCTGGCTGCCAGCACTGGCTTCTCTCTTGCATCCAGGACCTGGGCTTTCTTCCAGCTGCTGGCAGGCACCTGGGACCCAGGCTTCCCTTGCAGCCCTGGCTTTATCCAGAAAGTCAAGGAGAAGGACATCCAGAAGGCCGTCTGGTCTAATTAGCATGTTAAGCCTTTATCATTATAGATGAGATTAACCTAACTCAGTGGTCGGCAAACTCATTAGTCAACAAAGCCAAATATCAACAGTACAATGATTGAAATTTCTTTTGAGAGCCAAATTTTTTAAACTTAAACTTCTTCTAACACCACTTCTTCAAAATAGACTCACCCAGGCCATGGTATTTTGTGAAAGAGCCACACTCAAAGGGCCAAATAGCAGGATGTGGCTTTCGAGCCACAGTTTGCCAACCATGGACTTAACCGAAAACATTTTCAGGCAGTTTATACCAATTCCACAGGGCTTGAAGGTATGCCACCAATCCCCTTGTGTTTGTCCTGCCTACTGTGCTTGAATAATCTAGTGATTATTCATAGTCCACAAAAGCCCGCTCAGTGGATCTGAATTATAGTGCATATTGCTTTAAATTGCCTGGTCAAGCACCACCTACTTAGTGCTGGGAAACTGTTACAGCAAAGTAGAGAAATATTGGAATGCTAATGAAACTGTCTAAGAGAATGGGTGTTAATATCTGTGACCCTGCCAACACACCAACGGAACTGAAGGATGGAAACCACTGTGGCTCATTGGACTCTTCGCTTAATTTTTGAGAAATGGCCTATTATTGAATCAGAAATGTATCATCTTCTGTTTAGCCTTTATTACTCTTGCCTTAATCAGAATATTACATTCCATTTTATAAAGCAATATTTGATTAGTAGTATTTCAAAAGAGATATAAGGTATTAATCCAGTGGACTGAAGTTAAAATATTTCTTGCAAACTGCTTATAAAATTTGCATCCCATTGCAAATCCTCATCTATACTCCTTTCAGATTGTATTTGAAAATTAGCACTAATTTTTAAGTGGCATCATAAATAAAATGTAGTTTCTCTCCAAAAGTAAAAAAGATATAAAATTATTTTCTGAGAAGTTTGCAGTGGTAAAAATGCTGCAAAAGATTTTTTTTTGGATAGATATAAATTACAATACGACATTATAGACATGTCTGCTTTGAAAGAAAGGAGGGAACGATAGAACTTGTTTATAAACTGTAATTTATGCTTAGGTTAGGTAGGAAACTATATTTTAAAATATGTGTGTTCCACTGATTTCACTTTCATGAAACCCTTCCCTCCCTTTATGTGACAGGATAAATCTTACTTTTACCCTGAAGAAGCTTAACATTCCACACACAAAAAATGAAGAAAACAGCTGAAAACAAGTGTTCTCTACACAACAAAGGAGTCTGTGGGCAGATTTTTACTTTTTTCAGTGACTTTTTTATGAAGAAGGGAAAATGTACAGTCTGTGGTGATACAGGGACCAGGGGTTATAGGTAGTTTTAATCTATATTTGTTACACTTTTACTATTATCAAAAATAGTAACCATGGCAATAGCCCCATTTTTATCTAATCTTAGAGCCGATTCATAGAAAACGTTCCTACTGGGTAGTGCACAATGCCTTTGACGGTTTCATCTAGTCTATCATTTAAAGTGGGAATTATTTTAAATAGCATCAAATTGTTACCTTGTATTCATGACTGCTCTTTTGTTATTCTCAAGCTAGTGAAATCCTTTGGTGTGTAGTATTAGAAAAACCCTGTTTAATTTCAATAGGTATAATTTAGTAACAAGACGCCCAGTGCACAAAATTTATGGATGGGGGCACTGGGGTGCCCCTTGGCCCTGTCTGCACCCTCTCCGATCTGGGACCTCTCGGGGGATGTCTGACTGCCAGATTAGGCCTGATCCCACCAGCAGTCGGACATCCTTCTCAGAATCTGGGACTGCTTGCTCCTAACCGCTCTCCTGCCTGCCTGCCTGATCACACCCTAAACCACTCCCCTGCCAGCTGATATCCCCCAACTGCCCTCCCCTTTCAGCCTGATTGCCCCTAACTGCCTATTCCTCAGCCCCCGCCACTATGGCTTTGTCCAGAAGGAAGTCAGACATCCGGAAGACAAATGGTTGACCAGGTCTAATTAGCATATTACCCTCTTATGAATATAGATGCTTCATTACTCCTCCTTTTATGAGTGCTCTATAATTTTAAACACAGATGATAGCTTATTTTCTTCTATAACTTAAAACTTAAAAGGAATTATAAAAACTACAAATAGAAGGGAGGGGGCTAGGGAGGTTGGGTGAAAAAGGTAAAGGTATTGGGCAAGAAAAACCTCCTGGACACAGACCACAGTATGCGATTACCAGAGGAAAAAGAGGTTTGAGTGGGGAGGTAGATGTTAAAGGGGAAAAAATGGTGATGGAAGGAGACTTGACTTTGGGTTGTGAACACACAGTATAATATACAGATAATGTATTATAGGATTATACACTTGAAACTTATATAATTTTATTAACCAATGTCACCTCAATAAATTGTTTAATGATTTAAAAATATTTTAACATAAAATCTGTATTAAATAATAATATTAGCATCTTCTTAGGACCCTTAAATATAAGAGAATCACTTTCTTTAACAGATAGTCATAATATGAGCAAGAGTTATAAATAACTGAAATGTGATCATAGACCTACAGGCATTAAAGGAACTTTGAGAGACCAGTAAGTTTTTTTTTTCTTCCAACTTATATCTGAACAAAAACTAAATCATTCGATATGACTCTTTTCTAGAGAACACTCTGTAAAAATGACATTTATACCCTCCATGATAATATACTTCAATGTTTTAAACCCTTATTTTTCAGAAATCCTTCCCAGTGTTTAACTGAGGTGCATCCTGCATTGTTTAACTTCACCTACTGGGCTCTGTGCCATGTTCACTCTGACATCTATGAGATAATCCTTAGCAAGTCACTAACATGCTTTAAATTGAAATGTTGTTAACAATAGCTATCTGAATATGAACAATGTAAAGATACCATGAGGCTAAATGGTATTACTAGGAAAGCAGGGATATATCTACCTCCTGGATAACCATTAAAAATATTGATTAAAATGACTATTTACAAATTTTGAAAAATCTTACGATACCTAGTAAAGAAACTGAGACTATCTCATTACAGCATAGTATATATAACCTAATATAGGACATATGAATATAAAAACTTAGAATGAGGTAAACAAAATAAGAATTGTTCTGTCATATTGAAATGTGAGGGTTATTTTTTTTACAATCCATTTGCCACCTTTTAGAAATGTTTTGTTTTACTGTATTCTTTTTTTAAAAAGAAAGAATAAAATGAATGAGGTAATCATTACATGAAGTTAGCCCAACTTTTCTGTCTTGTTTACCTTCACTTCGGAGGCTGAAGGAGCCAAGTACAAACCCTTCCTCCTGCATCCTCCTCCAGCAACAGAGAGTGATGGCTGTGCAATGGTCTGGATAATGAGATGGAAGCAGATGTCTGCTGAGATATACCTGCGAAAATATGTGCTTTTTTTGCTAAAAATGACAAATGGCTATTAATAGTCCTTCATTCCCTACTTCACTCACCTATTTTCCAAGCCTTGAATAGGGAGACTTCATGACTAAACTGGAGCTTCTATCTTAAGAACCATGACAAAAAGTCTAATGCTGGTCTTGATATCATTTAGCTACTCCACCAACACCAGCGATTTTGAAACTCTTGACATGAAAGAAAGATAAATCTCTCTTTGTTTCAGTCACTACATCCCACATTTTCTCTTTAATCAAAATACATTCTCTTTGATCCAATATGGCACATACAATTTCAATGTTACTATAAGTTTGATATTTTAATGAAAACACTTTTTAAAAGAAATTTAATCCTGCTCTCAAAAATATTGGATTACAGATTAACTTGAATACTTTTATGTTAAAATATGTTACTTGCTAGTTGAAAAAAATAATAATAACTTAAAGAGCTCAGTTGGTGTTGCTCAATGGTTGAGTATTGACCTATAAACTAAAAGGTCAGGTCACATGCCCCGGTTTCGGGCTTTGATCCCCAGTAGGGGGAGTGTAGGAGGCAGCCGATCAATGATTATATCTTTCATCATTAATGTTCTTATCTCCTCTCTTCCTCTCTGAAATCAATAAAAATATATTTTTTAAAAAATTAAAGACAAGCAAAGCCTTTTATTTGAAAGATTAGTGTTGTCACTAGATAAGAATTAGCTCTCACAAAGATTTTGATGGTGAAAGAGCACATGAATCTCAGTCAATGATTATGTTTCCCTTATACACTACCTAGTTTTACATATTCAAAGAAACTGGCTTGGCAAAAATCAATTGTGATTATCACAACAAAGTCACTTGCATTTGAGTTTCTCTAGTATTAGATTGATCTTTAACAACTTTCCTAGTTTGAAATTTTCAGCAAGCATGCTTTCTAATTGAAATTTTAGTACTAGCCGGTTTTGCTCAGAAGATGAAGCATCAGCTCCCAAACAGAAGGGTCCTGGGTTCAATTCCAGTCAAGGGCACATACTAGTTGCAGCTTGATCTCCAGCTCTGGACAGAGCACATGCAGAAGACAACCAATCAATGTGTCTCTCTCACATCAATATTTCTCTCTATCTCTCCCACCCCTTTCCACTCTCTCTATGAATCAATGGAAAAATATCCTCAGGTGAGGATAAATAAATAAATAAATAAATACATAGAAATTTTGTTAGTAATCTACTATTGGCATCTACATTGAAAAAGTTCCTCCAGAGTACACATGTGCCCCAACAATTATTGGTATGTTATCAAGTTAGTTCATGCTACCTTGAAGAATAAAATAATGAGATTTTGTGCTGCCATGATAGATCAAAAGCTGAAAGAGAACAGGAACCAAGAACGTGTCCTCATCTTGACACAGTCCCTTTGAAAGACACTGAATTTGGAGATTGCTATTTTTATTTTAACAAGCAAAAGGAGATGCTGTCAGAAGAAGATAAGACTGGGACCCTATAACAAATGAAGTCTTTCTGACTTCTAGTTCTGGTTCCATTCTTTCTGCCAGAGAAGTGGCAAAGATACCACCCACATTGCTCTCTTAGAATTTTTCTAAAGGTCATTCCAGCAAAGGATTTATAGTGCAATTCTCTCTAATGTAAATCTATCCACAACCATATTTTTGTTCTTGATGAAATCCAGGGTTGTGTTTCTTTTAAGGGAACTTAGTGTTCACTTTTTCTCTTTCGTCTATCACAAAAGCAACATCTTACTCTCCATTTTGCAACTAACATTCATGACAATGTGGGAACCTACAATCTCTAGAAATTGTCAAATCCAAATGCTTCAAAAAGAACCTGACTTTAGGGCCAATTAGTAAAGACCATATTTCCACTAGTACTTTTTGAAACCTATTTTAATACTCCTTTTATGCCATCTTTGTTCTTAACAAAAGAACATATTTTTCTTCTCACTAAACAAATGTTCCTGAAAAACCATTTGTCTCCCAGGTGGAATTCACCACTGAAAAGTGGTTTCTTTGCCTGGAAGAAAAAAAGCTTCCCACAAAAGAAGGAAATGGAAATATTATGTGGGCTTTGAACTTATGCTTATAGTTATGTGAAACAACATTTAAAATATTTTTCTCATTAAAATATCAGCAATTAAAGATATTCTTTTATAATTATGTATTTATTATTGTTATTGTACAATTTCCAACTTGGCTGTCAAGATCTATGAAAATCAACTTGGACTCCACTATTCTAAACATTCCTCACATGAAAATAAAATGAATTATAAAAAAGCAGAAACATCATGGAAGGTGTCTGAGAGAAAAATGCTTCGCATTTTAATATTACCTATTCAGGAATTAAATTTTTACTTTTAATTATAAGAGATTTCATCAATAGCATCTTCATAGCTGTTTAATTATCAAGTATCTTATTCATATTTTGAAATTCTTCTTTGCTCCTTGGTTCTTGCTACAGAACCAAAATTCCTGCAATTGTATCTAACCTATGGAAATGTCAATAAAAGTAGCATTCTCTCTTGAAAACAAGTGAACAAGAATATATTTCATAAATTTGGCATAGGTATTTCTAGACCAATAAGAAAATAAATATTTCATATGTTCTTATGAACAGTTAATTGGTGATATTTCAAAAAACAAATTAAGTTTAGCAAGCAGTATAACAATTTCTGTTAAATAATTTTCAATCTCATTCATGAAATATTAAGAAATTCCCTCTTATAACAGGAAAAATGAGAATAAGAGGGGTGATTATTCTAAATTCTAATTATCCTGATTGGCAGGATTGGGAAGTTGAATTTAACTCAAATTCAGAACTGGATAAAGAGTTGCCTTTATTTATTTATTTTTTCACATAGGAGAAATAAAACAAGCTCAGGTGAAATGGACTTTGCTATGCTTGCAAACTTTATTAGAAATTAGCTTGTTTCTAGGGAGCTAAAACATTTCAACTGGAGCCAAGAGTGCAAAGGGGAGAAGCTTTGTATCTTCCAAGAATAATGAAACCAAAGAGTTGCAGCCAGATTTTGAAGGGGAATCTAAATACTGTTTGGGGAAAAGATGACTAAATGAATTACCAGTGGCTGTTTGTCACCTCCCAAAGCTCTGCTGCACAGACAGCACTGAATAGCTTGTATAATCTTTATTCTTTTTTCTTATCCTTTTCTTTCAAATCAAGTCAAGCAGGATATAGTTAAAGGCTTAATTTTCCCTGAAATCTTCCATGTGAAATTAGATCTCTGAATCCAACTTTTCCCAGCCGTCTTTTTTTTTTCCTGAACAGTAAGTAATCAGTGTTTAATTACCTGACTTTTACATGGTACAACCTTTGAGACTTTGCTGACTTACTGAGGCTTCAAGGTGCATTGTTCAGAATGCTCAACGACCCTGATGTCCTTTTAGTACTCACAATGCTGAGATTAGAAAGGGGGACCGTGGATGGTAACAGACTCTTGCGGCATACCATTACACACACTCTGAGAGCCTTAGATTATTTAATTTTTTATGTAGAAATGGAAACATAGTTCCATACTTCTGTTTTTACTTATGATTGCAGTTTCATTACTAACGACTGCATCTTAAAGCTTTTGGGTAAGAGATATTGTGATTTGACTACAAAGCACAAAAATAAGAAAATAGTTGAGGGGAAATTTATTTTATTCTATCAGAACTGACAAATGTGTAATTCAGATCCAAAATACATGCTTTTATTCTTTATTTTATTTTTATCACTATTTATCCCCCTTATGCCCTCCTCCCCCTCTCCATCCCCTCCCCTCTTGCCCCTGCAATCACCACACTGATGTCTGTACCCATGAGTTCTTTCTCTGATTTTTTTTCTTTTTTGTTCAATCTCTCCATCCCGCCAGACCCCGCTCCAGTGCTGTCAGCCTGCTCTCTGTGATTCTGTCTCTGTTTTGCTTGTTAGTGATTATTTATAATCTATATGTTTAAGCACATCCCCTTTTATTTAAAGTTTTGCAGATGTATAATATAAGTGAAAAATTTTAAACTGTCACAAATCTCAACTCACACTACTTTTAAACTTGTTTTATAGGCTCTCAGTAAAAAATCACAAATTAACATATGGTTTGTTAATAATTTTAATCAAATATCAAGAAATCACCTAAGTCAATTTAAGGAAGGATATTATCGAGGACTCTACTTTAAATACCAGTAATAAATTAAAGATGTGTGTGTAATTTATGGAAAAATAAGTCAAAAGACCTTGTGTTATTTTAAATATATGCAATTTCTATTCTACATACACACACACATGCTTCATTATACACAAGGGCATTGATAATAAAAGATCAAATAGAAATAAAAGTTAAAAAAATTAAAAATGACAACTTTGTCTTGTCAAAGCCTTAAAACAGTGGTTGGCGAACTCATTAGTCAACAGAGCCAAATATCAACAGTACAATGATTGAAATTTCTTTTGAGAGCCAAATTTTTTAAACTTAAACTTCTTCTAATGCCACTTCTTCAAAATACCCAGGCCATGGTATTTTGTGGAAGAGGCACACTCATGATACCAAGGAGCTGCATGTGGCTCGCAAGCCACAGTTTGCCGACCACTGCCTTAAAACTATGGAATTATTGGTTTGATCTTTCATATTTGATTATTACTTGTGATAAGTGTGACTTGTTTCTGGTGTTTTTTCTTACAAAATAATTTTGGCCCCTAATAGGACATGTTCGTTCCATACTATACCACTTAAGCATCTCTCATAACCCCACATAGATAGAAATTCAACACGCAATATTTTATAAATACTTTTCACAATACCTTAATTTACATGTCTTGATTCTACTCTTCCTAGAATAAGTCCACAAAGAAAGCTTTACCTTGAAATATCTTTATTCACTAATTGTAAGTAGACTGCAGATTCTTTGAACAGGGAAACCATGCTACCTCGTTAGCTGTTTTATCCTCAGTGCCTGGACTAGTGCATGGTACAGTGCAAGTATTCCTATAAACAAGTGTTGAATAAAAGAATGAAAAATAGACTTGACCGTATAAACAGTAAGTGGAGGTATTTAACAAACAACATGTGAATTCTGCCTAACTTTTCTAAGAAATAGAAGTTCTTGGGTTTTTTTTGTTTTGTTTTGAATTTTTTGCATCTCATGTAGAAGTTGTTGTAGTTACAGCATATTACATGAAGAACTTGACTAACACTAGTAGATCTTCACATCACAGATAATCCAATTTGGTGGTAAAGGTTATGCAGTGTGGGAAGGAAATAAAACCATTCTAAAGCTATCTTTTCATTTGCATTTATTTTCTTAAAAAATGCTTCTGAGCTTTTTTTGTTGTTGTTTCTGGTGGTTTTTAGATTATGTTTTTTTGTTTTGTTTTGTGGAGTTTTGTTGTTTTGGTTTGGTTTTGGTTTTCTGAGACTCCTCCTGGAGGTCTGGAGAAGGTGGGCTGGGAAGAAAGCTCAAAAGTAGATATATTACATTAATGATAACAACAACAAAAACTAATTATCTTTTCTTTCAAAAGGACATTATAGGAATGAATGTATATTAATGGCTTGGGGTGCCCCACCTGAATGAACACAAATAATAGTTACCTGTATCTTTGGGCTGCCAGGCTGTGATAACCTATAAAGGGTTTCTGTTCAAAGTTGATTTAATACTGTTAACAGGGGAAAAAGTCAGTAGAGCATATCCTTTGGAGACTAAGATTCTTCATATCTCAAATTCAGCCTTGGTTAAGGACTCCGAAGGATACTGTACAAATAGGCAACCTGTGTATTTTTGCAATGGAAATTGACAAGCATGACATTTTTGCATGTCAAGCATACCAGGTAGGATTCGTAAGAGAATCCTTGTCTCTTGTGGGTTTTGCTGTATTATAAGTTACTTTAAAATACACAGTTGTTTTCAGAGTTTAAGTTGGAATATGTTTTAAAGTATGCATGTATGAGTACATGTGTCAGAAGGGGAAAGGGGAGTTACAAATTGAACACTTTGAAATGAGAAAGCAGTGACACTATCCTCCCACCCCTCCAAACCAGATTTGACAAGTTCATTGAAATAATCTTTTTTAAACATTTTTGGGGAATAATTGACAATATAATTGTTTATGTTTAAAGTGTACAGTGGGATGATTACATGTAAATACACATCTTGATCATTATCAAGATCAAGATAATGAACACATTTATCACCTCAGATAGCTTAACTTTGCTGTGTAGGTCATGAGAATGCTTAAAATCTACTCCCATCACCTATCAAGTATATAGTACTATGTTATTAAATATAGTCACCATGTTGAACATTAGATCCTTAGAACTTATTCTTCATAAAACACAAAACATCACCCCATTTACCCCTGCCGCAAGTCCCTGCAAATCTATAAAGTAGGCTTTTTTTCCACATTCCACATATGAGTGATATCATACTGTATTTTTCTTTCCCTTTCCTGCTTATTTCACTTAGCATAATGCCATCCAGTTTCATTCATGTCACAAAAGCAGATTTTCATCTTTTCTTCATTCATTCATTCATTCATGGAACAATTAGATTGTTTCCATTCTTTGCCTTGTGAATAATGTTGCAATGAACATGGATATACATGTATATATTTAAGATACTTATTTCAATTCCTCCAGATACATACCTAAGATTAAAATTGCTGGATCAGATGCTAATTCAATTTTTAATTTGAAGGAAAGCTGCCATACTGTTTTCCATTATGGATGTATCAAGTTACATTTCTACCAGAAGTGTAGAAGATTTTCCTATTTTTTATATCTTTGCCAACATTTATCTCTTGACTTTTTAAATTTTTTTATTGGATTTAGAGTAGGGAAGAGAGAGAGAGAGAGAAGCATTGATGTGAGAAACATAGATAGGTTGCCTCCTGATTGTGCCCTAACCAGGACCAAACCCAAAACTTGGGTATGTGCCCTGAGCAGGAATTGTACCACTACCTTTCCCGTATGGAACAACACTCCAGCCAACTTAGCCACGATATTCAGGGTTACCTCTTGACTTTTTTATAATGGCCATTCGAATAGGTATGAGGTAAAAATTGACTGATTTTACTTTCACTTTTCTCCTGATTGGCTATATGAATCACCTTTTTATGGGCCTGATGACCATTTGTATTTGTGTCTTCTTTGGGAGAAATATATATATATATATATATATATATATATATATATATATATATATATATATATATATTTCGTTTCTTTGCCCACTTTTAATTGTACTATTGTGTGTGTGAGTGTGTGTGTGTGTGTGTGTTGTTTGTTTGTTTTGCTATTCATTTGTAAATTCTTTATGTTTTAAATATTATTCACCTATTAGTTATATGCTTTTCAAATAGTTTCTCTCATCCAACAGGCTGCCTTTTCAATTCACTGATTTTTTTAAGTCAGAAACACTTCAAAAACTAAGATATGTTTTCTGTTTTTGTTTTCTGTGTGTATGGGTGTGTGTGTGTGTGTGTGTGTGTTTGGCTTTTTTTGCCCATGATTCTGGTATTAACCCAAAAAAACTTTCCCAACACTAATGTCAAGGATTTTCTCCCCTGTGTTTTCTTTAAGGAGTTTTACAGTTTCAAATTTTGTACTCAACTGTGTGGTACATTTTGAATTAATTTTTGTACTCCTGTAAGATATCTATTTTGTATGTGGACATCCAGCTATCCATTCCCATTTATTCAGAAGACTATACTCTCCCTATTGGGCATTCTTAAAACGCTTGTCAAAATTAGCCATTTATGAATTGGTTTATGCCTGAGCTTTCTATTCTGTTCCACTGGTTTATGCGCCTGTTTTCATGCCATTTCATACTGTGTCAATTATTAACACGCTATAGATTCAAATCTGGAAGTGTGATGCTTTTTAGCTTTGTTCTTTTTCTCAGAATTGTTGTGGCAATTCAGGGATTGTTTTGTGATTTCGTGCAAATTTTAGGATAGTTTTTTCTATTTCTGTGAAATACACTATTGGAATTTTGATAGGAATTACACTGAACCTGTAGATTGCTTTTGATACTATGGAAATTTTCACAATATTAATTCTTCTAATACAAGAACATGAGATATCTTTCTATTTATTTGTGACTTCTTCAATCTCTCCCATCAGTTTCTTACTTTTTTAGTGTACAGGTCTTCACCTCCTTAGGTAAATTTATTCATAGGTATTTTATTATTTTTGGTATTATTATAAATGATATTGCTGCCTTAATTTCTCTTTCAGATATTTTATTATCCTATATAATAAAAGGGTAATATGCAAATTGGTTATCACTCCAACACACAAGATGGTAACCCCCATATGGTCAAAAATGGCCACCCCAATATAGACACAAGATGGCCACCATAAGATGGCTGGCAAGGGAGGGAAGTTGGGAGGGACCAGGCCTGCAAGAGAGGGCAGTTTGGGGTGACCAGGCCTTTAGAGGAGGGCAGTTAGGAGTGACCAGGCCAGCAGGGGAGGGCAGTTAGGGACAACCAAGCCTGCAGGGAAACAGATAAACATCAATCAGGATGGCAAGGGAGTGGTTGGGGGTGATTAGGTTGGCAGGCAAAAGTGGTTAGAAGCAATCAGGCAGCCAGGAAGACAGATGAGAAGTTGGAAGGCAGCAGTCCTGGATTGTGAGAGGGATCCCAGATTGGAGAGGGTACAGGCTGGGCTCAGGGAAACCCCATCCCCCACCATGCATGGATTTTTTACACCGGGCCTCTAGTTAGTGTTTAAAATGTAACTGATTTCCATGTGCTGATTTTCCTTTTTGCAACTTGCCTGAGTTCACTAACTAGTTCTGTTTCTTTGCTGAGTAATTAGGCTTTTCTGTATGCAAGCTCATGTTATGTGCAAGCACACGTAATTTTATTTGTTTCTTTTAAATTTGAATGTAATGTATGTATGTATATATATATGTATGCGTGTATGCCAAATTGTTCTGGCTAGGATTTCTAGTGTTATGCCGAACAGAAATAGCAAAGGCGGCTATCCTTGTCTGATTCCTGATCTTAGAGAAAAAGCTTTAACTATTCGTAATTGGGTATGATGTTAGCAATGGGCTTACAAAAAAGAGCCTTTAATATGTTAATAAACTTTCCCTCCATAGCTAATTTGAGAGTTTTTATCATGAAAGAATGTTGAATTTTATTAACCACATTCTGTTAATGATATATATCACATTTATTGATTTTGTAATGTTGAACCCTTCTTGCTTCACAGGGATAAATTCCACTTCATCATGGTGTGTAATCCTAATAATGTGTTCTTGAATTCAGTTTGCAAGTATTATGTTGAGGATTTGTACCATTTATGTTCATCTGGGATATTGGCCAATAATTTTATTTTCTTATAATGTCCTTGTATGATTTTGAAATCAGGGTAAAATGAATTTGGAAGTGTTCCTTCTCTTTAATTTTTTAGAATTCCAGAAGGATTGGCATTAATTCTTCTTTAAATGTTGGGTAGAATCCACCTGTGAAAATATCTGGTCCTGGGCTTTTATTTGTTGGGAGAAGTTTAATTACTGATTCCATCTCCTTGCTCATTATTGCACTATACAGACTTTCTATTATTTCATGATTCTGGTGTGTGTTTCTAGGAATTTATCAATTTCTTCTAAGTTATTTAATTTGTTGGAATATAATTGTTCATAGTAGTCTCTTCTTTGTATTTCTGTTTTCATTTGTAATGTCACCTTTTTGTTTACAGTTTTATGAAATTGTTGTCACACATTTTTTTCTTAGTGGAGCTAAAGTTTTGCCAATTTCATTTTTCTTTTTTAAAAAAACCAACTCTTAGTTGTGTTGAACTTTTTATTTATTTGTGCTCTGATCTTATATCTCATACCTTCTGCAAATTTTGAGGTAAATTTGTCCTTCCTTTCTTAGTTTCTTGCTGTAATTAAAATATTCTTAAATTTTCAGAATAGTATTAATAATTTTGGATATATATCATATAAATGAAACATATTTCTTCTTAGGATAAATTTCCAAAATTCTCTCTTAGAATATACTGTTTTAAACATCATAATTTCCTTACACTTGAATAAGAAATTTGAACTCAGAGCAGTTCAATCTTAACAGTCAATATTTATTGACATTTGTCTTAATTTAGAATTATTATTAAAATCCTATAGGCAATATATGTATGTAGATATGCAATCTTAAGTCTATTTGTCAAAAAATGGTTTTCCTATATATGTAGGAAAAGAAGATAATACATGTTAAGAAATCAGTTTGCAAAACACAATTTGATATTTTGAGTTTGAAAAAAACACTAAGACTGCGTTTTATCAAAAAATAACTTCCTGTATAAAGTTTTCTTTAGGTAGAATAGAAACATTACTAAAATTTCACTCCAATTGCCTACATGTAAAGAATAAAACACTTCCAATTGAGTTATGTGAATGCATATTTTTTCTATATTTTAAAACATTTAAATCACAAAGTAATTATTTCATATCTACTTTGTAGAAGAATAGAATGTACTAAAAAACACAAAATGTTCCCCTTGAACTGACAATCCAGAAGGGAAAATTTTTCAAGTGCATATATTAATACAAATACAATGAGATTAAAAAAAGTTTTGAAAAACTATTTTCTTAGTCAAATATTTTTAAACCTTTGCCTTTTTTATCAGAGTAAAATAAATGTTACTGGACATACAGGAGACAACAAGTTCTCTTAAATGTTTCTCAACAGACTAAACAAAATGTATTTATTTTGTAAATTGTCTGCCCACCAGCAAGAAAATGGTTTACATGGAAAAATGTATGTGGCTCAGGAATAATTCAATACAACATTATATTTTGCTAGTCATGTTCTAATATAAAACAATGCCATTGAAATAAAAAGTTATTTTGACTTTTTATAAAGTATGTATTGCTGTTCACACAGCTTTGTTTGTTGGTTAGGTTCTGTGGCTGTAGAGCATATAATGATCAGCACCCACACTTGGTTCTAAAAGATTGGCTATTTTATCTGGGGGCATTGATGTTTATAAACACTAAAATTGAATGAAGTTACTACTGAATACTTACATTGAATTAAGTTACTAATTATGCATAGTTGGTGAAACAAACCATTTAATATTGTCAGCCTTAGTTAATATATTTATTACACATAATAAAAAGAAATGTTCTTGCCCTAGCTGGTTTGGCTTGGTAGATAGAGCATTGGCTTGTGGACTGAAGGGGCCTAGGTTTGATTCTAGTCAAGGGCACATACCTCCGTTGCAGGATCAGATGTGCCGGAGGCAGCCAACTGATGATGTTTCTCTCTCATTGATGTTTCCTATCTTTCTATCCCTCCCCCTTCCTCTCTCTCTCTAAAAAAAATCAACAAAATATATATTTTTAGAAAGAAATATTTATTGACTGTCATTTATTATATGTACATTACTGAATTATAAGAAAAGGATCAATAGTTAAAAGTTTGGCTAATTTTGGTTCCATTCCCAATTCATCTTTCCTGCTTATCTTTCTTTCATTTTTTTGCTATGGAAAGAAAGAGCCAATACCTTTCACCATCTTTCTGTCTGCCTATCTATTATTTACCAGTCTATTTCTAGGATGCCTATTGTTGTTCAACTGATATTCTATCTAGTGCATATTGCAAACTTCAGAAAAGCAGGAATAAAGAGGAAATTTGCAGAAAGCCTTGATTTGACAGATCCAAAGGGAAAAAGAATTTCAGGCACAAGAGGCTTTGTTGTCTAGTGAGATAACAGAACAAAGAAAACATATAGAAGATGAGCCAAGGGAGTTCTGAGAAATAGGAAGAAAATAAGATATTTAAGTGGTGTTGTCAAATTTCTGAAGTTGGAAGAAAATTAATGTCATTTCTCCAAAGCAGATAGTTTCCCAAAGAAGTTGGCTCTAATCAAACCCTTACTGGCTTCAGTTTTCTTTCAAAGCAGTGTTTTTCTCTTGGTGGAGATATTTTATAACATGTATTTGTAAAACAAATTTTTCAACAGTGTCACACTTGGGAGGCTTCATAGAGATCCTTTAACCTGAACATTTTCTGTAGTAAGATGTAGGTTCATTGGAGTAATAGAAGTATTTTAAAATAAGATGTAACCCTAAAACTTAGTTTAAATATTTTATTTACTTATTGATCAGATCATTAACAAAAATTACGAGTCAATTACAATTATAATGAATTCATTACAATGAATGAATGAACCCAGTTAATGAAGGCTCATGAAGTATAGATAAGTGGATTGAGGGTCACATCTAATCTCTGTGCCAGTGGTAAAATCCAAGTACAGGTTGGGGAGATAAGTAAAGAACAGGTTACACAGAAACTACAAGGTGTGTGTGTGTGGACGCCAAAGACGAAGGCAGAAAAAACTTGGAAGAAATCCAAACAGGCAGACATAATCTGTGTAAAAAGAGGGTGGTGAACTTTTGAACCTTGATGGTGTACAAAGCATTCAATAATATCCCACCACCACCACCATCACATTCTACAGGCAATACAATCACAGCTCTCCGAGTAAATAAGGCTTAATCTCACCAGTGTGTACTTCAAATAAGAACTTTGTTTCTCTAGTATTAGTTCCTTGTTTTTTCAGTTGTTTCTAAGTCCTTTAAAATTTGTCTGATCAGTATTGCTCTGCACTTCTATGCTCGTACACATAAGAACTAATAGTTTAATTTCACAGTGAAAAACACCTAGTAATATGCCGAGAACATAGAATGGCCTAATATATGTGTGTTTTAAATTATAATGGTGTTTTCTGCTCTATTCCCCAAATGTAAATTAAGTGTTTAATTATTTAACATAATTTTAATTAAATAATTTTGGTATGCCATAAAAATTGAATGAAATAATTCTTCTTAGAGTTTAAAAATTACTTTTTTACACCCTTTTATTGGGCCCAGTTAAGAGAAGAGAAAAACAAACTTGCTGTCTTGTTCTTCTATTACATTTTCATTTAGCCAGTATAATTTGTATGTTCTTTGGATTTTATCAGTTTTTAATCATTAGCATTGTTCAAATTTGGCAATTTGACTAAAAATAAGATAATCATTTTCAAGAAAACTATGGATTAAAGAACATCCATCTTTTTCATCTACTTGTATTTGTCTAAAACACTACCAATGTGAAAAATATCATATATAAGAAATTATGATGAACAATATGTACATTTACTCAAAAAGGGTACCACCAGCTAATAATAATAATTACCAGTTGCTTCCTGCTTATCAGATTATTCTGCAGGTTATTTATTTTATTCTTCTTGCATCTTTAGAATTGGTTCTGTTACAACCTCTTTACTTTACAAATGAGGAAAAAGAGGCAAAGAGAAGTCCTTCGTCGAAGATGGCAAAACTAGAAATTGTTAGAGCTAAGAGACTAATACTAGTCCCTTTGTCTCAATAACGCCTTCCCCTGCAGAATGTAATCTTTGTGATGAAACAAATAAATTTTCTACTTCTTATTCAGTAATCTAGGTTTTCTGCTTTTAAGCTATTTCAAATTCAAAAATAATACTAAATAAAACGGTTAAACTGCTATAAAGTAAGTAAGAGGATTTTTCTATAATACACAACATTTGCTTGTTGTCACACACTCTGGGAAAATATCAAAATTACTTGCATAATATTTAATTAAAAGCAAATATATATTAAAATGTTGTAAACTGTTATTTAGAGGTAAAATGGGCATTGATAAGTTATGGTAGAACTTATACTCTATGTATCTCAAAAATATTAAAATGTAATGCATTAGTATCTATACTGAAGAAATCTTATATTTAAAGTTATTAAAATAAAATGTGAGGAATCATATGAAATCTATTCATTTTTTTGGATTTTTAATGTAAATTACATATGCAGCATTAAAACCAGTGACCAGTGTGAAGCAATTTGTGAAAGCATTTCAGTTATATTCCTGTAAAGTATATTGTTGCTTACACACACACACACACACACACACACAACTCTCTATGTATTTCATCTTATGTAATAGATATTATTTATGTATTATACAAACAAATATGTAAATACTTTGTATAGTTATATATTTACACTGTGTGGTTTGATTTCTATGTGCTAACTATATAACAAATGCATATGGTCTAAAATAAATACCATATTTTGTTAAATTGTGAGTTGCTTTGTTACATTTTTTATGTATGTTTGATTCATATCACATAAACATGCCATAATTCAAAGAAGGTTATGCATATGGTTATAAATAAATAAATATTACCACATAATGTTTAATTACAATAAACAGTGGAGCATTTGGCATCCTTGTTGGCAATATTGGTTATCTGCAACTGGCAGGAAAGATTTTTACAATATTTAAAAATAAAACAATAAAAATGCACTTAAAATTATTCTTTAATAGTGAGAAGAGACGATGAATTTATCCATAACACTGGAAATGTAATTTTGTGGGATTACTTTTGGTAACTCTTATGTCACTAGTTTAGTTGGCAGAATTAAATTGAGTTTGTTGTAATATGATTTTTGTCTACCCAATATAACTCGCATGTTCTTTGGATCTCATCAGTTTTTAATCATTAGTATTATTCCAATTTGGCAATTTGTACTAAAAAACAAGACAATGATTTTCAGAGAAACTATGGATTAAGGAACATCCATCTTTTTCATCTACTTGTCTTTTTGTAAAATATGTAGCCAGAATAAAATGTTACAACTCCTTTTGACTTCCACTTAACTTCTTAATATACTGACCTTCACTGGTGAATTTGAAAGATCGAGTCTATCATAAGTGAAGATTTTGATTTTCACTTATCATCACGGTACATTTTTGCTATATTAAAAGGTGAATAAGCCGAAACCGGTTTGGCTCAGCAGAGAGAGCATCGGCCTGCGGACTGAAAGGTCCCGGGTTCAATTCCGGTCAAGGGCATGTACCTTGGCTGCGGGCACATCCCCAGTAGAGGGTGTGCAAGAGGCAGCTGATAGATGTTTCTCTCTCATTGATGTTTCTTACTTTCTATCCCTCTCCCTCCTCTCTGTAAAAAATCAATAAAATATATTTTTTTAAAAGATGAATAAAAGTTAAATAAAAAAGAAAAGTTAAATAAATAGCTTTTTATTTGGAAATTGTCAAAGGTGGTATAAAAAATCTTTACCAAGTATAAAACTTTGTCCCTGTATCCTAGTACCTTAGCACATTGCCTCATTTGTACTAAGTACATAATGAGTATGTGCTGAGTGAATATTGTATGTGGATATTAATTTCATAGCAACCAAGATGCAGAGAAAAATCTGTAGGTAGAATTGCACTGTTGCTTCAAGTATAAACTTAAATATAGTTTGTAAAAGAAATAGCAAAATTGTAGAAGTGAAGCAAGTAACTAACATTTCCTAATAAGATTCTAATTTAAACAGAGACTTTGCAGCTAAGTTTAAAGTAAATTACTTTCTACAAAAGATATCAAAGAATAATTCCCATGCAAATCACTGTCCATGAAAGGCAAATAAATAATTCTGAGTAATATATTCAGTTAGTACACACATTTTCTCCTTTTTTAACTCTATGAAATGTAATTCACTATTACTTTTTCGTGTTTACTATTTTTTCAAGAAATACCAAAAGCCAATTCATAAATTCTCATTTCATTCCATAATAAAAATCAATATATATTTAGAATTAATATAATCCTTTAGCATCAAATTTCTTCAACCATTAGATTTTGTAAACTAAATCTCTACTTGTATATGCCTCATTGCTGAATTAGACATTCTTTTCTTATGGCCAAATACATGAAGCCAGAAGTGATTATCTATGTTTAATGTTAAGTTTTTTACTTAATTCAGACATGTACTAATGGTAAAAATAAAAAAGGGTTGGTTTTGAGTTGGGGGAAATTAATACATTAAACTAGAATTTGGTTTGTATTGACAACTTAATTGATCCCTTTTTATTTCTTACTCAGTAAAACTTATTTTCTTTATGTATCTTTGAATAAATCATTATGTTTTCTATATGAAAAACTATATTTAACTTGTGTGCATCTTATATTTTGTATTTGGATCAAAAATTCCACTTATAAATTTTTAATCACAAGCTGACAAATTATCTACCAAAAATAAGATGCTAATTAATGAATGAGTTAATAGTTCTTCACTCAAACTTGTTTTGCTTCAGATCTTTTTCTACATTATTTCTCAAATATAGTATCATTTTGTCCTTAGAGTGTCTTAGAGCATGTTTTTTTCAAAATATTTTATAATGTTTTTCAAAGTTATGATGTTTAACACTACATTGAGCTTTCAAACATTTTTGTAAAATAACACATTCAAAACTAAACATAATGGTAACTTGCAGAATATTAAGATTATTGAACTGTATGCTTCATCTCCCAATAAAAATAGAATGATAGAGGTTCTCTAACAATTTATTTCAAATCACCCAACATACTACAATAGTGATATATTATCCTTGAAATTTGATGAGTGGTTTATACTTTCAAATGAAGAAGATAACCAATCAAAATAAATAAAGAATATTGCTTTTCAAAAGAAAAAGTAAATCAAGATGATAATTTGAGAGTCACATTTCTACTCACCTGGTATTTATAAACCTAACTATCTCTTGTCTGTCCCATACTGAATTTTCTTATTTCAAATGATCAGAAAGTCTGATTCCCAACTTTTCATACTGAGTCTTTGATTTAATCCAGACATTAGATTTTCCCTTTTTTCTACCTTCTTCATAATTTTTAAAAAATCAATGTTTTCCCAGGAATATTGTTTCCTTCTACAAGTTGTTAAAATTAATTTCTGAAGTATCATGTGCTGTTAATAAAAATCTAAGGGAGATTTACTTATCCAGATGCCTATTTTTCATAATTTTTTGAATGAAGCTATAAAATAACAGTTAAAGTTAGCATTTCTAACAAATGGCATTGGAGGCCCAATGCACAAAATTCATGCATAGAGTTGGTATGTCCCTCAGGCTGGCCTGCACCCTCTCCAATCTGGGATCCCTCGGGGGATGTCTGACTGCCGGTTGAGGGATCAGTCAGACATCCTTCTCACTGCTGGCTCCTAACTGTTCCCCTGCAGGCCTGATTGATGCTAATTGCTCCCCTGCTGGCCCAGTCACCCCCAACTACCTTCTCCTGCTGGCCTGATTGCCCACAACTGCCCTCCCCTGCCAGCCATCTTGTGGTGCCCATCTTGGGGTGGCCAACTAGGCTTTTATTAGTGTAGATTTTAGAAAATTTGTGATTGTAGAATATAATGATGCAAATCAAGGGAAAGATAAAAATCAGCAAAAAGCAGAAATGACTGGTATAAGCAACAATGAATTAAATTCTGTAAAGTTGAACGATGCCACAAACTAAATGTTGATCACCTTAATAAGTTAACATTGATTTTACTTTGTTCTAGCATACACCATTTCAATTTATGCGCAAGCAAATAAGAACTATTGAATAGTAGATTGTCTCTGGCAATAGTTGTTTCCAAGGAAGACTGTTCCAGAACTTTCACTTCCACACTGTTTCCATGGCCTTTCATGTGTTTGACAACACTGTCCCAGTCAGCATTCATTCCCCTCCACACTTCAATAAACCTTTCTGAGCTGTGACTTTCTATTGTACTCTCTCTATTAAATTAGGGGTGAATATGTTGGCTTTAAATGTATGTACTTAGGAAAATCATTTTAAACTGTCCATCCTTAGATTGTTCAACTTTATGTATTTTTTATTAAGTTTATTGGGGTGACATCGGTTAATAAAATTATGTAGGTTTTGGGTATATAATTCTATAATACACCATCTGTACATTGTACTATCCCAAGTCAAGTCTCCTTCCCTCACTATTTAACCTTCTACTTCTCCCCACCCTCCTTTTCATCTGGGAATCACCATACTGTTGTATGTTTATGAGGGGTTTTGTTTGTTTGTTTTTTGTTTAGCTTAATTCATTTACCCTTTTCATTCAGCCCTGACTCCCCTCTGATAGTTGTCAGTCTGTTTTCTATCTATGGGTCTGTTTCTATTTTGTTTGTTAGTTTATTTTGTTCATTAGAGTCCACATATAAGTGAAATCATGTTGTAATTGTCTTTCTCTGACTAGCTTATCTCACTTAGTATAATACTCTGCAGGTCCATCCATGCTGTTGCAAAGGGATTTCTTTCTGTTCTACAGCTAAGCAATATTCTGTGGTTTAAATGTACCACAGTTGTTGTTTTTTTATTCATTCAGCCACTGATGGGACCTTGGGCTGTTTCCAAATCTTGGCTATTGTAAATAATGCTGCAGTAAACATAGGGATGCTTATATTCTTTCAAATGAGTGTTTTAGGTATCTTCAGATATATAACCAGACATGGAATCACTGGGTCATAAGACAGTTCCATTTTTAATTCTAAAAATCAGAAAGAAGGCTAGAAATTTTTAAGAAAGATAGCTTTGGAAGGAGGAAATGAGTCAAAATATAAATGTTAATTATCCCACAAATTATATGCAAAAATATCTGAAATTATTGTTAACAATATTTTCAAAAATTTATATATTATGATTGATTATTTTTCCTATTAAAGTCAATTATATACATTAAGAATACCATATATACCCACATATCCTTGATATGAACATTGTCATTTATAATAAAAATTATATGCTTTAAGGTAAGTATAAAGGTATAGATTTTAATTTTAAATAAAGGGATATATCTTTATTTAAATACATAGGGTATCCTTTTCAAGATTTTTAATAATACTGGACAGATCCAAAAGCCACATATCTTAGATTTTGATGTCTTTGATTAACTTGTTTATTACAGTCACTCTCATTACCCAAGACTGATCATTGGCATTGGAAAGGTAGCAGAATGTACCTGCCACTCTGACTATACTGACCTTCACCATGAACTAACTGAAAAATCCATGTCAGCCAGCTGAATAAATGAAGCTGTGGGCTTGGAAATGGTAATGGACATGATTAGTGTGTGACATACCACATAACATATGGGTTTCAATAGACCTCAAATTGAAGTCCAAGGAGTCCTATTCTAATGAAAGGAGGAATAAAAGACAGTAAGAAAACTGTAAATGGACAGACAGAGCTCCCTTGCTCTGGTCTCCAAAAGGAGAAACAGTCATTCCAATAAGGAAGGTTGGTGGGGGTTGCTGTCTCCTTGTACTTGATAGCTCCATAAGATAGCTAGATTCCATTCAGGTCTGAGGAGTTATTCTTCATTTGCAGCAGGGAGTGAGGAGTCGAATTGGCACCGCTGACTGCTGCCTTTCTCAGCAGAAGTGAATTGCATGTTTCAATGAGGGGCATGCTGAGCATGGCATGTGTATGTGTAGTAGCTTACCAGATAGTTTTTGTTGCATGTTTTCAGCGCTATTACAGTAATGAGATTAGTGATGCACAAGCTGATCATGCTTTCTTTAGACATTGCACTTTGTATACAAGTGACAAATATGAAGTGAGCAGCCAGAAAATGTCATTTGGTAAGAAAGCAGGATGTGTGGGTGTTCTGGCTAAGCACACACTGTGTGCAAGAGGGAAGGGCTTTTGTGGACTAGATGAGTCCCGCTGGGCTCCCAGCCGTGGTGCTCTCAGATAATAAAGAAAGCTCATCCTGTGTGAAATGTGCTCCTGACTGGAGTCTATCCCATGCTTGTTAGAATATGACATCTTTTAAATATGGTAGGCAAGCCATGTTGTTGAACCTCTAAATGAGAAAAATGAAGCCTTTCCTAGCAAATGCATCATCCCAGTGACCAGCTTACTCATGAGCAAAAGCGGAGCATGTGTCCAGAAATGCAAAGTGATGCTTCGGGATGTGCTGTCAGTCCAGGATATTCTAAATGCGGTTGGTGTGTCAGTGATTCAACAGCATCCTGCGGTGTGCAAATGGTATTCCTTTCCGTAGGTTCATATATTTACCGCATCAATGATGCTTGAAGTTAATGGTGACTAGAAAACTGCTTAATGGAACTCAAGAGCAGAGTTGAGGAATAGCATTGGTCTACCAATAGAGCTATTAGAATGGTCACAGATTTGCATCACAGATGCTACATTAACCTTGCAAGTACATCGACTAATTCTGTAAAGCCTGGTGTGTTTATATTGTATCCTGTCAGTAGGTTTGCAAGCTGTCTGCCATAAAACTGAAATCATGGTAGGGGACTATTAGGGGCGCAGCATATGTCTATTATGTGTAACCTGTGCGAAAGGTAGATGGAATGCTCTTTTCTTCCATATACTAAGAAATATGTTTTCAGTTTGTGTAGATTTTAAACACAGGAATTTAAGATCCTGAATTATAAGACAGAATATGCACCATAAGCCCAAACTGGAAAGGAATACTATAATTAAGGAAAATACCATGAGGTCAATGGTAATCTTGTCAATTCACAATGCCGAACTTTGTCTTTCAGGATATTGTTTTCCCAATATGAATTTAAATTTATATTAAGTGTTTTTGAATTTAATAACTGGCAGCCTAGCAGAGATTTATCCAGTATTTGGAATTTTTAAAAAAAGAAAAAGAAAGGTCATGGCCTGAAAATCCTCTTAAAATATGGCTTGAAAATAACTTCCTGGAATTTATGCTTGGTATTGTAATTATTGATTCTAACCTCATAGAGCAGATTTTTTAAATAATAGTCTTTTCTATTTCTTTAATGAGGTTTAGTTGAAAAATTGTATATATACAAAATGTATCTTCTAACATATTGTTTAACTTATCTATTATTCATTTGATCAAAAACACTGATGAATAAGATGTTTTCCACTAAAAGAGAAATGTTAAGTCACTATATTACTTTCTAATTATTTTGAAATTAGAATTTATAAGCATGCCCTTAAGTATTATTTCCACTGATTTTACCTCATTATATTTTTCCTTTATTTTGAAATCATATGACCTATTTCTACACTCTGGTGTATTTAATGTTATTAGTCTTTTGCATAAAATTGCAGCCAGTAAATCTAAACTGAAATTGTGTAAATATTGCAACCTAATACTTCTAAAAATATTAGCTTGGTTGACAAGCAGCAGATATTTGTCAACATTTCTAAACAAATCATAGGAGAGTCAAGTTGGCCATCTTTGGCATAAGAAATTCCTCAAAGCTTTATGGTGGTTTACATAATTATAGATAAATATGACATATACTGACTTAGATGATCAGCCAAAAAAGTCATTTTAACTGTCCATGGATTTAGATCTTACCCCTCTTTGGTCAAACTGATAGAGACCACAAATGCAGTTTTCAAAATTGCCAGAATATATTTATTATTGGACTTTATACATACAATTCAGCATCCTTTTAATCTCCAGCTATTATCACATCTAAGGAAAGTCAATATATATTTAAAACTGTTTAGTCCACTTATTAACTGGGCTTTACCTAAGAATTTTAGAAACTTCACAATTCATTCCTAGATAGTATTCACACTAGTTGAACTACATTGTATCTTGTACCTAATAGTGCATTAAAAATTAGATTGTCAGCTACATATTCTAAATTGCTTATTTGTCAGTAGTTTATGTTCTTAACAATTTTGAGGGAGAGAAATAATATACATATATGAAAACCAAGAGACCAGAATGCCGGAACGACCAGAACAACTGCTTAATTTGACACTCACTATGGCCCCGATTGGACCCCCCACCCTGATTGGGAGTGGGGCCAGACCGCTGACCTCCTGTGGCTCCTTACCCCAGCTCACAGTCCCCAATCAGCCCCAATCAGGGTAGGCCAGCCAGATCCCACCTGTGCACGGATTCCTGTCCTAGGCCTGTAGTATATATATAAAGGCTCACAAAAAGCTATCTTTAGTGGGCAGAGTGAGGATAGGAAGTACTAAAAACCTAAAAGAATTTTTAAAATAAAGCATGGTATTATAAAGTTTGAATAATTATAAATCAGTAAAGTTAAAACAAAAATTTAAAGGTATAGCTACAATCAGTATTAAACCTAATAAGGATTTTAAAAAAAACACAGTAAAATATCACAAAATTTAAAGACTTCACTATTCAAACTCATTTATCATCATACTATTTCCCTTAGCAGATTAATTCAAGTTTAATGTCCTTCAAGAGAGTAATAACTTTTATATAAAAGTTTGGGGATAAAAAGCAAAACCTCTTTTTTAAAGATTGCTTCAAGGAAAACAGTTTATTTCTGGAAAAAAACAAAACAAGTGATGAAAACAACTGATATAAAGCAATATTTCAAGTGTATTAAATGCCTACCATGTTAAGAATAATTTCAAAAATCATAGGAATATAAAACAGTTCCCATAATTTTTAAGTTTGCCTGCTTTTTAAAAAGTTGAGTGAGTAAATATAATCTTGTTCTTAGCAAAGCTTTTGTGTATTCATAGGTGCTTGTGTTACTAATCTTGTTTCCATTTTATGCACTAAGAATGAAAACACCCAACATTCTTCAGAATATAGGAATGTGAAGCATTAGGAAAGTGATAGAGAAGAAACCACTTAGCACCATGCACCTAATGAAAAGAACAAGGAACCACATCCTATCCTAGGGCCTGGTTGTTCGCAGTGACATCTACACGGGGGAGAGAACAGCACTGTTGTCCTTTAGTAACTACTCTCTTGGATGAGGTTCCGTTCCAGATCGTTTATGACAAAGGCAGTGAGTGATGTTAGTACAAGAGAGTCCACTGCCCGGCTCAGTGTCTATCACAACATTACTCCATTGCTATTACAACCTATTTAAATCAAATTACATGCATAAATTGAATGACCTGCTATTTGTTAGAGAAACATGTCTTTGGAGCTAGTGTTCAGGTGAGTATCAACTTGAAAAAAATCAGAATCAGAATGTGTTTGTACTTAAAATTTCCAATTTGAAGCAATTGGAAACTTTGTGGAAAATGTTGTTAATTGATCTTTTTTAATTTTAGCAATCAGTTTGTGTCTTCTCAAAACAAAAGACATTGTTAACTTGATGAAAATATAACCAAATTAATCACCTCCTAGGCAATTAAAAACATGACTCATTTCATTGTTAAAAACTAGAGAAACGATTTGGCTATAACTACTTACTGTCAACCATAAAAATAATAATCAGGCAATTCCCTTTATTTTGGAAATACCTACATTTCTAACAGGAAAAATTAGTTATTATTTCTAAATATAATGGTATCATTAAGATACATATTGAAGACTATATTTTCCATATTTTGTTAAAAATCGAAACCTGTTTAACCCACATTAAACAAATTTTTTAAAAACTCCATTTCTATTCTTCTGATGGTCACTTGCTTTTTAAAAGTTTCTTTTTCTTATTTCCCCCCTTATTTCAATGTATTGAATGGCATTTCAGACTAATTTCTTGTTGATTAAAGTAATTATAAACTGCCCTTTACTGAAGTTTATGTACCTCTTATATTTTTATTTAATCTTATCTGTACTTTATATTTACACATTTTTCTTTGTTTTCTGAGATTGTACAACTATACTGTGGATCAGTTTAAAGAAAATTTTTTACTTAATTGGAACTAGACTATACATATATATTTAAAATTTAATGTATAACTATAAAAATAACCAGTGATTTTCTGATCTTATTTATACTGCATCGAGTTCTTATATATGATTGGTCTAAACTGTCAACACAAAATATATTTATCTAACTTGTTCTAGTTTTTCTTTTTCTTTTGTTATTTATTATTTGCTATAATTGTTGTTGATTTAGCCTATAAAACTGCTTTATGTTCAAAAACATTTTAAGTAAATTTTATTCATTATATGTAACTCACGGGAGTCTTTTACTAAAACTGGCAAACTTTTTCCTTTTGGTTTTATGAATTCAGGCATTAAACTATCATACAATTCACAAATTCAGAAAAAAATCTATTTCATATATTTAATCAAGGGGCCTAAAACTAAGAAGTTACATTTTATTCTATTATCAGCTCTTTGGGGTTTGGGCCATATCTTGCAAAAGAGTTTATTTTGGCAAAACCTCAATAGAGGAATCCCTTCCTGCCTACCTCTAACTTTCCCTGACTTCAGCCCACCACTGAGGTAAACACGATGTACTACTGCTAAGCACTGATGTGGATATTAAAATGAAACAGGGCATTGCTCCAAAATGAGGGGAGGGGGGAGGAAGGAAAGAACCTTCTCCCTAGTGCTGCTAGCAAGCCTTTATCTTTATGACACTAACGCTAATCCCCTGTGTAATTAACTGTAGAGTGGTTATGCAGGCAGCACGCAGCCCATGACAAGCCTCATAGAAAATACATCAGTATTAGCCACAGGTGAATTCGTTTAGAAAGATTAATGACTGCACCTGAATTTTAATGTCTGAAAAGGGATGGAACACTGAATCCTTAATTAAAAAGTTGAATGACTGGTATGGTTTGTTTAACATCACAAATTTCAACGGGATTGTTTTGTATTCAAATACAGTATGCAAAATGAAACTTTCCTTAGAAAGTAGGGAAGTAAGGGTGAAAAGCAAAAATGTTTTATGTGCTTTACTTTATGTAAATCGATACATGGATCAGTTGTTTTGATGTGGATCAAATGTAACATAATTGTGGCTCTTTTCTGCTTACAGTGAATATGAAGCTAAGAATTCTTACAGAATATCGGTGGCATTGCCCTCAGCCAAGAGAAAATGAGCAATTTTATTTTCTTCTTTAATGAACGGAGTTTATTCTTCATTATTATTTTACAATTTTTTTAATGAAGAGAAAAGTAATCTTGGAAAACAATTTGACAGTGCTATTCCCAGTAGGGTTTTAACTCCGCTTTGCAAACTCTTTTACTATGTGAAAGCTTGTCACAGACAGAAGATTTTTTCAATGACAATTTTAATCTCCTTTTTTAGGACTTAGAAGAGGAAAAGGGGAAGAAACTTAGGCATGCTTCTAGCTACAAGAGAATAAAATAACTCAGATTAATCATTTGTTCTTGGACTTAGAATTGCTAAAAGCAAATGTCTTAAACAAGAATGACCTAAAGTATTATTTTGACCACTGTACTTACAAATTTAAAATATTTCTTACTATTTTCCAATGAATCACAGGAATACTTAATGTGTTCTGGAGCTTAAACAAAATCTGATTTGGCAAAAATAATAATAATAATAAATTAAAATGAAGAAGTATATAAGGAAAAGTCTGATGTAATATCATTGATCCACCAAGTTGACAATTGACATATTTAGTGTAGATGCATAACCAAATTACTTTTTTTTTATTTTCAAAACAACACTTAGCTTTTATTATCAGAATGTAATATTTTAAAAAATCTAAACCAATATTATTTCTAGATTTCTACTAGCATAGTGTATACATTATCTGCATTTTCTGTTTGTTCTTTGCTTTTAATGAGAATTCCACAAAACTTTTAGTTAGAAGATATCAAAGTGCATGTCAAATTCGTTTGCCTTTTTCTTTTCTAGGTCAGAATGCTGCTCACATTCATGGCAAAGTACATGTTGCTGCCCCTTCACTTCACACATCGCCGGCTGTACCACTTTTTCTGCCAAGTGAGAGCACGGCTTGTAGTTCTGTCTGCTTTCCAAGGGAACACATTTTTAATGAAATGTCATTTAGGAGTATTTGTTACTTCCTGTAAAAGCTTCTTTCATGGTTTTTGTGTGTGGAAGAAAAAAACATCAGCCTCTTAAAATGTTGTAGTTGTAACTGTTCCCAGTACTCAGAACAGTAAAGGGGGAGAAGAAGAGAAAAAAGAAACTCCGATGTTTTTAATAATGGATTGAAAAAGCATGTGTTCTGTGTACTGCTAGCATCTCTGAGATTATTACAAAGCAAGTTTATCACTGCCGATTTACATTAGTTATAATTCCCTGTGCCATAGTGTGAGACATCATTGGCACAGGAACTATAAATATTTTTCAGAGATTGGACTGCATTTTAAAGTAAACATTGACATTTTAGTATAAAGCCAAAACTGAAATGTAAAGCAATGCTAATGCTTTGGCAGCCCTTGTCTGCTGAATTCAGTTGATCTATGAGGATTCAATCTGTGAGATAAGTTTTGAGGAGGCTTAAGCATTGATATTATTAATACCAGTTAAAATAATTTACAGAGATGTCTATTAAGCCTGTCAGCAAAGTGTTGACGGACAAAAATAGTCGTGTCTGGCTCTGCCCAGAGTTCTTCACATTAAATGTCAGTTAATAATGTCTGTTATAATTTTAGTAAGTAAATGTCTGAAAATTCAGTATTATAGCTTTCTCCCAGTTGTGACCCTAAATCTTTTTCCAGACTTACTTAAAACCTCATCACTGAAAGTTAAGCAGAATCTCCATGGGTGCATAAGCTTTGTTGGAAGAGTCCTTGTAGTTTTCTTAAACTCCAGGGGGTCATGTTCGCGCCTGAACAGATTAAATCAAGAGGAATAAGCAAATTCCAAACTTAAAAATTAAAGGATTAAAACAAAAAAAACCTTTAAGTTGACTCTTAAATATATTACTGCTTTGATTTAAAACAGTCACTTAAAGTGATTATTAAAGAGGAATCTAAAGAAAATAAATTTTACTCACTGAAAGTCTGTATTTACCCCATTTTTATATTACTTTTAATTACCAAAACTCATATTTATAAGTAAATACATATACATATGTGTGTGTGTGTGTGTGTATAATTTATTTTTAATATCTTGTCCTAATTTTGCCAGGTGTTGTCCTAAATTCGCTAGGTCCTGTTAACTCTGAAAGGTAGAATACAGCTCTGGTGATACACCATAAACTCTCACAGCTGTGGCATCTTTACCCTGTTCATAAACTTGCCACATGCAGTGCTTTAGTAGATAAGATTTGGAACCACTTTCCTTCTTGCTGTACAAAGGGATAATATATTTATATGGGAGTCTCCCTCCCTCTCCCTGTCACTAAAGCACAACACCAAGTTTTGACCTTGCATCCTTACTATATACACTATTCTAAACTTACTGTAGAGTTTTTGCAATATTTATAGGCTCACTGGAAGTTAGACCTATATATTGAATAAAATAATTCAAACACATTTATTTATGCATATATTAACTATATGTTGGGTGTTTTTCTTAGAAAAACAGTATAATTCTAGCAAATTTTTACTTGAACTCTCTATGAAAAATAAGAACTGCACTAGAAAGCCAATACTATTTAGTATTAATTATTTATTATATGACAGTCAGTCACTATATTATAGGCTTTAAATGGTATCTCATTTGGAACTGAAAATATGGTTATGATGGATATTGTATGAACCTCATTTTGTAGATTACAAAAACCACAATACTGAGATGCAAAGGCTATTTTTAACTTAAAGTGCTATGCTGTGCTAAAAACACAGACTGTTATTTAAATTTGCCATATCTCTTTCTAATCTATTAAACTGACATTGGCTAAATTAAGACCTATTTACTCCAAAAATCCTAGAACAATGTTTGCCCTGGAGTTTGTTTGGAGATTTGTTACATAACTTGAAGACAAACCTACAGAGGCAAATGCATAAATAGCAATTGTAAAAAACCGTAGCTTCTGCCCTAACCTAACCGGTTTGGCTCAGAGGATAGAATGGGTCCCAGGTTCAATTCCGGTCAAGGGCATGTACCTTGGTTGCGGTCACATCCCCAGTAGGGGGTGTGCAGGAGGCAGCTGATTGATGTTTCTCTCTCATCGATGTTTCTGGCTCCCTATCCCTCTCCATTCCTCTCTGTAAAAAATCAATAAAATGTATTTTAAAAGTAAATAAACTGTAGCTTCTTTGGACCCCTGAATGTGATCAAATTGGATGTAAAGTTTGCAGTACTAACAAAGCCAATCTTTCAGGGCTGCATCTAGAAGACAAGACAACAGTGGATGTTGGCAACATTTATGGAAACAAAGGCACTCAGTAATCAACTAACATCTGCTTCTTGGGGCTTGGGATTTTTTAAGTGGACAGGACACATATTTCACTTCCTGTCAAGCTTCCATTGTTTCACTCCGAGACTCTCTTTTCGTTCCAAGTCTGACATCCTTCGAATATGAGGAAGAACTATTAATGACACTGTTATTCTGGTGGCAGGTTTCATTTTCATCACATACTTCGCATGTCTGTGAAATGAAAGTAATTTAATAATTAAGGAATCAGAAACATGATTGTTTTACATGTAAAAAGTTTGAGATATACTAAAAGTTGATTATAGGAATCTAAGTAGTGAGTATATGGGTGTTTGCTTTTACAATACTTCCAACTTTTCTGTATGTCTGCAAATTTTTTATAATAAAATGTTGGTTGGTAGGAGCTTTGGATACAATTAAGTAAAATCTAAAATTTATACATCCAACTAATAACAGTGGTTATTGCTGTGAATGGTAGAAATTAATGAGACTTTCACTTCCTCCTAATTGTTTAGATAGGGTGGGGCAAAAGTATGTTTACAGTTGTTCATATGGAAAATAATACAATAAATAATAAAGAAAAATACAAAAATAAGCTGTTTCATGTACTCACAACTGTAATCCTAGATGAATCATATACATATCAGGATCATACTCCATTAATAATTTTACCCCATTTTTATAAATATAACATGAGAACTTGCACTGATCATTCATTATTCTTCAAGCTATTACTTTTAAATGCTGCCTGGAATATCATCATATGGGCATGTTTTGTTTAATTTTATTCCACCAATCCTTATTTTGCAAATGATCGTGTTTGGTCAGCATTAATATTTTCAGTGATGTTGAAAAATATTCTCATAAGAATAGTAAACATTTTGATACTGTTAGATAGCCTAAAACACAACTCTTTTCTTTCTTTTCTGTTTTTCTGTTGCTTTAATTTTGTGGATCAGAAATAATGGGTAGTTTTTATATCATAGATGAGGTATAGCAACAGGTGCCCTGATTTAAGAAAAAGTCACATATGAAATTGATTTCTACAAGAGATGTAACTGTGAACAAATTCTTCATTTTAAATGAATGGTTTCCTACAAACTCTGACTAGAAATGTGTTTAAAGTATACTTATATTTATAACATTTTAACTGATATCTTAGTGCATACATCCCTGTTAATATGTACATTGAGTTTATTTTACTATAATTTAGAAATATTTTAAGGGTAAAATTAATTGACACAAATACCATAAACTTTACTGTTATGTCATTTTTATATTGATTTTATTTAAAATAAGCTGCTGTCATCTATCTCAAAATTATGCTGACAATCGTTTTTAATGCCGTCCACAAACTAGAGTATTTGTATCAAGCATATCAGAAATCCAGGTGCTACAATATTAGAAAATAAATTATCCTTATAAATGCATAGGTGGAGTATTTCCGAGCCGAAAACGCTTTCTCTGGTAGTCTAAGTGTTCCGTTTCCCTTAAAGATGTAATATTTTTCCAAATGTGGCTGTATGAAAAAGCTGAAGTACAGCACTTCCTGCGGAACCATTTGTCATTTACCTACATTTACTGCGTTTACTGTCCTCTGTGTATTGCTCAACTTCACTTTTAATAGGAGAAAATAGGCCTTAAAAGGGAAGCAGTATTTTACTGCTGAGCAAGAAACTATTTGTATTCCTCCTTCAAAGCCTGCCTGGGAGCATGTAGGATGGCTCTTGACCAAAGGAGATGGTATGAATATTCATGTGTTTTATGAATCACAGAGTTGAGGCCGTATGGTTTTCCCATTTATCAATTACTGGTTCAGGATTAGGCAGCCAAAGAGTTGCACTGATTAACAACGCTCCTTTTGTTTGCTCCATGTTGAGGTGATACAGCCCAGTGACAACTGTATTATTTCTTGCCTCTTCAGCTGTCCACACTTGTGCAATTAGCTTAACATCCTGTCAGGTTTCATCATGTAGCCTCTTTATTTCCACCTTGTGAGAATTTGTGGAGCTGTAAATTAGAATGACTTCTTAAAGTTTAATTTATCTTTCCTGTGAAGACCCCACAGTTACTGCTCCTAACAAGGATGGCTAATCATGCCCATCATACATGATATCGGAATGCCTGGCATCTAACTGGGAAATGAAGGTTTTGAAGTTAATGGCTCAGGCCACTGAGAAAAGCAGTTGTAGCGAGAAACACTCTAGAGAGATTGGAGTAATTCAGACAAACTTACCTTGATGGACTAATTTAGCATATTTATTTTGTCTTTGTTTCTTACTTTCTTCATCTTTTCCTCAACCCTCCTATTTTAATCCCTTAAAAGCTTCACTAGGAGATTTCATGGAAGGTTACTACTGCTGTTAAAATTAGAGGGGAAAAAACAAAACAAGAACAATAGTGAATTCCTTAGTGGTTTGAGAACTCTGCTTTTCAAAAAAAAGTAGTTAGTAGTCTAGAGACCTAATCCTTTTTTTCTTCTCCCTACCTCTCCCTGTCTCTCTCAATGCCCCCAACACCTCCCTCCCTCTCCCTCTTCCTCCTTCTTCATGTTTACTCTCATTAGTATGCAAGGGTACATTTTAATGGGATAGTGTGAGAATAGTCAAAGCCTCTTCTCACTTTAAATGCTGAATTAGCAATTTTTTCAAAAGAACAATGAAACTGCTCATCCAGTATTTAGCAGCATAGATTAAGATTCAAACTTTTCTTTTTGCACTGCTAAATATTGATTCCTGCTTTACCTCCTATTGTTCCTTTGTGGTTTAGTTTGCTACCTTTGACTAGGGTCACCTACTTCAGTCTGTGTGTGGATAAGCATCCCCAAGCTTTATTCTCTCCTTCAGTGATGGGCAGCCAGTTTCAAATCTATAGAAGACCTTTTTTTTTTCTTTTTTACATTTTGAATTATTGCTAACATTTCTCTTTTATTGTGAATATGAAGGAAATCAGGCTGTCTCAATAGTCTTCTGAATATCCCAGGGTAGTTGGAATTAGCTGTCATGAAGTTCTTTCTTTTCTGGACAACTTTACTGCTAACTTATCTGAAAAGGAGCCAGGAGAGAGAGAGAGAGAGAGAGAGAGAGAGAGAGAGAGAGAGAGAGAGAGAGGGAGAGAGAGAGAGAGAGAGAGAGAGAGAGAGACGGCCCCATGCTTCAGTTGTGTAATTTGCCCTAATGTGGGAGAATGTAATTTTCTCTGTGAATCTGGGACTGCACAGGGATAGGTTAGTACCTCTCAGCATTTTAAAAACCCCTCAAGTAGCGTAAGGCTGGCAAAGAGTTTCTGATTATTTGAATGGCTCTAAAAAACAAACCTGATACAAAACAAACAAACAACAACAAAAAAGCACACACACACAAAATAAAAACCTGTATATTTAAGTGGGTATAAAAGAAGTTTAGAGTTTGTAAAAAGAATTCTACTTTCTTTTGGGGGAAAAAAGATCCTTTTGTTTATTTGTGATAGAGGAAGGACTCTATCACATCCAGGCAGACTGCTACTGCTGTTGAATTTCTTCTCTCAACTCCTAGCATATCATTCTGTGCAGAGTAGCAGGTTTTGGCTGTCTGGGATTCTGAAAATTCTGTTTGTGAGGCAATGAACAGTGTCATATTCTTTGTTCAACATTCTGAACACCGAGTCTCACATTGTGAATTCTGTTTTTCTGGTTTCTAAATCCTGAGTGGTTGCATGCAATATACATGTGGGACAGAGATTAGAAAGATTCTGTCTGTGTATGTTCTTGCTCCTTCTACAGCATGTGTTTTATTCAGTGACTGCTACTCAAATATATCCATATTCTTTTTTTTCTGATAGAGGAGTTAAATTATTTCACTTACAGGGCATCAAATATTTTTCAATGTTACACACACTTTAAAGCTCTAATATTACTTTCATTTCTGATTCACATTGACATATTCTCGATCAATATAGGTTAAAAATAGATTATGTATTAACAAAATGGTGAGAAATATGGGGGTAAGTACATGATCATGTAAGAAAAAAATAACCAACACTCTTTAGTGTTTCATTTGTTTTTCAATATGTTTGATATCTCATTTACTTCAGCATCCTTTCTTATACACTTTTCTCTTGCATTCATTTTCTTTCCATATTACAGTACATGTATAAAAATATTAAAAGCAAGAATTTTATATTTATACACTGCCACTTTTATAATTCAAAATTCTGCCAATTACCATCATCCATTCAGTTGCTTAAGTGAAAAAATAATGCACAATGTTCTTACAATTTCCTGCATGAGGTCACTACTGAAGAGAAAGCTATATTCAGCAAACAACAATGGAAAAAGTTGGCTTAAGGTTTTTAAATTGACAAGTGCATTGTAAATAGCAAATTATGGCTAATTTAAAATCAACATGAAGCATGAAACTATATCTCCACTTGTATAAATGAAGTCTGACACTCCCATCTTTTTTACATAGACTTTATTTTTTAGAGCCATTTTAGGTTCACAGCAAAACTGAACAGAGAATTCACATATACTTCCTACCTACACATGGGCAGCCTCCCCCACCATTAACATCACACACCACAGTGGTCCTTTTTTTTCAATTTACTTCTCTATTTGTTAGTGAAAAGAGACAACTCTGAGATGTGAAATCCATTGACAGGCTGGATAAAAAAAAATCCAATTTTAGCTCAGTTTCCAGACTTGCTAAGGTCCATAATTCCAAAAGACAAACGATACCCTGAATGCTGCTAAATTCACGAGACTAAATGAGTTACTGAGTCCACACTGTGTTCAATGCATGACACAGAAGGGATGCTGAAAGTAGCAACTTGGAAAAGGTATCAATAGAAGAGCTTTTTGGTTTGTAGATGTAAATTGGTAAATGCCTCGCCAGAGATTACACTGGGGACACAGTACAGCCATCATTGAGATTTCTCCTTTTCTGCTAATGGCAGTTGCTTCTACCTGTGGGTGGACAAAATTCCAAATGTAATTATTTAGTGTTCAAACCCTGCTTCCTAGTGGGACTATTAAAATTGAAACTCTACATAGAAATAAAAATAGAAGTTGTCATATCATCTTAGGAAGAAATAAACTAGTTTTTAAGCCAAACAAATCCCAATATATGAGAACAACAAAATAGAGAGAGCACAGCTTTAAAAGCAGACTAAGCCAAGTGAAAGTGATGGTGATTAGAAATAATATATTCTTGAGTACCTTGAGTGTTGTTTTTTTCAGGCTATCATAAGACTATAAATATGCTTCCTTTGCCTATAAAGTCAAATGGTGGAGCTTTCTAATAGCAATTACAGCATGAATACTGATTATGAACATTAAATACAGCACTGCAGACTCTTGCAAAGCCCATGAATCAGTAAGATATCTATCCTGTTCGGCAATCCAGGTCTTGAATATTAAAAAGAAGAGCCTTAAAAACGTGGGTTACATAAGCTTTCATTATATTGGAGACAAATGTATTTTTCCAGGAATCAGGACTAGGAGTATTGATTCTATCAAAGAGTTCTAGGAACATTAACAAAAAAGAGATTCTCATGACATCATGTCCCTCAACCTAATGTGTGCATATAATCCATGTGAGCCATGTATATTTTATAAAATTATTGATGAAAAGAAAAAAGATCCCCTAAGCCTTTACTCTATAAATGATTATTTTTCTACCATCTGCTTAGCTTGTTGCTTTGGGGCTTTTCTAAGTGGTTGCTCCTTCGTGTATCTACTCAGTCTTTCCACCAGCTTCTTCTCTGCTTAAAGAATTGTCCTAAAGCTGCAGCCACTCTTTATTGAGATCAGCCTTGGTGCTTTTGCCTGTACACCCCTTTCTACCTTACCCTAGTACCACAAACCATTTACAAAAAAAAAATAGTATTTTTTAAGTCACTTAAGCATTCACAGGGCTTCTGCTTTGCAGAAAGGTTGGCAGGGAAATAGAAAACCTGATGCCATCATGAAATAGTAAAACACATATGAATGGAGCTTTCAATTTTAAGGTGAACATAAATAGTAAAGAATAAGTTGCTATTTTTTTACTTCCTAAATCTACTTTATCATTGCTCAGTATTGTCAGTGGTATTTAAATCACTTCTTAGAAGACTAACTTACTTATATCCATTTTTATCTGAATCATTTTTTACCATTTGGATAAATAAGTTACATAACAACCCTGACACAAATAATTTATCCTATTGAATAAAAGGATAATATGCAAATTGACCATACCTTCACCACACCCACCAGCCATGCCCACCAGCCAATCAGAAACTGGGGCGGAGCCAGCCAGTGAGCGTGTGGCCTAGGCCGGACAGTCAGGGCCGAAGTGGCCAGGGCCATGGGGGATGGGGCCGAGGTAGCCAGGGCCATGAGGCCAGGGTTGAGGCAGCCAGGGCCATGGTGGCTGAAGGTGCAGAGCAGGAGTGAGGGCATGTGGGTGTGTGCATGAGCATGGACTCGAGTGACACATACTCACAGGCCTGCAACCACACAGGGGCCTCAACTGTGTCACCTATGCTTCCTTGGACTTCACCCTCCAGCCTGGATCCTTCAGGTCCCAAGCCCTGGGATCGCTCAAATTCAGCAAGAGTTTGCAATTTGCCCAAGGCACATTGAACAGTTTTCTCCTAACCCATTTGTGGGAGTGTAATCTGACTTAAAACCAATGGACTACACTTGAAAATCAATTTTGAAATGTGGATAAAAATTCAAGTGAATTAGCTTTGGGCCAGGAGTTCCATGTCTGTGAATGTGTCCTAAGTAAACAATCAAATAAGCAATTAAGTTTACTGTCATTGTTGATGCCGGGGAAAACTAGAAGCAACCTGCCCCACAATAAAGAGTTAATGAAGTAAACCACAGTAATATCAGTCAGGGACAACACTGTAGCCATTAAAAATTTTGTCTGTACATCCAACTCATTGACATAAAAAGGCAGCCATAGCCAAATATTAAGTGGAGGGCAGGGGAACATCAGAAGAGGGCATGTATACTTATATGTATGTATATTTTATATGTTAGAGAAATAATAGTTTTAAAACCAGTGATTCTTTCTGAGCTCTGAAATTGTGTTAGCAAATTGTATTTCAGGTGTGACAGGTGTCCTTTGGTGTCCCATACACACAGACATCCTAGCCTGTGGGACAGCTTGAACCTTTGACGCACCTGCCCCTCTCTGGTGCGGCAATGGCCCAATCAGACATTCCCTTTTATTGGGCTGGTTTCCTTTTCTTCTTTGCCCCTACCATGCCTTTTCAACAACAAAAAAAATATTAACCAAGCAATTCTAACAAGTTTTGTTGCCAACTGCAACTTAGCCCTTTTATGCAAATGTTGTTGCTTTCAAATCTACCAGGTTGTATTTCAAAACTTTTATTTTTCTGCAACTTGACCATTTTTTATTCGCTTAAAATATTCTGGAGTATTTTAAATACATATAGAAAGGTAGAGAATAATATAACAAATACTTATATACTAATCTGACCAGACATCTTCTGGACATCCTTCCGGACATCCAAGAACTCTGTGTGGGTGTGGGTGTGTAGTATGTGTTGCTCAGGTCCATGTTCATGCAAACATCCACTTGGAAAATGCCACAGTGGTGGGGGCCAAGGCAGAGGTGGTTAGGGGTGACCAGGCCAGCTGTGGAGGGCAGTTACTGGCAACCAGGCTGGTAGGGGAGGGCAGTTAGGGACAACCAGGCAGACAGATAGGTGAACGGTTAGGAGCCATCAGTCCCAGATTATGAGAGGGATGTCAGACTGCTAATTTAGGGATTGGGCCATCTCCTGTGGGGTCCTGGAATGAATAAGGTGCAGGCTGGGCTGAGGGGACCCCCGGTCCGCTCCCCCCACAATGCACGAATTTTGTGCACTGGGACTCTAGTATATGTATAAAACCCTAAGCAACCGTTTGACCATTTGATTGGTAGCTATGACATGCACTGAGTACAAGGGTACAGATGCTCAAAACACAGGCATGGAAATATGGAACAGACTGATGAATCTCAGAGGGGAGAGGAGAGGGCAGAAAGATAATAACCAAAGATCGTATATGCACACTAGAGGCCCAGTGCACAAATTCATGCACTGGTGGGGTCCCTTGGCCTGGTCTGTGGGGATCGAGCTGAAAACAGCAGTATAACATCTCACACAGGATCCCAGATTGTGAGAGGGCTGAGGGCAGGCCAAGGGACCCCACTAGTGCATGAATCTGTGTGCTGGATCTCTAGTACTCTATAAATATTATGGTATGGATAAATGAGAAAAGGGTTTCCATTTGGCATTTGGGTTTTCTTAATACCAATAAAGTATATAATGAAATAAGTATGGAAATGCATGACCAAATGCATATGTGTACATGCAACAAAATAGTTGGGTGTTACTATTTCTTTAAGCATTAGATATATTTTCTCTAGTATTTAAAAGACAGTGACAAGTTTTTTATATTGGCATAATGTCAAAAAAAAGAACTGCAAATTTACAAAAGGAGCTTTTTTTCATAGCTGTGCTCTGGCAGCAAAAAAAAAAAAAAGGAATTGGTGGTTTCAATCTGTGTGCTATACATTTGAAAGCAGACAGTTACTCAGGGCTCATTACCTGTGGTTTGAATGGCTAAGAATAGATATGTTCAAAGTGTAGATATCAATGTCTTAAAAGCCACTCATGGGGTAGACAACGTATTCTTCTTTAAGCTACTTAATTTTTGTCTCAAAATTAATATTTCATTATCCCTTGGAGCACTTGACAAGGTCTTTATGATTTTAAAATGTATAGCAATCACTATACAAACTGATAATAAACTGTGTCTTCAAACCCATAGAGAGAAGATGCTACAACTAAATGCTTTAGCACATAACCAAAGTAATTAACTATAGTAGACAGACTTAATGCGATGATCATTTATTTTAACCAAGGACAAAGATAGAGAGAGGTAGGGCAGGAGGAAAAATGGATGTAGTAGGAAAGTAAAAAAAAGAAAAAGTAAATAAATAGTGTTGCCTATGTCAGGAACAGTGGCCCCCTGCTACTTTCTGAACTATCATGTTCAAAGCTGTTGATTTAGGCTCCTGCTGGTAAACATGCTTTTTTATAAGCTCAACTCATCCATATTTCACACAAGAGACTTCATAAAAGAGACAGATTTATAATTTTCTGTCACTGAATTCAAGATTACCAATTATTTCTTTATTGAAATTTTTGCATCCTTTACTAGAATAGGTATTCATAGTTTTATAGGCCTTCTTTCTTCCCACTCACTCAATTGAGATTTATGGAGCCTAAGAGTTTTCTTTTGCAGCAACACAAAAACATTATACTTCCTCACTGTGCCTCCATCAATATAATCATTTCCAGAAACAAGCCACAAGTTTGAGAATTTATATGCTTTAATAAGTCTATATTCTTAGATTATATAATAATTTTGCATGAATGGAAAATAAGGATTTTCAAGGACAGAATATATAAGAATAAAGATCCCTTCATAGATTAATTGTAAATTAATATTTAACATATTAACTTTTCTCTATATACAAGCCAAGATTTAAAACTTTCCAGACCATATCAACAGTTTCAGAACACTAATTGTGTTGAAGTTTGCAAAAATAGCTGATAATTTCAACCCAATATTATAAGTGAACCTGCAAAAAATGAGAATAGGAAAGTTTATAAAAGGCGTTAGACCTTTTGAGCCTGAGATTTTTAAGGCCACTACCTACAAATGGATGAATGTCATATACTTCTACGGACACTATGCTCTGTCTTGTTGATAAGATTTGGTGTGGCCGAGTTGTAATTTGTGTGGAATTTGTGGAGGTGTTAGGCAAATTTTCTAAATTATTGTCTGAGAAATGGTTAAGACCTTAAGAAAAACTAACCAAAATATGTCTTAAAGATTCTGGCATTTCCTAGAAGGTTAAGAGTGATCCTATTCCATTCCACGTGGAGAGAGGAGTGGTGATCCAATGGAAGAGACTCAGGGGGATCTCACACTCTGGCTTTTGAAAATTAGAGAAAGGAGACCCCAGCTCAGTGTGGATGCAGCATGTGGCCCGAGGAACAGAGAGGAGGCTGGATTCCTTCCTTCTGGCCACCAGGCACCTCCCACATCCCTTGCACAACTACATGTCATAGCCCCTGAATAAGTCCCAGGCATTTCAACAGTGAGCGCTGAATAAACAGCGAGAGCCAAACACTGCTTCTTTCCAGACATTTCACCTAAAACTAGATCCCCTGGAAACACCTCAGCCATATATTCATCACTCAGACTTGGGACACTGCTCCATAACAGTTTGCAGAAATAGTAAATAAATAGAAGTAGGTGTCTATAAAAGCTAAGAGCCCAGGGTCATTTGGCTCGAATATTATGTGTCTAGCTAATACTGCTTAAATAAACTTATATAAACTCTATATGTATTTTCATAGTTTATATAAACTTCATATTGATCTTTACAAACCTGTGAGATTGACAGATTTCAATATTTTAATCCAAATTCTCACATTAAGAAACAGTAGTTCAGAGAGGTTAAGTGAGTTGCATGAAGTTACACATAAAGTTAGGTAGCATCACATGAAGAACTCACCTTCAGAAAGCAATCAACCAACCAACTAACCAACCAGTCAATCAATCAATCAATAAAGACACAGGAAGTCCTATTGAGATTCACATGAGAGAATCAGAAAAAAAATTTCATTTTGAGAAGATTTTATGAAATAATTATTTTTAGTTTTTGCTAAATATTAATGGAAGAGAATTCTTGGGTAATATGGAGAGGTCATTTAGTATTGTTTTTCTAGTTTTCTTTATTTTTCAAAATCTATAGCAACTCACATAAACTTTGCTATGTTTCCCAATTTGTTTGCTTGTGAATATGTGTTTGTGAGGATGTATGTATAATTTGATATTGGATACAAGAATAAATAGAACTCATTGAAGGATGTTCAAAATAGGATATAAGAATAAATATTTAAAAAGAGATATTTTAGACCTAGAGAGTTGGCTCAGCAGATAGAGCATCGACCTGTGGACTGAAGGGTCCCAAGTTCAGTTCCCGTCAAGGGCACATACCTGTGTTGCAGGCTTGATCCCCAGTGAGGTTGTGCAGTAGGCAGCCAATGAGTCTTTCTCATCATTGATATTTCTATCTCTCTCTCTCTCCCCCTTCCTCTCTCAAGTCAACACAAAAAAACTTAAAAAAGAATCATATTTTAGTGAAATTGCTAATAAAATTTAGTGTAAAAAGATTATTATTGTCCTAGAGTTTTTTTTATCATTTTCATAGATATGCAATTTTCCATAGGATACTTCTCAAGAAAAAAAAACCAACAATAAAAATAACAGTAGGATCACACATGTAAATAACTCTTCATTGTCACCTTTGTTCTCTTGTTTTTGTCCAGAATTTAAAAAAATAAAATGAAAATCTAGGGTTAAGTTAAGTGGCCTTTAAAACTACATATACTACATATTTTCCAAAGGTGTCTTGAAATACAAATGTTAAGTTTTGAGATTCTAGAGCTAGTACAAGAATTGTACATATTCTCTTTTATGAGTGATATAAATGTACTATATGTACTAACAAGTCACATTGCAAATGAGTTGGAATTTTTGTTTATCCTCAAGGGTATATTGCTTTTTTATTTTAAAAACATAAATATAACAAATTGCAGCATCAGAGGCCCTTTATAGAGTCAAATGTAGTGGTAGAAACTCCCAAGTTGCTATAATGTCAAAAACACAGTATAACTTGAAGGTAACAAAACAGAAAAGCAAGGCAAGAAAAGAAAGTGTATTTTATGTAAATTATTATGGCTTGCAGTATCCTAAAGAGGGCAAAAAAAAAACCTGTCAGATTGTAACATGCACACATTGTTTATAAACATACTAACAGTCAAGATCTGGGATTCACAAAACCTCTCCTGATCCATCTATTTTTTATCAGTACTTCAGTCTGTTATGCTAGAGTCTAAACAATACATTATAAAGAGGAGACATCTCATTAGTGAAGTTTTCGAGATTCATTTTGATCAGAATAAAATCAAGTAAACCTGCTTACATTTTCCAGGAGTGAACCACACCATATTGTAATCCAGCTTCACCAAATGCATTGATTATATACCTTGGTAGTGTGGGATACCTTTAAAGAAACAATTTGCAATTACTTTTAATAGTAGAAAAATGTTACATCTCAATTTGCATCTGTTTACATGGGTTAAGAATATGCAGCAATTTTTAAGAAGTGCTGAAATGATGTGAAATATGAAATGAACAATGAAAAAGAAATCTAGGTAGTAAGATGTTGAAATGTCAGTAAATTAAGAATTCCTTGGTTTCAGCTTTTTCAACTTTCTTTTTTGAGAAGAAACCTTCCTTTAATTTCTTTTTTTTTTTAAATAAGATTTAAGAAATCCTCCCAAGATTTCACAAACTCCTTTTGGTGGCTTTTCATAATGATGTCTGCTGGCTATTACATCAGGTGACTGTGAAATCTTCTTCCTAGAAGTCAGCTGAAATTATGCTCCTAGTCATCATACAGAATTTACCCTGAAAATAGAGCAAATAAATATGTATAGGATCAATTTTTACATTCAATTAAATATTTGCATTTTACTCAAAGAATGGGCATGAATGTTAAAATAGTCTTGTGAAGCACATTATACACATTTCTATAACATGCATTACTCTACCAGGGTTAAAATATTATCATTGTGCCTGATAGGCACTTGTGATAGCAGAGCATAGGAATGAAGAATTTATAGCATACACCCATTGGCTTAGTAAACACAATTGCATGCTTTTCAGAGGAAGGGAATGTGTGAATTCCTTAAATAGTATTGAAGAATTAAAATAGTCCCTCTTAAAATCTTAAAAGAATAACAAAACAAACAAACAAAAAACACAATACTAAGTAGTATGCTCTGAAATTATAACAAAATACTAATGTCAAAAATAATAACAGCAAACACCTATTTTGATTTAATAAATATCCCTATCATACTAAGCCACCACTTTAGGCCTCATTATCCCCATATTTTACAGAAGGCTGACCTGAGGCAAGCAATTTAGTAATTTTTAGGTGATAACTGAGCTAGGAAAACTTAAGATTTAGTCTTAAAAAAATTAGATCTATATAATAAAGAACTAATATGCAAATCATTGGTTCACCCTCGCACCCTCGAGCGGGGCCAGGGGAAGTGAGGCTGTAACCTCCACACTGTGGGGCTTGACAGAGGTGAGGCTGGCCAGGTATGGGTCTCACACAATTTTGAAGAGTGTGCAGGTTGGCAAGGACTTAACTCTGGGTCCCACAGCACACCCCAGACTCTGACAGGAGGGAGATTTTCATATACATTTCATAAATTTCTTTCATCTCTGACACTTCTATTATAAAAAAATGGCAAATAGCAATATTAAAATATTTCCTCTAATTAATTCCCTTTTAATGTACACAAATTTCATGCACCAGGCTACTAGTCAATTATAATACATAGCATTTGCCAATTTGAGACACTGGGCACTTTTCTAAGTGCTTTTTATGGATTGATTGATACATCTACCTTATTTGGTTGATTTGATTATGGTCTTCATTTTACAGAGGAGGAAACTGAGACAGTGATTAAAAAAAAACTTACCAAATGCCACACAGCTGGTAGATGGCAGCAGGAACATAAATGGAGCCATTCTAGCTTTGAAGTGTGTATTAACCACACTTGGGCTTAGATGCAGTTTTGTTAGCTTACTAGTAAATGGTTCGAACTTGACCTGATTCTGATAATTCTCAAATTCTTAACTTACAAACACTTAAAAATATTCAGTGTCACAGACCTCTTCATGCTATGCTTTCCTCTCTGAGAAGTATACTGGGATTCCCCATGGCCATCAGAATGGGGGCATCGTTCCCTTCCTTCACTTCATGGTCATAGTCACATGTGAGAGCAGAGCCTAGGAATGAAGAATTTATAGCAAACACTCACTGGCATATTTTCATCACTTTGTTATCTTATGACTTTGGGGAAAGTTTTTTTGTGTTTTTTTTTTTTTTGGGGGGGGGGGGGGCTTGCCTTTCATTGAAAGTTTTCTTTTAAGGTAGTTGTCTTTAGCCAAGGTATATACTTTTAGGCTATCTAATAGGTTGTCTCTTCAAGAGAGAAGTAGGAAATAAGTGGCATATGCAAAGATTACTATAAAGAGTGATAAAAGTACTTTCTATGCAAGAATCCTAAGAAATAAGCTATGGTTAAAGCAAGGAAAAAGGAACTCTATAAATTCAAGTGCTTACAGTGTCCCTCTAGACCTACTGCAGTTCTAGGATAGGCATTAGGGGCATCGGGATGCAGGCAAAGGATAAGGAGTATAGTTGGCAGGGCTCCGTAGGTGCGCCCTCACTGAGAAGCTATGAGCGCATGGTTGGAATATAGACTATTCTCTAATGCTTTACCACATAAGACAGGCCCAGGGAACATCATGAAGCCAACCAATTTATTTATTGCTGAGACTCATTTTTCCTAAGTGTGACCATATTTATCACAGCTGTAGGAACAAAATCTCCTAACTCTCTTGTATGTTTTGATCTCTGAAGTAAAGGCTAGAAGAAAGAAAACAGCTTTTTTATTTACACTAGTGTCTAAGTGTCACACTAAATGTCTTAAAACTTACCTTCAGAGCTCAATCTCTTTGTCTCTTGGTTGGTTTTCATCTACAACTTCCAGCTATAGTTGTTGAAATGCAATTTACAACTACCTTCCCAACTTCTAGTCTTGGTTCCTGATATAATCATGTCTCAAGACCCCAAAACCCTCTCCTCCCCCCTGAAATTCTACAACCTAGAGCACCTTTTAGATTCATTAAGGTAGAATACTAACTCTTTTATTGGCTGCCCAGATTTCACGGGCAGAGAGAGGTGTTTCACCAATGAATTTGTGAGTCCCCACATAAGAACAGCATTATGTGGCATGTCGACGACTATTGACACAGGCTTATTCACAGATATGAATTAATACTGTGTGTATTATTTAAAGCCTTGCCCACACTTTCAGGCACTAATGAAACCAGTGTTTAGATATAACCATTGAGATTTCCTATTACCATCATATTACTATTCATATGCTGACCTTAGTAACTAAGCCACTGTGGGGAGAGGAAGTATGTGGAGTTTGTGACTATTAAGGGCACAGAATAAGAAGAAATAATGTAAGGAGAAAGCCATGGTCCAATTTCCTTTCCAGGAGGATTTAACAGGTCTGTGGGAACTGGAGAAAACCTATACCTTGCAACAGTAAAACACCAAAATGCTGTTTGCCCACTTGGACTTCTTCCCTTCTGGTCCTGCTTTAAATCCATTGTTATAAGTACCGAAGGAAATATGAAAGTATTCTGCAAACATTAATAATAGGTCTTCATGCAATAGGACCTAGAGGAAAACAACTTCTGTTCCCACTTCTGTTTTCTTTTCCTTCTTCCATGAACTTTATCAGTCCACCCCCTAACTTTCTAGGGATTTTTTTCCAACTTGGCCACATATTTCTTCCCTGACAGTTGTTCATAGTCCTTTTATTCTTGGAGCAAAATTTGGTTTCCAGATCATTATCACAGTTCCTGTAGTGCTTGGTATCTGGCTTTTTTCATACAAGATTTTTGTAATCAAAATTTCTTGTTATTGGGTAGTTTTTTAAAAAAAATAAGTTGGTAGTTATCAGATAATTGCCAGATCTGTCAAAATTAATTTGCTTCCTGTGCTTATATAAGGGAAAAATAGCCATTTGAGCCAATGTCTGAAGAGGATATACTGGCAAATTCATTTAGACTAAGCCATTTATATCTCCAGAAAGGGATGGATTTTACTCCTTTTAAATAGATACATTCTTGATGCAAAGTCCCATTTTAGGTATAAATACATTCACTCAGATTAAAGGAGTCTCTGTAATTAATTTTGTCCTGTATAATGGAAAGGTACTCTACAATATGTTTTTCTACGCAAGATGAATTATTCACTCATTCTTTATATCCCAAAGTGATGCTTTTGATTTTGAAACCCAATTTGTCAATATCACTGAAATTATTCTATTGGCATTTTACCAGAATAAATTTCTTTTTTATTGATTTTAGAGAGAAGAAAAAGAGAGAAAGAGAGAAATATCTATGTGAAAGAGAAACATCAATCAGTTGCCACCTGCATGAACCCTGACAAGGGATTGAACCCATAGTCTAGTTATGTGCCCTGATTGGGAATTGAACCCACACCACCACCCTTTGTATACAGAATGATGCTCCAACCAACATTTCAGGGCTAGAAGAAATTTTAATATTACTTATTGCTTTAATCATTGTGCTATAACTATTGACTAACATTACCATCTTCTATTATCTGATCTGTTTGCAGTACAATTTAAATAGTGCCTGACCTGTAAATAAAGTTCATATATTCCATGTTAAATATTATCATCTCATTTAATGCTCTCAGTAGTAGAAAGTATCATCCTTCCAATCTAGAGATGAAAAGAAATTGAAGCTATGAAGTTAGATGACTTGTCAATAATGAAACAACTAGTAATTCACACAGATGAGACTTAATTGCAGACCTTCTGACTTTAAATGAAGCATATGGATGATTCCCCAAATTTTGAATATCTTTTCCATTTACTTGTCTTTGTACATCTGGCAAACGGCGGAAGAAAAACATGTAAAACTCATCACTAAAGTGTCCCTTAATGATAAAATGGAAAACTGAGGAGAAATAAAGATTTGTGTGTATACCAACAGGTTAGCATTATTTGATCTAAACTGTCAAATAAACCATTTGATCATAGCAAAGATTCCATAATTCCCATATCCTACCTGATCACTTCATCTAGAAACAAATTAATTCAGTGATCACAATAAAGTCTCAATGCTTAAGCAAACTGAAGAATGAAAGAGGGAAATTGTGGTGACATCTGCTTTAGCAATGGGGGGTACAGATAACTCATATTCAAATCACAGTACATTGGGATTCAATGCTTTAGGGATATTACAATCTAAAAATACTACTAGGTCAAATATATACTCTGCAAGCTTAGTGAAACATCCCATAAGAAACTAAAATGGTAACAATTAAGCTAACCTAAAAATTAATTTATAATTAAAAGCAAGGATAACAGCAATTAAAGTCCTGGCCAACTCAACACATCTGGTTCATCTACAACAAATTATATTTCCTTAAAACTGAGGAAATATTGCCAAGCATTGTCAACACTTCTGAGTATAAAACTAAATTAGTCTTCAGTATGCTCCAGCAAATTGATACTTTGGGTATATAAATAACAAGTGTTAATATCATCCCTTCCTAGTAAAACAGAAGAAAACAAAAACCTCTCAGTTATAAAGATTTTTAAAATGATAAGGTAGATCAATGAAATTAAGCCTTATTTTTATAAGAATTAAAAAGACCACCTGTGTACGTGTCTCTTGCATGGATTTTTGTAGTAGCTTCCTACCTGGTCTCTCTGCTATTCCCCTTGACCTTGAAAACCTACTTTCAATAAGGCTGCCCAATAATGCTTTGAAGAATAAGTCATGCTGTATCACTTTTCTGTTCAAAAATTTGGATGGCTTTTTACTTCCCTTAAAGTAGCATGCAAAGCCCTTACCATGTACTTCTAGGTCCTACCAAAGGGTTCCCAGGACTTCCCTGATATCATCTTCTCCTTGTATATGTTGGCTTTTGTATTGCTCCTTACAGGAATGAGGAAGTCTATTGCTCCTGGGCTTTTTCACTACACATTCCCTCCCTGTGAAACATTTACTTTTCCTCTTTCAGGTCTTTGTTCAGATGTCATCTTCTCAGTGACACCTTTTCTAACCATGTATTTGAAAACTGTAGTCCTCAACCCAACAAACTTCTTTCCTTAAGTTTCCTCTGTAATAGCACTTATCACCACTATTTTGTTTCTGAACTCCGTCCATTGGAATAGAATGTAAACTCCATTATAGGCCTTTTATTTTCTTTTGGTCTGTTTTATTCACACCTATAATCCTAGTTCTTACATAGTCCCTAGTACATAAAAGCCAATATATATTTGTTTTAAAAAGAAATACATTAAATAGCAATGAAATACTATGGCCTATATTAGAGTGGATAAAATCCAAACCCTGACATGATAACACCAAATATTGACAAAGATGTAAAGCAACAAGAACTATCATTTATTGTTTGTGAGAATGCAAATAATATATCTGCCTTGGAAGATAGTTTGGCACTTTTATACAAAGCTAATCACAATCGTACAATATGAACCAGAAATTACACTTTTACCCAATGAGTTGAAAATATGTCCACACAAAACCTGCACATAAATGTTTATAGCAGATTTAGTCTAGATCCCTAAAAATCTAGGACCAACCACAATATCCTTCAATAGGTGAATGAATAAACCAACTGGAGTACAACCATGCAATGAAATATTATTCAGTGATAAAAGAGAAATGAGTTAGCAAGTCACAGAAAGTCATGGAGCAACCTTAAGTAAATCTTGCTAGTGAAAGAAGCAAGTCTGAAAAGGCTACATACTATATGATTTCAATTATTAGAGATTCTGGAAAAGGCAAAATAATAGAGACAATAAAAATATCAGTGGCTTTGGGATAGAGAGGACAGGATGAATAGGTGAAACACAGGGGATTTTTAGGCTAGTGAAACTATTCTGTATGAGACTGTATTGGTGAATACATGAAATTATGCATTTGTCAAAATTTGTAGAACTGTGTAACACAAAAAGTGAAACATTATATATGTTTCAGACTTTAACAGCAATGTTTATCAAAATGATAACAAATGTACCACACTAGGACAATATATTAACTAATGCACTAATACAAGATATTAACAATAGGGGAATTGGAGGTAGGGAGTACATGGGTACTCTGTACTTCTTACTAATTTGGTAGTAGATAAGTCTATTAACTATTCTAATCCTCACAAAATGGTTCGGTGAAGTTTCAGTTCTTATTTCCATTGTGAAGATGGAGAAACTGGCTTCCCCAGATATGTGAGTTTTGTCCAATTTCACACAGCTAGCTCTTGGTAGCTGCAGGTGTGGAGCCCAGGATGGGTTCTCCCCAGAAGCAGCACTCTCGATTTTACTTTCACCAAAGTCACCTATATATATAAAAAGCTAAGTAATTGGCCGTCTGACTGTCTGACTGACTGACCAGCTGGTACATATGATGTGCACTAGCAATTTAAAAATAAACATTGACTCATGCATGTGAGATACATATAAAGCTCTCACTGTTGCCAATTGCATGCATGTTTTAATTTTTAAATACTATATTATATATATATATACACACATATATATGTATATATATATACTATTTTGACATATATATAGTTATCTGCAGTAAAGTAATTACCGCATGAATTTTTCTTCTAATTAATTTACTTTCAAGTGCACAAATCTGTGCACCAGGCCACTAGTTAAATATAAAAGAGAAATTGGGTGATAAAAGTGCTATAATAAAACACACAGGCCTAAGTATATTTCCTATCATGCATACAGAGGTGGCCCTTGCCTTGTGGTCAGAGTGGAAATATTTGTAGTTGTAGTGAAGAAAATTACTATTCAAGAAGGAAGCCTGATAGTTTGAGGGTTTTGTTTGTTGTATTTGTTTATTATCTTTGCTGTTGCCTTTAAAAACAATTTAATCTCTGTTGACATACACACCATTTGGTGATAAATATGAATATTTTCTACATTGCTGCATAGATCTCAATACAATGGTATTGAAATTTACGGACACATCTTTTCTACTTCACTTTTTGATCCATCTGAGAGACTGCTATGTGTATACTATAGAAGGAAGGATGGATTGCCTAATTTTGTAAAGGATTTTTTAAATATACATAAAACTAGAGCTATGGCAGGGCACATCATAGTTTCTAAATATCCTATCTAATAAAATTGTAATACGCAGATTGACCATCACTCCAACACACAAGAGGGCTGCCCCCATGTGGTCAAAGATCCCGCCCCCATGTGGACACAAGATGGCCACCACAAGATGGCCAGCAGGGGAGGGTCATTGGGAGGTTCCAGGCCTGCAAGTGAGGGCAGTTGTGGGCGATCAAGCCTGCAGGGGAGGGCAGTTAAGGGTGACCAGGCTGGCAGAGGAGGGAATTTGGGGGCAAACAGGTGGGCAGGGGAGCAGTTAGACATTAATTGGGCTGGCAGGGTAGTGGTTAGGGGGTGATCAGGCTGGCAGGCAGAAGAGGTTAGGGGCAATCAGAGAGGCAGGCAGGTAAGCAGTTTGGAGCCAGCAGTCCTGGATTGTAAGAGGGATGTCTGACTGCCCATTTAGTGGGACATTCCTCGAGGGGTCCCAGATTGGAGAGGGTGTAGGCTGGGCTGAGGGACATGCCCGCCCTTGTGCACAAATTTTGTGCACTGGGCCTCTAGTTCTATTATAATGACAATACTTCTCAATGTTTGGATTTTCAAAATGACCTTTCCCCACACTGACAGAAATAGAAACTTCGCCCATTTTTGCCTTTGGCAGTAATAAAACAACCATAATATTCACCCCCTTTCCAGATTCCACAGACCATAATAGAATATCATCAAAACTTCTTCCCAAATTATAATGCCCATCCAATTAACCTTAAATACATTTTAAGAAAAATCATAGTAGAAAAATAATTACATGGTTGTCAAAATGCATGACTCATCAGGTACAATAGAAGTCTGTAAAATAATTTCTATCAAAAGATTAACATTAGAGGAGGAACCAAGATGGCAGCATAGGTAAACACCTATTGTGCTGCCCCGCACAACAATTCCAAAACTACAACATAACAACAAGACAAACATCATCCAGAATCACCGGAAGGCTGGCTGAGTGAAAATTTCACAAATAAAAGTAAAGGTGGGACACTGAGACTCAGAAGACCAGTGGAGCACAGCCTTGAAGATATGCTCGGAGCCAGAGGTTGGGAGCCTTGGGGCGCATGCGGGCTGTAGAGCTGGCAGCAGCAATCCCAGCTGGATTTCTCCAACTGGGAGGGCAGAGATGCCCCACTGCACAGATTCTCCAGTGCCAGGAGAGATCCGAGGTCCAGGGTATGCACCCTAAAAGCCAGCCGTGGCAGAGGTCTCCTACTCTGAGGAGAATCCAGTAGCTTGGAACAGCAGTTTGTGTGCATAAAGTGTGTGACAGCACAGACATGCGAATTGCTCCCTGGCGACTTGCCTCCTGGTTCGGGAGACCACCGGACTGCTTTGTTTTACAACCCTGGGCGAAACTTTGGATGTGCAGACTCATTTGGGGAGCGGCAGACTTGTCTGGCAAGGGGTAGAGACTAGCGGCGGCTTTCTCTTGGAGGTGCCTGCAGCCATTACCACCCAACACAGAGACCCACATGCTGCATAGGGCGTAGCTGACTCTGACGCTGCCTACTCAGGTCAGAGACTCTGCCCATCCAACCTGAACAGTTTCCTTGCACAGCCAATTGGCCTGGAGGTCAAATCCTCCTAGGGCTAACAACAACAAACTGGGCTTAAATTCAAAAATACTGTACAACCCATAAAGGATTGCAATAAGAGTATCCACCTCAGGTAACTGGGGAGGCTGAGCCACTGTCCCTTAGAGGACATCTGCCTCATAAAGCAGCCACCATGTGGAGACATGGAAAGAAATCAGGTGTGAAAGAAATGGAGGAAAAAGACGACTAGATATGGAGTTCAAAACCACGGTTATAAGGCTTTTCAAGAGGCTCCTAGAAAAGGCCAATGAACTTAATGAGAACTATAAGGAAATGAACAAGACTAAAGAGGAAATAAACAAGACTTATGAGGAAATGACTGAGACCTACAAGAAAATGAATGAGACTTATGAGGAAATGAATGAGACCTACAAGGAAATGAACAAGACCTACAAGGATATGAATGAGACCTTCAGGGATATGAAAAAGGACCAACTAGAAATCAAGCATACACTGACTGAAATAGAAAATATTGCACAAAGTCTTAAAAGCAGTCTAGAGGGCCGCAAGAACCAAGTCAAAGATTTGAAATACAGAGAATCAAAATCCACTCAGCTGGAAAAGCAAGAAACAAAAAGAATCCAGATAATTGAAGATAGTGTAAGGGGCCTCTGGGACAACCTCAAGCATGCCAACATCCAAAATATGGGGTGCCAGAAAAAGAGAGAGAGCAAGGTAATGAAAACCTACTTGAAGAAATAGTGACTGAAAACTTCCCCCACCTGGTGAAAGAAACTGACTTAAAAGCCCAAGAAGTACATAGAACCCCAAAATATAGGATTCTAAAGAGGACCACACCAAGACACATCATAATTAAAATGCCAAGAGCAAAAGATAAAGAGAGAATATTAAAAGCAGCAAGATAAAAACAGTTAGTTACCTATAAGGGAGCACCCATATGATTGTTAGCGGATTTCTCAACAGAAACTACGAAGACAGATGGGAGTGGCAAGAAATATTCAAAGTGATGAATAGCAAGAATCTACAACCAAGATTACTCTACCCAGCAAAGCTATCATTCAGAATTGAAGATCAGATAAAGTGCTTCGCAGATAAGAAAAAGCTAAAGTAGTTCATCACCACCAAACCAATATTACATGAAATGCTGAAAGATATTCTAGGAAGAGGAAGAAGAAAAAGGTAAAAATATAAATTATGAACAACAAATACAAATCTATCAACAAATGAATCTAAAAATCAAGTGAATTAATAATCTGATAAACAGGATAAACTGGTGAATATAACAGAATCATGGACATAGAGAGTGAATGGACTGAAAATTCTTGGGGAGAAAAGGGGTGTGGGAAATACAGCAAGAGACTACACAAAAATCTTGCAACAATGGGAGAGGACAGTGGGGAGGGGGAGGTGAGGGTCGAGGGTGGGATGGGTACAGGGTTGAGGGGAGCTATAGAGGGATAAAAAAGGGGGAACAATGTAATTAATAAAATGAACAATAAAGATAAAATATAAAATAAAATAAAATAAAATAAAGAAATTGTGACAAGGCTGAAAAAAAGAGATTAACATTGGTTTATGCTTACTTGCATGCATACAAGAACAATAAAATTTAAATAAAATAAATAAGTACTTACTCTTTGTAAAAAAAATTTAATATATACCATGTTGCACTAATGAAACATATTGTAAGACATATAAAAATAAATAAGTGGAAAAAATAGTAAATAGACAATACATGTAAAATACAAAGCCAAATGAACTGAAAAAGTAAAAAATACATTAAGTACAATAAATAAATACATCCACTTTCTGTATTTAACATGAGAATGTATCCTACCATATAGAAGTTATTCTTGCCAAATACTTGTTCAAGAAATAAGAGCGAAAATAAAATGATTTTCTTACATCTTTATGGTGTCACAAGGTTATTCTCTGAATGGGTTTCTGCTGTATCCCCTTACTAAAAGTCAAAGCCTGCATAGGTACAGCAGCTGTTAAGCAATAGCAAAAACCTGTCACACATACAGAAATGGCGAGAAGTGTCAAAGAAAGAGGGGGAGGGGAAAGCCACTTGAGAGATAAGCAATAGCTCTGCTTACAGAGTAATTTATGGTAATATCAGAAAGCTTTTGATAAAATTCACACATATTCCAGGGCAGGACATTGGCGAAGATAAAGGACTCAAAGAGATAAAGGAACATTAAACCATTTATAAGAGGAGGAAGTATTTTGTGAAAAAAAAATTGGCAATTGGTTTTGATAGTCATAACAATTTATGTAATGTCTGTTTGTGTTAGGCACTTGTTGTCTATAAAAGTGGCAGCCTAACATTTCCCCAATTGCTACAAAAAGTCATTTTTGAGAACAATAAATATGTGGGTACTTTACAAAACGATTGTAACACAACCTTCATTAATGTTTGTGTGCTCAATTCCTGTCATTTGAATAGTTATACCTTTTAAACCCTTATCTTTATTTCATCTGATAGTAAATCAATTTTCTAAAAAAAGAATTTTGCCCTTGAGGTATTCTAATGAAAAAGCAATTTAAAATATATTTTTAATAAGTACAAAAATGTACTTTCCTACAAAATATGCAGTTAATAAAGAAGGAAATATTCACATGAGTTGCTACTTCTTCTCTTGTTATCTGAAAAATAATGAGCCTTAATTTACATTTTTCTTCATCAACCCCTGAAGTCCTTATTAAAGTCAAAGTTTGAATATAATATATTTGCTATTCTACAGAATTTTGTATTTTGAATATAAAGTGCTATTTGATGCTCTGATTTCACTTTCTAAATTGGAAAATAGAAATTGGCATCAATGAAGAGTTTTTAAATGATCACACAAGTGATCATTTCTAATAAAGTGGCTCTGCCTTCCTCTGAATTTCACTGTTTCCTTGGCTTCTCCTTACTCATTGGATTTCTCAACTCAGTTTCTGACCACAGCGTTATGAATATCTTCCCTTTAGGGAACATAAAAAGTTCTCATCCAATAAAAGCACATTATGAGAACTCTGTTACTTGTTTTTAAAGAACACTAACAGGAAAATTTGGAGGAAAAAAATGCCAGTCTTGTCTCTGTTCTCCCTAACAAATTTCTCCTGGGGACAAAGCTTTAATGAGGAGTTCTGTAAAATTCTTAAACAATATGTGTCACTGACCGGAATGGCTGGCCCTTTCAAGCTGGCTGCTGCTATTCAATAGAGATCGTATCAGAATATGAAGTAACTGGTTTAAGTTTCTCCAGTATTTTGAGGAAATATTTTGTGAGAGTGGGAAGCATACTTTAATGCCATTCACATGTTTCCCTGAGAATGAAAGCGGATCTGCAAGGGCGTTGAAAGTATTACAGTCTAATTTCATTGCAATTTGGGGGGGGGGGGGGGCGAGGAGTGAGGCTGGGAGAACCTGGAGTTTGGTGAAGGCTCAAGAACACAGAAGTGAACAGAGTTGACCCATTGGAAAATCAGTAAGTGCTGGAACCAGCTCTGAAAGGCTCATGTTTTGAGCCTTTACAGCCATCGCAGCTTTCTTGAAAATTTACACTGTCGTTTTATTTATAGCAGATGTCTTTTAAAGCAAACATTTTTACTTGATACTATACAAATCTTACGTAAAATTGCAAACATAATGTGGAGTTTTGATCATGCTGCAGAAATCTACTGTATTTTCTATAATGGATTATGAGCAAGGGGGGAAAACTGATACTGATCTAAGGCTGAAGGATAAAGGGTAATCAAAACAAGGCTTCTGCAGATGCTTTTATAAAACTTGTTTTAAAAGAAAAGGCAAAGGTTGAGACTGGATTAAACCAACTAAATTAAATCATCTTGTATTCAAAATACATTCCACACTTCAGAATGAAATGACCAGAAGCCAGCATGAATCTTAAGAAAAGCATTGAGTTGCTTGGACGATTCCACTGTCTGGGCTACCCAAAACAAAAAGGGAAAAAAAAATGGTCAGGTTTTCCTTGGATTTTCCTAAGTAAAACATGCATTTGCTTCTTATGTAGATCCAATGACAAAGAACATCTAACTGTGCATTTTGTTTTTCCAGTGAGTCTTCTTTGGAGTTTTCTGGTTCCGAATTCTGAGTGTAATGACTTAAATATATGCTCTGTAGATGCTCAGTAATTGCTGAACTGTTTGATAAAGAACTGGTAGTATCTGAAATTCACCTCTTAAGATAAAAATATAATGTGCAATTGAAGGAGAAAATAAATTCTGCTCAGAAAGTCACACCAAAAAAATATATATAAAAATAGGAAGAAAACTAGAGATATTATGATTTCACAAAAATGAATGTCAGCAACTTTAATTCTCCAAGTCATAGCTGAGTCAGCTACAAATACTTACTACTATATTTGCTTTTCTAATTAGCACAACTTAAAAATGGTGTATTATATAAATTTTTGTAATTGAAATCTATTTAAGTAAAAGCTATATTTCTGAGAATTCTCTGTTCATTATGCATGGTTTGTAACAATACACATTTCAAAAAGGAAGTCATTAAAGTAATGTGGCTGTTATGTTTTCACAGACCTTTGGGAGAGTTTAACCAATGAAACAGCATAATCTCTCTGGACTTTAAAAACACAAGTCCATGACAAGGACATGAGATTGATGGAATTTGTAATCATATATGTTTTACTTATGGAATAAATTTATCATTTCAAGGACATTATTCAAAATGACCCCACTGAGTTACAATGTGTGGATTCCTATGCTATTTTGTATGGGTGTCTGCAGAATTTTTTTTTATTTTTTTAATCTAACTAGTGGCATTTCAGTGGGTTACTTGCTATTATAATTCTGTTCACAGATTAGGGTTAAAGTATCTCTAACTTTTATAAATTATTATGTGGCACCTCTGGCCTAGCTTTTACTGTAAATAAAACCTATGACAAATTTTCTATATGACAGAACATGATTTCATAGTAAATTCTGATGATAGAGGCATATTCCTCTGTACTTTTCAATGTTTCAGAAATAGCAACAATGGGCAATACCTCCTCTTTCGTTACATCAATGAAATATCAAAATCTCCTTCATCTTTATTGGCCCAGAGCTTTGGTAAATATTTCTTAGAAAGAACTGAAAAACAGTGCAAAAATTTCAGAATTCAGCTCACCTCTCACCTTGATGGTCTAAACAGACAAAACATTCAACTGGTTAGACATAATGAGAAGCAGAATGAGGAAGCCACAAAGGAGCCCAGACACTGAGTGTTGCCATGAAGGTGTACAAAAGCTCAAGCAAAAGTTTCTCACATATAAGTGTCAGGATAATGGCAGGTCCCTCTGACAGTCATTTAAAAGAAAGAATAAAGTCTATTATAGTAACTTTATGGAGTTATAAAAGCACTTGAGTTTTCAGGGAACCACAGACTTATAAAATGTTTCTGACATTCCATCAGAAAAATGGTATTATGACATTGTCATAATACATAATCATATAGTCAAGGAATGATTGGAAGTAAATCCATAATAGCAGGTTTAAAAAAATAAAGTTCACATTGCATTCCAGACATGTTTTTTTCTCCCTTCTTCCCCTAGATTAAATGATCAAGAGAAAGATAGAGCAATATGTTGTTTCTCCTAATCTCTTTTGCAGACAACCTCTTACAAATTTGAAAATTCTGGTTGGTCCATATTGTTTTGCAGATTTTGGATTGTGAAGGGCTCAAATCACCTTGCATGAAGATCTAAACTATCTCATATTTTACTGAGCACCTTTCCAAAAGTACCTTCTGCTAGTTTCCTTACAGCTATGTCAAGGCCTGCATGGATTCTTTAAGATTGTTGAGGATCTGCTGGACTTAACTCTTCATTCATTGCCTTTTCTGCACATCACTAGAGACTGCCCTAGACTATTTAGGGAATAGACCTTTAATCGTAAGATTGCCTAAAACCAGACACAAGTTTAACATACGGAGTAGCCAAAGTCACATAAATATGCCTTTATACCACTACCCCCCAAAGAAACATATGGCTTTACTTTTATTTAATTTATTTAGTCTTTTAATTTACTTTGTTAAATCCTTGCCCATTGCCTAAGCCTTTGGGCACATATCCATAATAATAATTTTAAAAACATTGTTGAGTATAAATAATATATATTAATTCTGTCTATTAAGATTCTCAGAAAAAAAAAGTCCATCAAAATGACTTATTTTATAGTCAGAAATCTCAATTGAAAATCTATTAGCAAAATAATTCTATTAAGTTGTATGATATTTCTAACATTAATTACATTTATATCCAGCTCTATAATGTAATGAGTTTGTAACATTAATTTGGATTTTAATTTAAGAAGAGAGTTTGTAAGTGTGCCTCAAGTTTTAGTGTTTAATGGTTTTTCCACATTTAGACCATGTCCACACATTGAGACTTTTTCCATTTTTCTAGTTAAATCACAGGACATTTCAAACCTTATTTATATGATTCTTTATTCTGAGTTGACCAACTTATTGCTTTGGGGTAGTAAAAACCAAAAATACAAACAAACAAACAAACAAAAACCTCAGTAAGATAGACAAACTGAAAATTACTACAGAATAGTGTTTCATTTTGGCCATGTACTGTTCATTTTTGGCCATATGACCAGTAAACTATTTTCACAGATATTGGAACTGAAGTTTCCTATGGCTAAAGATAGAGAAATTCAATAATCTGATTTTAAAATGGAGTATGTCTTGCCTGATATTAGTTAACAAGGCCAACTAAGATGTCTAGACTGAGTCAGCACTAAGTTGATTCTTTCCCACAGCCAACAAGCTTTACATCTGGTCATTTCAAGCAAGGAAGTAAACTGGCTACCAGGTTACCTGGATCTCAATCTCAGCTGCTCTCTAGGAAGCCACATACCTCTCTGTGATTTTTGTTTCTTCATTTATAAGGCAAAGATTGATAATGAAGTAAAGTGATAGATGTACAGTGCTTAGAACAGAGGTCTCACAAAAATAATAAATAAATGTTGGCTGTAATAATAAATATTATTTTTATTCAACCTAATACTATTATTTAAACTTTTTTACTTTTAACATATTACACTCCTTTCCTGAAATAATCTCCTTGTTCTGTCTTATCTTTGTAAATTTAATACTGTCTTCATGGCTAAGCTGAGCATTGGTCCAAGGTGATTTCTTTCTTCTTAAAATTCATACTGACTCCTTTTTAAAAAAATTAAGTTCTTTATAGTTTAATGTATTACATAAGTCTCCTTTTCCCCCCATTGACCTTTCCCCAGCTGCTATCAACCCCCAACATATTCCCTCACATACACACCCATCTGTGTCCATTGGTTATTCCCATATGCATGAATAAGAGTTCTTTAGTTGATCTCTTACCTCCTCACCCCTCACGTTCCCTCATAGGTTGAACAGTCTATTCCATGCTCCATTGATTCTGGTTCTGTTTTTGTTCATCGGTTTATGTTGTTCGTTATATTCCACAAATGAGTGAGATCATGTGATATTTATCTTTCTCTGACTAGTTTATTTCACTTAGCATAATGCTCTCCAGGTCTATCCATGCTGTTGCAAATTGTATAAGTTCCTTCTTTTTTACAGCAGCATAGTATTCCACTGTGTAGATGTACTACAGTTTTCTAACCCACTCATCTGCTGATGGGCTCTTAGGCTGTTACTGTTTATCTCAAATCACAGTATAAGATATGTTGTTATCCAAATATTTCTTACATTCACACACACAGAGAGACACACACAAAAGTACATACAAGTTGCTTTAAGGTGGGAACACTTTCTATATTTCTTGTGCCTATATTTGACATGTAATACATACTCTACAAACATATCATAATTAATGCTGCACAAAGTCCAAAGAATTAACTAGTTCCTATTTATGACATCTTTATTTTTTCCTGGTCAAGTTAGACAACCATAGTGTTTCAACATAGATCTGATTCTGGTTTTGCTTAAATGATGACCCTATATCTACCATTAAATTATAAAACATATTATTACACAATAAAATACTTTAGATTGAGTCCAACAAAGTCCAAGATTGCACGTATTTTCCAAAAGAAGTTATATGCCTTGATGTTTCATTGCAGAGTATAAATATAGATTCTTGAATATGTCTGTCAGGCCACTTCAATTCCCTGGAGAGATATGTTTACTATGACTAACACAAGAAAAGAAAGGTAACAACATTGGTCATAGTGTTTATATACTTGCGATTCTCATTGTCAACAATGGGAGTTTCAAGTATTAAGATTTATAGGTGGATTTCATTTGATACCATTAAGTAAGTGTCTTGTAGAAAGGAAGGTAGTCAAATTATTAAATACCTACAAGATGATTTCTTTTTTTTTTTAATATATTTTATTGATTTTTTACAGAGCGGAAGGGAGAGGGATAGAAAGTCAGAAACATCGATGAGAGAGGGACATCGATCAGCTGCCTCTTGCACGCCCCCTACTGGGGATGTGCCCGCAGCCAAGGTACATGCCCTTGCCGGAATCGAAACCGGGACCCCGCAGTCCGACGCTCTATCCACTGAGCCAAACCGGTCTCGGCTACAAGATGATTTCTTAAAAAAAATAATAATAATTGCCTCCTATTAGTAAAAATATCTGCTTATATATTAAAATGAACTCCCCCCCACATCTAATTTTACTGCTTCTTTTGTTACTTTGCTGAAAACATAGCTCTTACCTAGTTATCATTCCTTCCATCTCTTAATAAGCCAGAGTTCTTTAATTTGTTCACTGTGTCATAAAATATTCAATAAATTCTAATTTGCATTTCAAATTCGGCTTTTGTTTTTAGGACACCACATTCAATGACAATTATGTCATTAATCTTTTTAGCACTGACAATGGGAAGCAAAGCTCAAATTCATTCTACGTGAAGCCTAAGAATAGAAGGTTATCTAATATTCCTCTTTATCAGTGATAGTTGAATTTGTGGGAGGTGAAATCTTCATTTCATTGTTATTAATCACTATGTGCTCATTTAAGCCTTTTGTTTTCATTAGTAATTTCTTATCTCCTCCTTTCATTAAGAAATGTTTATTTTGTTTTTGCTACAAAAAAGGATACTTTTCAGTGTTATAGAACATAGTAACATTTGTGTTATTTTGTTCTTGTAGAAATATTACTAGAGGAAATTATTTCCATAGGATTTGGGGAAGGTATTCTTACACTTTGTTTTTATTATTATTTAAACAACTGAAATGACCAAAAATTTTTAAGTACTCATATACCAGTGTATGTGTGTTAGTCCTTGTATGTACGTAAATGACATATATAAACTGATATTTAGTGCCATGGATAAAGATAAATCTAGCTTTTACATAAATATTCCATAAAGTAATTATTGCTATGTAATTTTTCCTCTATGTTCTCTACAATTTTTACTCTACTTTCAAAGACAGTTACAGCTAATTATATTCTATATAATTTTTCTTCTACTTTAATAACTTGTTACAGAACCAATTATATTGCAGGAACTATACACAGTTACAAAAATTATATTTCTGGAAATTAATAAATATTGCTGACTGTGTAGAGAAATAAACAAAAATTTATTAAAAAGTCATTATAATGATTTAGTATCCAATCTAATAAAAGAGTAATATGCAAATTGACCATACCTTTGCTACACCCACAAGCCATGCCCACCAGTTACACCCACCAGCCAATCAGGAGCAGGGATGGGGCCAAGGAGGCTGGGGCTATGGGGGAGTTGGGCCAAGGCAACCAGGGCAGTGGGGGATGAGGCCAAGGCCACCAGGGCCTGGAGGAGCTGAGCAGGACCGAGGTGGCCAGGGCTGGGCGGGGGCTGGCCAAAGGTGCCAGAGCTGTGGGGGGTGGGGTCAACATAGCCATCGTGTGCTGGGCGGGGGAGGGGGGTGAGGCCCATGCTAGCCAGGCTTGAGCTGCCTGGGACGAAGGCCCACGCCAGGGAGGGGGAAAGGATATGTGGCTGGGACAGAGCCAGCCATGGGCCCTATTGCAGGGCGATGGCTGGGTGACCTGGCGAGGCTTTAGGCCTTGGGCAGGCTGTGGTGAGTGGTTAGTAGGACATCCCCTGAGGGCTCCCAGTATGTGTGAGGGGGCAGGTTGGGCTGACTACAAAATATTGTGAGGTACATACAATATAGTTGAAAAATAAAAACTAAAGAGAAAAATATTTAAAGAAATATAAATTTTTAAACTATTAATTTATGTTATATGTAAGCAAAATTATTTATGTGTAATGATTTTCAAGTATAACATTTTCTGATATTTTAGTTTATCAAATTATTTGAAATCATATTTTATTTAAATCACAAATTTAAGATGTTTGAGTTATCTAAACAAGTTATTAACAATAATTATTTTTAAACTTTAAATTTTCAAAAAGTTATATATTTGCAATAAAAGCTTATCTTAGAAAGCATAAAAGTAAGATTGAATTGTGAAGTATAGACAGATCACAAAAACAAAAAGTATAAGTGTGTTTATGTATTTTTAAATCAATATATCTGCTTTGACTGCATGAACCTTCTAGTTAACACAAACTACTATTATATTGTTTCAAGGATAAAATGGTTAATCAATAAACACTTGTTAAATTATATTAAAGGGGGAAACATCAATCAATTATTTAATATTTTATGACCAAGAAATTATATTATTATTAGAGGCCTGATGTACAAAATTCATGGGGGTGGGAGGGTGGCATTTCCTCAACCTAGCCTGCACCCTCTCCAGTTGGGGACCCCTTGGGAGATGTCCAACCACCAGTTTAGGTGCAATCCCACTAAACCAGTGGTCAGACATTCCTCTTGCAATCTGGGACTGCTGGCTTCTAACTGCTCACCTGCCTGCCTGCCTGATCGCCCTGACTACTTCTGCCTGCCTGCCTGATTACCCTTAAGTGCCCTCCCCGGCCAGCCTGATCTCACCCCCAACTGCCCTCCCATGTCAGCCTGATGTTACCCCCAATGGCCTTCCCCTGCTCTCCTGATGTCACCCCTAACTATCTTCCCTGCTATCCTGATCACTCCTAACTGCCTTTGCCTGCTCATCACCCCTAAGTGCCTTCCCTGCCAGCCTGATCTCACTCCCAACTGCCCTCCCCTGTAGCCTGATCACCCCTAACAGCCTCTGCCTCTGCCCCCACCACCATGGCTTTGTTTGAAAGGAAATCAGACATCCAGAAGCTGACTGGTCAACACAGTCTAATTAACAATTACCTTGTTAGTAGTATAGATAGATCATATAGAATAGGATTGCTTAAATGGGGGGGGTAGCCTTTTTCAGCAAGAAGAGATGGTCTTGGAAGACAAAAATACATAATCCTTATATCTGGACTGATAGCCAGCCATATGCACTATACTGCCAAACTGGTCATTAAAAAATTGATCTGCTTTTTAACATCTTATACCAAACAGCTGTTGCCCTAAAACCCCTCTTCAGCTCCCACCTTAGGTTCTGCCTTCACGGTTAACCCAGATTAGGTTCTGATTGGTCAGTTTCTATGCCAGTCAGCATCAAAAGCTCCGCCTCCTAGGCAGCCATTGGCTCCTGGCACTTCACCAGATTTTCTTTTAATTGGTCAGTTTTTATGCCAGTCAGCATCTCTGGGCCTATCTCTGGGCCTGATCAAAGAGGCGAGGCTGATCAGCAGCCTGCAAGAAGGCCGGGAGAGAAACAGAGGTGTGGCTGCTGACAAAGCCAGGAAAGAAAGCGAAAGGCAAGGGCTGACCAACAGCTGCCACAGAGGATGCAGCTCTCTCTGCAGGCCTCTCTCTGTGCCTGATTCACAGCCCTCTTGGTGGTCAGCTCCCCACGGCAACCCAGCACTGATTTCTGGTGTTCAGTCAATCAAGCCTTGGTCATTACAGACCCTAGCTCTTTGTATAAATAGATAACAGAAAATCTTGTAAAATTAGCCGAAATAATTGTTTGATTTGACCATCATTTTTTATTCTCTTCTAGAGGCCCAGTACATGAATTCATGCACTTGTGTAACCCCTGGCCTGGCATGCAGGGTTGAGCTCTTTGACATTGTGAGTGGATTGTGACAGGGCACAGGCCAGGCTAATGGACCTGACCAGTGCATGATTGGGCAGGGGAGGGATCTGGGAAGTTGGCCAGCTGGGAAGGGACTGCAGGAGGGTTCCTGGGCAAGTCCAGCCCATCTCACTCAGTCCTGATTGGCTGGACCCCAGCAGCAAGCTAAACCTGCCAGTTGGAATGTCTGTCCCCTGGTGGTCAGTGCACATTATAGTGAGCAGTTGAGCAGCCTTAGCATATCATTAGCATATTATGCTTTGATTGGTTGAATGGCCGAAGGGATGAATGGACATTTAGCATATTAAGCTTTTATTATATAGAATATGTGTGTATGTGTGTGGACACAAATTCAAAATATTATAAAAAATATAAAGAAATCCAAATAAAAACAAAATCTACAATGCAATGGGGATGTAGTCAGATAAATTGAGGGTAAAATACTTGCTCAAGTTAAGGACTGCATAAATACTTAGAAAGTTAGAAAGTAAATAAGAAAATTTTTTTAAAGTGATTTAAAAATAAATAAATATTCATTTGCCAAAAACAGTTTGTTGATACCCTTGATGTAATAAATAATAGCAACTTTGCTGATAAAGAATACTTATATTCACACCAATATTAGATAAATGTTTATTTTATCACTCCTCCCTTGTGTCTAAATTTATTATTTTGCACATTTATGAGAAATAAAAATATATATATTTGTTATTTGATATCCTATCTAATAAAAGAGAAACATGCAAATTGATCATACCATCACTACGCTACCAGCCAATAGGAGTGAGTTTGCAAATTAACCCAACCAAAATGGCAGGCTGGCCCCCCTGCCACTGAAAGCCCAGCCATGGCAGTGCTGGGGCTAGGGATGTAGGGGGATGGACAAAAAACAGCAGGCCTTGCACCCAGCAGCCCCAAGGCCTGAGGCAGAGGCGCTTGGGTTGCTGAGGGGCATGGGTTGGGGCAGCAGAGACACAAATCCAAAATAAACCTGTGGAAAGGGAGATAAACTATCACAACTTTATCTCCCTTTCCACAAGATGAGAAAACTGCCCCTGGATTATTTTGTGCTGTGGCCCCCACCTTTCTACAAACACAGGGTATATGTTATGACCAGTCCCAGAAAGGTCTGGTCAGAATACCTCCTCCAGGGAATAATGCTACTGTGGCAAATCATCTAAGAGAGGAAACAAGCTTTTATTGGATTTATTCTGAAGGTCAGAGAATATACCATCCCAACATATGCTTTGATGATCTTGAGCTGCAGATGCTTGAAAAACAGCAAATGTACACAGATGATTTCACTGAAGTCTCCTGATCTCCCTAAAATCAGACCCCCCTAAAAGAGCTTAAATGTCATAGGTCCCCTTGATGGGAGAAGTGTCATCAGGCAGAGAAGACTGACATCTGTCACAGGACAGGAGTGTAGAAGTTGACATCACACCCAAACTTTGCTACAAACTATTTCCCCCCATCAGCTTTCCTAAACATAATTTACTCTCCTCTAAGAGGCCTATATCTCCCCACCCCTTTCCCTAGGAAGAAGTTATTTAAATCTGCATTCTAAGCCACCTTGGTGAGTCACTCATTTTTCCCTGGGATCTCCCACATATACACAAGGTACACATGTTAATGAACTTTTGTTTTTCTCTTGGTGATCTGTCTTTCATTACTAGGGCCTCCACTAAAAACTCAGAAAGGTAGAGGAAAGCTATTTTCCTCCTCCATAATTCTATCTCATGAAATCAAGGCCCCAGCTGAACAATGAGGTTGGCTCAAGTACCAAGCAGTCCCAGCTGACGGGAGGGAAGCTTCTAAGGAGAAATCAATGGTATTGGCATCAAAGTGGGATTGATGGCCCACACATAGTTGCTACTGGGAGTTTAAAGTGGTTCAATATTTTTGGAGGATGATTTGGCAAATTTGATAGAAATGTTCAAGGTACATCCAAGAGTCTTCTTCTAAGAATCACATCTGCTGAAATAAAGCACAAGCACATAAGCCTTGCTCATAACCCAGGATGCTACTGTGGGCTCCCCTTCCACAATAAGAAAACTTGGGAACAACCTACATTTTTAGGAGAAGGTGGCATCCATAATAATAAAAGGGTAATATGCTAATTATACTGAACATCTTCCAGATGACCTTCTGGATGTCCTTCCAAAGTCCTTCCCGATAAAGCCATGTTGTCAGGGTCAAGCCAGAGGAGGTTAGAGGCAATCAGGAAGGCAGGAGAGAGCAGTTAAGGGGACCAGGCCAGCAGGGGAGAGCAGTTATGGCAAATAGGCTGTCAGGGGAGAGCAGGTAGGGGGATCAGGCTAGCAAGCAGGTGAGTGGTTAGGAGCCAGAGTTCCTAGATTGGAGATAGTGTAGGCCAAGCTAAGGCGACACCTTTCCTGTGCACAAATTTTGTGCACTGGGCTTCTAGTATTTTTATAAAAAATAAAAGAAATCTTTGTTTCTAAAAGTTAATTCTAAAAATTGCTTGCATTACTACATGCACACATGTATATCTATTGATTATGTGAAATATATAATAAAAATTAATCTTTGTGATAAATTAAAATGAACATTTTTATTTCTTAGAATCAATCTGACTGTAAAAAAAATTCTGCAGTGAACTCACAGTGCATAAATTACTTTCTAAGTGTTAATAGCACCCACAAAACTGTGTCAATAGAAACTAAAAATAACTAAATGAAAAAATATAGATTATTACCTAAACAACAGTCAGCCATTGATCCAAGTATTAAGAAACAGTTTGATATAGTTCAATTAAACAAATATCCAAATGTGTGGTATCTTGTCAACCAAACAACTGAGTGACTTGACTGAATTTTTCAGCAAGATATTTGGCCATTATGTAGACACACTCAATGAATTACTGTACTTTTAAATGACTTGGATAAGTCAATTTTTAAATGCATAAAGATAATAAAGTTGTATATGATTTTGTTACTATGTGTGACATGAAAAAAATTTTAATACTGGGGCAATTAAAATTTTTCTAATTTCAGGGGTGGAGGGAATGCATTTTTGTTCAAATCCTCTCCTTTCCTTCAATGCGTATAGCTAATGAAAGAAACCAGAAAATGTCTCCTCTGGAATAACAGACCAATGGAAGGACATAGTTGGCAAGCAATAGATGAGAAGGTTGACAGGGTATAATCAGAAAAGACTCCAGAGGCAAAAATTGTGTAGGAGTAGTTAGTCATGGGTGAAAGAGTATGTGGGGATTATGCAAACTTGGAGAAGACAGAACCATATTTAAACAAAGCCAGATCTAGTTCCCAGATCTAAAATCCACATTCACTTATCCTGGTATCCTGGAATTTCAATATTTTAGACATAGCTTTTACCATGCTTGTTTGAAAAAAGTACAAAGGTAAAGCTGAGTATGAATTTTATTCATTGAGTCAGAACAATTTTGCCTAAATAACTATGAGTTTAATTAAGAAAACATCATTTCAGATGCATGTTCTTAAGTAAAGAAAAAAATAAAGAAACAAAGGTTTAGTTAAAATGCCACAGAATCAAAAACTATCTTAATGAAACTCCAGCTATTCACTCTGTAATTTGGGGCCACATGTAGATTTAAACAGAAAAATAACTAACTAGAGAAAGAGAAACTCATCAGTTGTGTCTTCAAGAGGACTTGAGAACTTGGATTCAGAAATAGATTTGTACAGATAGATGGTCTAGGTAATTCCTGTTTTTCCAAGGAATTACATGTCACTATCCAAATCCTCTGTTTCACTCTGTAGAAAGAGCTGAGCAATAAAAGCCATCTTTTAAAAACTAGAGCTTCTGCAAATCTTTTCACCATAGACTAACCACAATGCTTTCTTCCAAAAGTACTGTCATTGATTTATACTTAACAAAGCCTATTATTTATCTCATGCGCAAGACCTTAATTAAATGTAAATATAAAGAAACACAATAAAAATATAAAATAAAATATGATATGAAAAAATTCTGCTAGGCTACCCATAACCCTCAGAAACTTTGTTTAAAAAAACACTCAAGCCTTTCCTTTATTATTTTAAATTCATGTTTTTGTACTTAAGAAACCTAGGGAAATTAGTAGACAACTGAATGCATTTAATAAGCCAGAAAGCAGAAAATATGTGGGACCCTATTCCAGAAAGGTGACAGAAAAAAATTTAAGAAGTATGGTTTATTACAGTGCTCAACAGTATTAAAATAAATAAATTAGTTATCAAAATAATAATAATACTGGACATATTGAACTGATTTTAGTATAACAGTTTCAAATGTTTCCAGCCAAGGACTTCTCTAACATTCAACTAAATTTCATAGACTTTGCTTTTTGTTTCATTTGCCTTTCATACCCCAAGGCCAATGCTTAAAATAATTCCAGACTCAGGTTTCCTATATCATCTGCATTTGTGTTCCCCAAGACATTTCTTCTATCCCTTATTCTACCTATATCCCTCATCCATCAAAAGAACTATCCATCTCATTTTCATTTGCAGTAATTCTCACTATGCTATTCTTGAAATCAATTCTATGAGACCATGTTCAATGTGAAGTGCTATAATTAGATCCCTCTGGTTCATCTGGTATTAAATCCATCTGGATTTGATCCAACATGTACTAGTTTTGTACCAAATCTGATCTATTATGGCTAGAATTACACTAAATATCTATTCCATGTTCTTTCTTATTTAAATTGGGAGCAGTCATCCAAGGATTTTAAGCAGCAAACTATGAAAAATAAGCTTACATAAAGATAATCTTGCTAAAGAACACATTATTAGGTGTGACTTTCTCAGAGGAAAGACAAAGACAAATAACTTGTTTTGGGGTCTCCTGCTATTTAACATAATAGCTCCCAAACTTTTAACTTACACCTGTTTTTACATGACAAATAGCCCTGAAACTCACTTTCCTTGCCTGTTCTTAATTTTTGTTAAGAATATTACTTCATGATAGCAATGAAATACCACACTGGACATTAAATTTTGGGGGGTGGGGGGTTAGGGTTAAGTAATAAGACTGATTCATATATGATTCATTATACCTACCTTAGAGTCAAGTTATTATAAGGTTAGAGAACATAACAGTAAGTAGTTATATTCTCTAGTCTATCCACTATAGAGTTAAATAAACAATATACAACAAGGTGGATCATGTTGGGGCCACACTAGAAACAACTTGCAAATATTGAAAATAATCACCAACATAAGACAGACTGCACAACACTCATACAAGCAGCCTCCCTGAGGATGGTGTAAGTGCCAGTCATCTCTAAATGCTTCTCAGAATCGCCAAGTTCTATAGGCCACTAAACCACTTAGTGGAGAAAGAAAGAAATTTAGAAAATCTAGAATTGTACAAATTTTTACTTATAAACCATCATGAATAAGTGACACCATATTTTAGACTTTAACTGTAAATTAAAGTTAAATGATATGGAATTGCTTGTCATTACTCCAAGAGAACAATAACAAAAATGTGAACATCACTTCAGAAGTTTATAAGCCATCAGCAGGCCAAATAACTTAATTTTTAAAAAGCCTGCTGAGTCCTGTGCTCCTAAAAATTTAGGTGTATGTTTGATATTATAACTTAAAAATTTGTCAATAATCATATTGTGAACCACTTGGGTGACAACTCTATAACCAAATACTATATCTTGCTCTTAACTCCCAAATGCACATTTGGGTTCAAAATATCACTGGATCAAGTTGCACCCCTTTAATTGACTAAGGCTAGTGAGAAGTGTACTTCATAAATACGTGAGAGGGTACCTGCACAATAAAAGCAACTAATGCTATATGAAATCCCAATAAAGCCTTTCTTATTGTTTGAGTATAGAAAACAGTGAGAGAATTAAGTCATAAGAACTGGTAAGAAAGCACTGGCATTCTCATAAGAGCCTGATTGTCATTTAGGTTGTGAGCAGAAATTTAATTTCCACAGAAACAACTTCATCTGTCCATTAAATTAATGCTCTTAATTTAAATGTTATTAGTTTTATAGTTTTTATTGACTTGAACTTGTAAAATGGCTTTTCTTATACGTAGTTATAAAAAGCCGATAAGCACACAGTTTATACCTATTTTTACATTTAAATGTGTTTAAGTAATACTATAATAAGAATAATTAAGTCAAAGCTTAGGGTCATTAAGAAACGTTGCTCTTAAAAGGGGCCTATACAACAGTGCCCTAGTTTCTGGTACAGAGAAGAAGCTATTTGGCCTAGTCACAGTTTGTTACAGCTAATCCTCAAAAGAACAAACCCAGAAAGTGAATGAAGCTGGATGAACCTAGAGAGAAAATGGGCACAGAGATTAGAAACATTTCTGTCCTCAGCTGTGAGGATTATTGTAGAAAAATGCTGCACAAAAAGCTTTGCTGTGCCTTTTGAAATTTTCTAGAATATTACCTCCAGGGAAACCCAGGTAACTGGCACCTCCTAGTTCTTCTATAGAGTTCTGTCAAGACCCCAAAACCTCTTTTTGAAACTACCAGAAATATTGTATGTTGCTGATTCTCACTTGTCCTCTTGTCCAATCAAATACCAAGCCCTATTTACTTCTACACACGTGCATCAGAACTCTCCTCCTCATTTCCATTCTTACTAACCATTGCCAAGGACAATGATTTCTCCTTTAGTAACCAGTATTTTCTCATTCATTCCTCTAACATTTCTTCCATGTGAACTCTTCTTACATTTTAACACATTTTATACACTGTTCAATATTCCCACTGAAAAGTTCAGATCAGTATAGTCGCCTACTCCAAGTGCTATGAATGTTACACATTGCCAAATAAATTCCACATTCAAGGCAATAAACCCAGCGTTCAAAGTCTTTCATGATCTGGCTTCAGTCTCTCTTCCCAAGTATACTTCTCAGTAATCTTCAAACAACACAGGTTTGAACTAAGCATGGATCCAATTGTCGTAGGCAGCCAAATGGCACCGGGTGTTAGACCTGTGGGGTCAGACCAGACTTGGGTTCAGCAATCTCAGTAGAGTTCTAGTTAGGAAAGAATTCAGAGTCAAGGCTCCAACTATAAGAGACTTTTATTTACAGAATGTCAGAGGTAGAAATAATTTGTAGAAGAAATAGGCTGAGAAAATGAGTTATAGAGGCAAAAGAAGGGGCCCTTGGAGCTTGGAAGTGAGGAAGCTAATGGTATTGTTCCTGGGGCAAGGTGGTAAAGCAAAAGGCAGAGGAGTGCTCCTAGAAGGGAGAGCATGCTGGGTTCTCCCACCTATGGGTTTTAAGGGTGGAGATTTTAGGGGAGGTCCTAGGGAAAGATCTCAATAGAATATTCAGCAGTTTTCCAGGTGTGTCCTTTCAAGGTTGTGGTCTCCCTTGATGAATTAACCAGCACCAGGGCAGAGGGTCGTTATTCAATGCTGCTTGTCCTGAGGTCTGCTGTGGCTGGTTTTGTTGCTTATCTGGCCTGGAGCTGAAATACAACTGATACCTAGATGTTATCTCTAGAGCAGAAAGATCAGAGAGTCTAAACCACATGACCAGCATATGCTAGGAGAGGAGAGGTCACTCTGGAGGTGAGGTTGCACCCCATAGTTGTCTTTTGCTAGGGATCTGGGGCTTTCCCCATGGTGACCTTCTGTACTTGTCTCATCATCCTTGTTCTGCTCATTTCTGTCTAACTGCCTACCACACAATTGCATGTGGATTTTTTTCTATAAATACAGTGAACCTTTTTTATTTGGGGGCTTGAAATTCAGAGATTTAACCAATATCAGAATCAAAACAGTATTTTCACATTCGGAACAGTACTTCCAACTGCAGATTCCTAACTCTGAATTTAAAGTACTGTTTTCAACCCAACAGCTGTTTGAATCCTGGGAATTTACTTGCTGACTGTCATTACTTGTGTTTTTTTGTAGAGTCACAAGTTATATGTGAAGTTTCTACTGCACAGGAGTGATTGTCACCAAACCTATGTTGTTCTAGAATCCACTGTACTTCCTAAACTTTAACAGTAAGTTACTACTCATTCATACCTGTCAATCATTTTCACACCTGTGTGAAATTTATGCAAGCTGTTTGCTTAAAAGGAACTATTCTCTCCTCCGACTCTAAGACACTGAAATGAAAACACAGGTGATTAACTGGAGATGGCTCTCTGGAATAATGCCTGTACAGAGGCCAGGGAAACAGGGCAGTTTGGGCAAAGGGTAAAGTTTACTTGGATAAAATTGCAATGGTGAACTCACCTTATCCCACTGAGAACTCAGAAGCTAGTAAAGCCTATCAGAGATGTCCCCAATGTATGTAGAGGAGCCAGGTAGGCCTTTGTATCTCTGTATCGACCAGTCCTTGAATGCAGGCTGACCTGGAAATAGGACATAGCTTTTAGCTAGGCAGCTTTCTTCAATTGGTAATGGAAGAGAGAGGGATATAATTAGCTTGGCAGTTATATCCCTAAATCATGCAGATCCTAAAAGCAGACCCACACAACACAACACAGCCACTTCAGATGATTCCTTGTGCCACTTACATCTACTTGCTACAGAGAGCAGGTTCACCCTAACTAAAAAAAAATTCCAGAATTTTCATTGTTCTTTTTTCTTGAGGTAGCTCAGAAGAGGAAGGTAACTGGGATAAAGTCGGACCCAAGATTGTGTCTTAAACTCATTGTCCTTCCTAGTCTAGTATCTCTGCTGGTTTAAGTAGCTTACCATGTAGGGTGAACTAAATCCTAATCCCTAATTTCTCAGACCATGGATGTTTCACTTTTTCCTTTAAATTGTGTAGGGGAGTCCCAAAAAATGCCCAAGTGGGTCACCTGTGTTCCCACTCTACACTTCTTTGCCCCTATTGTATAATAGCAGCCCTACCTCCTCCTGATCATAAGGAACAGTTAACCTACAAAAGTCACTATGGCTCTCCTTGCCTTTTGGTCTCTTCGCAAAAATAATCTGATGTGACTGTGTAGGATCATGGTGTTAGATGAATACTAGATTTATTGGGGGAATTACTTCATAAGTTATATAATTGTCTAATCATGGAGTTATAGATCTGAAACTAATATTATGTTGTATATCAACTGTAATTTTACAAAAATAAAAAAAATAAATTCAATGAAACTTATGAGATATCCCCTGGGGTAAGTGTACCCTCTCTAAAAACTAGCATTTCTAGACATACAGAGTATTGAGTTATAAATGTTGGGAGCACAAATTTTCCAAGTAGGTTACTGATAAAGATGAAAAGTGTGACCAGTTATGTTTCTACTCCTTGAGTCCAAGAACTATATATTCCACCTACCTATTGGGGACATAGCACCCTATAATTGTCATGTATTTAATCATGACCATTAATTAAATATTGCATCCTATATGGTGATACCAGTGTCATCAGCAAACTGGCACCTCAGTTATACCTTCAAGAGATTGGGGGGGGGGAGGGGAGGAGTGTAGTCTGTGATTGGACAAGTGAATCCCATGACTATGTGCCCATTGTTATACCTTCATGTTTATAAAATAACTTCTTTGATCCAAGAAAATGTTAGGAAAAATTCTATATTGGTGGAACTAACATTCTCAGATAGTGGTTCCATCTGAGGTTCTGCAGGGTTGGAAGTGGAAACCCATATCAGGAATATATTACGATTTCAGGCAGTGTCAACCACAATCTCTTTCAGAGTAAAAAGAATTCTGTGTAGTCAAGTTGCCATCAAGTTGGCAGTTGATGCCCTCAAGAGCTGGTGCCATATCAGTTGCTCATTATTGGTTTCTGTTACCAACATGTTAAACTCTAAATAAGAACAATAGTTAGATCAGTCTTGGTAAGTAGGTACACATATGTTGGAACTTCATCCTTTCCACACTGGCTACTCTGTGTATAAATTCATTTTAGCAGTATTTGGGTGACTGATAACAAAAGACTGATTGATGTCAACTGAGCAATGCTATCTAATTGGTTGTTCAGTGACTTTTCCATCATGGATGCCCTCTGTTGGAAATTAAGATAATCACACTTTGTGCCCACTCACGTAGGTCTATACACATGCCTCTTCTCTAGACCTCCTTATTCTATATTTCAGCACCTAACGAGTGGGCTGAGCCATTTGATACTGTCTACAAGCCCATGCATGTTCTTAGCTGTCAGTACTTCTCTTTATAAATGAAGTACTTAACTAGGTGTAATGACCCAAACTATACTTAATGGGAGAATTTCCCCTTAACATACTCTATTAGGACCATTCCAGAGTGGAGCCCTAGTGCTCTTGTACCCAACAGTCCAAGTCAGCCCAACTGTGAAGAACCTTTAGCCATTTTTCTCTTCTACCACCTAGTCATAAGGAACACCTCTCTTGTGGCCATAGGTGTGACACTACAAACATAGAAACATGGGATCTTGGGAAACCTATTCAATACTCTTGTACCCCATGTCTCTACTTATAACCCATCCTAGATGAATCACTTCCACTTTATAATGTTGACAGCTCACGTGGGTATCTCTGGCCCCATGAACACTTGATGTTTCATGGTCATATTCCCATGTCTACCAGAACTCAGTAGCACACAAGGAGCTATTTATTTTAATAGTGTATCACTTGACCCCTAAAAATTTCATCACTGAGTCAGTTACCTGACTCTGTAGAATTTATTTCCATTCCTTCAGAAGCACATATTTACAAAGGCTTTCAATATACTTTTAACTTTTCGCTCATTTCATCTGAGTAACATGATGTCATCAGTATAATAGTCCAATGTGATATTATTGTGGTATGTATCAACAGTCTAGATCACTTCTGATTACATTTTAATAGCACAAGATAAGGAGCAAGACACCAAATAAACCACCTTATGAGAATTCACTTTGCTTCTGGTCCTCATTTGTGATGGAGATAGAAAAGAGTATGTGCTCTAATTCAGTGGTAATATATCATATTTGAGGCCACATTATTTCTAGCAAAGACAACACAGTTGGCATAACAGCTTCAATTGGTGTTACTACTTGGTTGAGTCTAATAAAGTCTGTTGTCATCTTCTAGGCATCTGTGTTCCCATAAAAACTAAGCTGGTGAATTAAATGGAGGATTTTATGGGGCCCATCATCCCTATATTCTTGAAGTCTTTAATAGTGGCACTAATAGCTGTCCTTCTTTCCAAGATGCAGTATCGTTTTTAATCAACTATATTGACTATGATTTTGAGAAAGCAGTTTCAGAGACTTCTGTTTGGCCTTCTGTATAATAGCTTTCATTCCAAATAGGTAAAAGGATCAATTGAATATGTTGTCAACTACCAAGTATATCTCTCTTCTTGAACCTCATATACTTCCCTGGATCTGAAGATCAACTGAAACCTATATCCAACCATCCTCAAAATGTCTGAGTGCACAAAGGCATAGGTACTTTAGGTAGTGGCAAGAACTGGGATGTTAGTTATTATATTTATTTGCTGTAGTATTATAAAATCTTTCTTCTTGGAACCTCCTTCTTCAACCTAAGATTCTAGATCTGAAATCAGAGTTGGCTATAAAGACTGAGCAAAGGATCTTATTTATTTTTGGCAGCTGTTGTTGCCCTCCTGGTTATCAATTCTTTTTTTTTAATTACATAAGAAAATTCTAGATGGCTGTCCTTTAATCTAGAAATAACAGGTTCTATTCATCTTATTTAGGTGAGTCGACATCTCACCACATCCTGGTTACCTTCTAACCTTGCTTACATCACATCTTATCTTATTTACAAAGTGACTATTGTTTTGGGATCCTGCCATTTCCATTGTTGTCAGGGTATAGTTTTTTTTTCACCGATTAGCATGCTCAGCACTTATCCAAAGGATTAATTAATCATTGGTCTGATGGCCAGGAGGAAAGGTCAGGTTAGATTCAGAGAATAGTGTTTTGTAAAGCAGAGAATTATGCATCATCTTCAAACAGTGGCCTTTTCAGTGGGAGCAGTGAACCACTTTTGTAGGCCCAAAGATTCAGAGAATCTAAGGATTCAAGAATCTTAGAATAAAAATGTAGATGTCCTTCACCAATTTCTTACCTTGACATAACAAATTTGCTAATATAAATCAACTTCCTCTGGGAGTTTGTTTCTCTTATAATTAAGCCCTGGAAGAATCCTCAGCTTTTGCATCATTCCAACCACATATGAGTCTTTTTTTTTTATGCTGTTCAGAGTGGCCCTCTGACTTTCACTTATACATGGTGGTTACTCTTTGCCTTCCATTGGTAAACTCCAATGTTTCAACAGCAAACTAATGCCATGACACTTACAATTATATTTTTTCTCAAATCTCTCAAACACTTGAGATACGCTCTCACTAGTACATCCTCTTCCAACAATAACCTAACCCAAATCCAACTCACCACTGATAAAGCTTTAACAATTGATCTATCCATACTCCAATATTCATGGCCAGCTCCAAAATTCCATTTTATTTTTCACTTTCTAGCATCACTTTCAGTACCAATTGATTCAAGTTGGCTTCCCTAGGAAACAGAAGCTGAGATTCTGAGATTTGTGCATAAGTTTATTGGATGATGCTACTGAGAACAACTGTGAGTGAGGAGAAAGGAAAACAGCATTGAGCAGAAAAAGAAAGCTGAAATGTGTTATAGAAGCAAGTGTGGCTTCAGCTGACCCCCTTAGAAACTCTGAAACTGAAATGAGAATACTTCATTCCAGACAAGGGGGTTAGACTCTTGTGATGCTACATTACCTAGTCCTACGTACTATATTTCCCTCAGAGGAGGCATAAATTTGGGAGTGACAGAATTCTTTCAGTCAAAAGCAAGTACTCTAGAGAGACATGGCTAGGAACTCTTATCACTCACTACTCAGAGTAAATGAGTATTGTCATGAGGAAGGGAGTATTCCTGAAAAGTCACTCACACATATGTGTCTTTCCACAATGTATGGTTTATTAGATGAGACAAGTTACACACAGAGAAAGGGGGCTAGAAGACGGCAGAGCAAGGGTCAGGTGCAAAATCCTGGTCACTGGTAGTGTCCACAGGTGGAGGAGAGATGAGTGTCACTATCAAGCCAGACGATGGAGGAGTGGAAGTTCAGCAGGGATCTGAGGGTGCCCTGTGGTAGATTCAGGCTCGACTGAGCAATGTGTAATCAGAACTCTGAGTTCTTATAGCTCACAAAGGGTGAAAGGCCTATTCACATTGGTGCCAAGATAAAGTCCTTATCCAAGTGTCCAGATTTGTGGTGTGGGACATTCTAGGTCCCTCCTAAGGTGTTCCCTTACACCATATTACATCAGTCTTGACATAGTACTTGTCATAACTGAGTTGGCTAACAGTGACTTCATATTGGATCATCAAAAGTGTCTAAAAAAGTTCATTCTCTCTTGCTCACTACAAGTATCTTGATCACAAAGAAAGATTTGGATGGTTCAACTCAGCATCCACTACACCATCTCTGAAACCTTATATGAAATTCTACCCTATCCTTCCAAGATGGAAATATTATCAATCTCCCTCTGAATTCACATTTAACTTTGCTATTGATTTCTTATGACACTGTCTATCTTATATGAAATTTATAGACAAATCTAATCTTACCTTATATATTTAAAATTCCTTGGGTGCAAAATTTGGGTCTGACTTATTTTTTAGTTTCTTACTAATTCTACTTCTGTCTCTCTCATTGTATAATCAATATTTGTGTTAGCTGCAAGTTTTCTTCATCTTAAAATCTCAGTGAAAAAAACACTTCTTCAAGAAGCCTTCCCTAACATCCTGAACTCAGAAAGGTTTTCAGTGTTTGTAACATCTTGAACATGTTTGTCATTGCATTAATTACCTTTGAATCTAATTTGTCACAGAAGTACTTGCTGATAGAAAAAAAAAATTATGAAGAAAATATCTATATGTCCTTAGTCACCATTTTATCTATAGAAATTAGCACAGTGCTTATTGTACAAATGGTTGCTAAATAGTTATTGAGTGAAAGAATGAATGAATTCATGAGGAGGAAAATCTTTTTTAAGATGTAAGTCACTTGGTAAAGAATAGACATTAATAGTCATTGATGAGTTAATTCATGAGCTTGCTCTCCCCTATTATTGGCAGCACCAAAAGACTTCTCTGATGCGTAAATGAAAATATCAAAGCATTTTAGGCATTTTGATTGCTGGCCAGAGTTGAATGAAGGACTCCAGAGCTGCTGGCATCTGGAAGACAACAGAAGGACCTTTAGACTCTGAAGTTAAAGATAAGATAAAGAGGCGCTTCTCATGAATAAGGGAGGAAAATAATACTGTTGAAGTCAAACTTTGTATTATTTGACCACATCCTTCTACTAATGATCAGAAGACTGCATGTGAGTCATCTCAAAACCTTTATAGCTAAGTTACCTCACTCTGTCTTTAGAAAACAAGACCATGAGGAGTAATGGCCCTGTGGGAATTTTTTTTTTCAATTTCCTTGACCAGGTTTCACAATAGGCAGTAAATAACACAAATACTTTCTGTTCTAGCCCCATCATGATCAGGGGTGACGTGTGTGAGTGTGTGTGAGTGTGTGTGTGTGTGTGTGTGTATTGTAATATACCAGTATTATATATATCTAATGTGTGGACACCCATCTATCATCTATCTATCTATGTAATATCCTGTCTAATAAAAGAATAATATGCAAATTGACTGGAACTCTGTTACACCCACAAGCCACGCCCATAAGCCAATCAGGAGTGAATATGCAAATAAACCCAAACAAGATGTCTGTGGCCACTGAGAGTAGGAGAGAGGATTGGGTTTCCCCGGCAATGGAAGAAGCCTGCCCTTGCCAGCCTAGGCTTCCACTCAATGCTACAAAGTTTCAATTATAAAAGATACATAAATCCAACAGAAATGGCAACAGCCATGGAGCTGGAGAGAGCAGGGAAGCTAGGGTTGACCCTGGCGATGGAGGAAGCCAATCTGTTGCAGTCCTGGCCAGCCTAGGCCTCCACTCCAGGCTACAAAGTTTCAATTATGGAACATAAATAAATCCCACATACCAGGGCCTCCACTTGAGTCACCGGGAGGTGTGGCTGGCCTGCAAACCATCACGAGCCCCTTGCCCAAGCTGCCCCATGCCCCAAGGGACACCCTTGGGGCACACTATCTGGCCCCCACCCATGCACCAGGCTTCTGTCCTACCTAATAAAAGAGTAATATGCAAATTGATCATCACTCCAATACACAAGATGGCTGCCCCCATGTGGTCAAAGGTCCTGCCCCATGCGGACATAAAATGGCGACCACAAGATGGCCAGCAGGGGAGGACAGTTGGGAGGGACCAGGCCTGCAAAGGAGGGCAGGTAGAGGGGTACCAGGCCAGCAGGGGGAGGGAAGTTGGGGGCAAACAGGCTGGCAGGGGAGCAGTTAGGAGGTGATCAGGCTGGCAGGCAGAAGCAGTTAAGGCAATCAGGAAGGCAGGCAGGCGAGCAGTTGGGAGCCATTGGATTGTGAGAAGGATGTCTGACTGCCCATTTAGACCCGATACCAGTATGATCGGGCCTAAATGGGCTGTAGACATCCCTCTAGGGGTCCCAGATTGGAGAGGGTGCAGTCTGGGCTGAAGGACACCCCCCAGTGCACCAATTTTGTGCACCAGGCCTCTAGTTTATTTATAAACATAGATATTCCATGTATCAATGTGCCAATATGTGTTATTTTATTTTAATATTTTACTATTAAAATATTAACTTATTATTATAGAGAATGGCCTTTGGTGTCAGAATATGTAGATTTAAATCCTGTGTAAACCACTTGTAAAATGAGCTGTCTTTGAAAACTCACTTGGGCTAGTTTTCTCATTTATAAAACTAGAGTTAATAGAAAGTTAATAGAAAAAGACACCTCAGAGCTATAACAAGGAGCAAATTAAGGATTCAGTACAAAAGCACTTTGTAGGTGATGTCACCATCCTGTGATTAGGTTTAGTAGTGACATGTCATGCTAAATAAAGAACTTTGTCAAGGCTTTTATTGATAAGGTTATGGGCTTTTTGTAAATACTCTATTTCAGACAAGTAAAAAAAACATAATATAAATGATTATTTTATTTACTTTTTAAATTTAGTTTTATACTTACTGGTATTACAGATGTCTCCTCTGTTTTTCCTTCCCATTGAACCTCTCTCCACTCCACATCCAAGCCTTCACCACACTATTGTCTGAGTCCATGGGCTATGGATACATGCATATAAGTTCCCTGTTTTATCAGACCTCACCCACCTCCACCCCAGCCTTCCCTCTAAAATTTTTCAGTCTGTTCCCTGCTTCTGTACTTCTAGACCTATTTTGTTCATCAGTTTATTTTCTTCATTAGATTCCACATATGAGTGAGATCATGTGATACTTATCTTTCTCTGACTGGCTTATTTCACTTAGCATAATACACTCCAGGTTCATCAGGCTGTTGCAAATGGAAAGAGTTCCTTCTTTTTCACAGCCATGTAGTATTCTGTTATATAAATGTATCACAGCTTTTTTATGCATTACAAGCACTTCAGCTGTTTCCAAATCTTAGCTATTAAAATTGCATTGCTAAGAACATAGGGGTGCATATATTCTTTCTGATAGGGGTTTTGGTTTCATGGGGTATATCCCTAAAAGTGGGATCAATGGGTGAAATGGGAGTTCCATTTTTAATTTTGAGGGGAAACTCCATATTGTTTTCCATAAAAGCTGTACCAGTTCCCATTCCTACCAGCAGTGTACTAAGATTCCCTTTTGGCCACATCCTCTCCAACACTTTAAATGATTATTTTAAATAATAAATGTGCTTTAGAAGAATTCAAAAGCACTTTCTTTATGACTACCTGATAATTAATTGGTTGATGATTGTGGCAATTAGGCCAGAAATTTGGGGGTCATTTTGAGTTGTTGTAAAGCCATGTGATTACCAAATATCACTTGTGTCACCTTCTTTTTACATTGTGAATTTAGATACAGGAAAACAATTCCCTTACTTCTCCAAGTCAAACTATCCAGACCTAGGCTTAGAAATCTCAGCCAAATTTAACCCTGATTTTTGTCACTTCTTCATGAGTAAATTTTTAGGATTCACAGGTTCAATTAAGTTTCTGCTAAAGGAATTGTCCAGATAAATTTACAATCAAAGGGAGCCCCTGGTCTTTCTGCCAGGCACAGCACAGGAAGGGCATCGGGAGAGCTCTCTTCTAGCCCTAACTATTCCAAATGACACTGTGAGTCTGGGCATACCCAGGCATGCCTGTGCTCTCTCTCATCTATACAATTAGAAATCTATTTCAAGTAACATTTCTTGAGCAGCTACTATAACCAAGGAACTATGCAGGGAATAGACAGTGATTCCAAGATGCCTTTGATGGAATCTAGTACTAGTGTTCTATTTTTGGAATCTTAAGAATGCTTTCTTGTATTCTCAATCTATGTTCTGCACATTTTTCCTCATTCCATTCACTCTTTTTTAGTATATATACATATATGAAATATATGTAATGTATATGTAAATATTTTGTCTCCCATTCACATAAAACTTCCTTTGAGTACAGGGACTCTGCTATAAACTTTTTATCTTTTACCTCCTATTCTCATCTTTAATATTTAACAAAGAAGTTACAAATGATAGGCACTAGATAAAATGTAAGTGCATAAAAATATTAATAGCCATTATCATAGATGGAATCAGGTAATTGTCATAATAAAATTTTAAAGAATTTCCTCTGAATAAGTAACATTTTTAAGCTTCTAGTATGCTATCTCAGAAGAAAACTTCAAAAGATAACTAAATATCCCCATATTTTAACTAAAAAATTCAGTCTCAGAGTGACCTAATAATTTATAGATTAGTCCTTGGATTTAAAACAAAATCCTGTCCAATTGCAAAGCCTATAATATTTCAACATAATATTGTTTCCTAAGGTGTCATGAGAAAAAACACATCTTAGAGGGAAGAATTGAAAAAGGTTTCCTAAAACTAGTAATGTCTGAGATGGACCTTGAGACCAAATAGGATTTTAAAAGAGTGTTGAGACAGAAATGTGTCCAGCAATGGGAATAATGCAGGCCAGAAATTGGGGAGCTTGGAGAATGATTGGGAAAACAGTAATCCAAGTCAGGTTCTGAGATGTAAATAGTCATTTAAAAACATTATGATGGTAATATGATGCACAATTCTTTAGATAATTCTGTCATTTTAAAAACATGTATATGAGATTATGTTATTTCCCTTCTCAAAATGCTTACCTCCATTTGATTTACATGATCCTAATGACTGCCACACTGAAATCAGTAATTATCACTCTTTTTCTCATCCACTAAATTCCACCCATACTAGTTTTCTTACTATTTGTTTAATGCACCCAAACCTCACTTCAGAGTATCTATCTACATTGCCATTTCTTGGATCTAGAATTTTTTTCCCCATAAGTAGGCCTATCACTTGATCTCTTGATATATTACAATTTCAGTGCAACTGACAACTCCTCAAATATTGATTTGCTTAGCCATGCTCTCTGAAATGGCAGCCCCCTTTACTCTCTGATCATTTATCTAGCTTTTTTTCTCTCTTGTCTCTATCCAACATTAACATAACTGTCAAGGTCATCAAAACAAGGAACATCTGGAAAAAAAATCTCATACCCAAGAGTTGTCTAAGGAGACATGACAACTAAATATAATGTGGAGTCTTGAATGAAATCTTTGGACATTAGGTAAAAATTAAGGAAAGCTGAATCAACTATAAATTTAAGGTTATTTATATATAAATATGAGATAATAATGGGGAAGACTGAGTGTGAGGGAGCTCTTTGCTCTATATTTTCTACAAATATAAGACTAATTAAAAATAAAAGTTTAACAAAAGTATATTTGTGTGTGTATAGCTACTGTTTGATTACTGTCCTTCTTTTGGTCTAAGAATATACTGGAGTGACAAGTGGTGCATGTCAGTGAGCAAGGAGAAAAAATAAATATTAAACTGAAATTATGAATCTGCATGGCTAGAAGAATGTTAATATTATCAATTTTAATGAGGAATAATTCCTCCTCTCCAACTTGTCTATATATCCACATATTTCATTTGTTTGTCATAAGAAGTAAATAAATATAAATGTAGAAAATTCTTTGAAAAAGTTAAAAACATTACACAGACTATAAATTATTTTTATTTATTTTTAAAATTTTTTATTGTTTAAAGTATTACATATAGTACATATATATCCTTCTTTTTCCCCATTCACCTTCCCCTAGCCTCCCTTACCCCCTGTGGTATGCCCTCATCCCACCACCCCACTGTCTTGTGTCCATTGGTTGTGCTTACAGGCATGCATACACATCCTTTGGTTGATCTCTATCCCCCCTCCGCAAGACTCCCCAGCCTTTCCACTGTAATTTGAGAGTCTGTTCGGTGCTTTACTGCCTCTATATCTATCTTTTTGTTCATCAGGTTATAATGTTCTTTATTTTCCATAAATGAGTGAGATCATGTGGTATTTTTCTTTCATTGCCTGGCATATTTCACTTAACATAATGCTCCGCAGGTCCATCCATGCTGCTACAAATGGTAAGAGTTCCGAGTTCTTTTTTTTTTTTTTTTTTTTTTTTTTTATAGCAGCGAAGAATTCCATTGTGTAGATGTACTATAGTTTTGTAATCCACTCATCTGCTGATAGGCACTTAGGCTGTTTCCAAATCTTAGGTATGGTGAATTGTGCTGCTATGAACATAGGGGTGCATATATTCTTTCTGATGGGGGTTTTGGTTTCTTGGGATATATTCCTAGAAGTGGAACCACTGGGTGAAATGACAGTTTCATTTTCAACTTTTTGAGGAAACTCCATACTGTTCTTCACAGTGACTGCACCAGTCTGCATTCCCATCAGCAGTGCATGAGGATTCCTTTTTCTCCGCATCCTTGCCAGCATTTGTGGCTTGTTGATTTGTTGATGATTGCCATTCTGACAGGTGAGAGATGGTACCGCATTATCATTTTGAATGGCATCTCTCAATTGACTACTGACTTTGAGCATGTTTTCATATGTTTATTGCTCTTCTGTGTTCTGTGGAAATCCTTTTCACGTCCTGCGTGTCCAGCTTTCCCATGTCAGGGTTCAGCATCTGGAGAAGGCTGCACACAAATGAAGAGAGACTGAAAAGCATCAATTTTGGGGAATAAAGGGGGCCAGACGGGAGTCCACCTCTAGAGGGAGGACACCACCAGCTCTGGCTTTCCTATGCCCTTTTATTAGGGTTAAGTGATACATCCATGTCCTTTAGGTCAGGAAATTCCAATAATGAATCAACCAGCAAGAATTAACATAAGACTAAAAGTGTGGAAACTTTTTCAATTACCAATGTATCACCTAAACAATATGTGAATAGTTCATACTTAACATAAGACTAAAGAGGGACAGCTAATGTCTCACCTAAGCAGTCGGTAAATAGTTCATACTTAACATAAGACTAAAGAGGGCATCTGATTTAGCTACCAATGTCTCACCTAAACAGTGAGTAAACAGATCCATTAAGGTTTGACCAGGTTTCTTGTTTGTTCTATTTACATCTCTATTGGTGAGGTAATGACTGGTTTCCTGCAGTGTTCCTCTTTTGAAAAGTGTCTATTTAGATCAGTTGCCCATTTCTTTTTCTTTATTGTTCAGTTTATTAATTACATTGTTTCCCCTTTTTTATCCCCCTATATCTCCCCTCCACCCTGTACCTATCCCACCCTCCACCCTCAACTCCCCCTCCCCAATGTCCTCTCCCATTGTTGCAAGATTTTTGTCCAGTCTCTTTCTGTACTTCCCACAACCCTTTTCTCCCCAAGAATTGTCAGTCCATTCCCTCTCTATGTCCATGTCTCTGTTATATTTACCAGTTTATCTTGTTCATCAGCCTATCAATTCACTTGATTTTTATGTTCATTTGTTGATAGATGTGTATTTGTTGTTCATAATTTATATTTTTTTACCTTTTTCTTCTTCCTCTTCTTAAAGAATATCTTTCAGCATTTCATATAATACTGGTTTGGTGGTGATGAACTCCTTTAGCTTTTTCTTATCTGCGAAGCACTTTATCTGGTCCTCAATTCTGAATGAAAGCTTTGCTGGATAGAGTAATCTTGGTTGTAGATTCTTCCTATTCATTATTTTGAATATTTCTTGCCACTCCCATCTGGCCTGCATCGTTTCCTTTGAGAATTCCTCTGACAATCGTATGGGTGCTCCCCTGTAGGTAACCAACTGTTTTTCTCTTGCTGCTTTTAATATTCTGTCTTTATCTTTTGCTCTTGGCATTTTAATTATGATATGTCTTGGTGTGGTCCTGTTTAGATTCCTATATTTTGGGGTTCTGTGTACTTCTTGGGCTTTTAAGTCAGTTTCTTTCACCAGGTGGGGGAAGTTTTCAGTTAGTATTTCTTCAAGTAGGTTTTCATTACCTTGCTCTCTCTCTTTTTCTGGCACCCCAATAATTCGTATGTTGGCATGCTTGAGGTTGTCCCAGAGGCCCCTTACGCTATCTTCAATTATCTGAATTCTTTTTGTTTCTTGCTTTTCCAGCTGAGTGGATTTTGCTTCTTTGTATTTCAAATCTTTGACTTGGTTCTTGTGGCCCTCTGGACTGCTTTTAGGACTTTGTGTAATATTTTCTATTTCAGGCTGTGTATGCTTGATTTCTAGTTGGTCCTTTTTTTTATCCGTGAGGGTCTGGTTCGTATCCTCAGAGGTCTTGTTCATTTCCTTGAGGGACTCATTCATTTCCTTGAGGTTCTCATTCATTTCCTTGTAATTCTCATTCATTTCCTGGTTGGTCTTGTTTATTTCCTGGTAATTCTCATTAAGTTGATCGGCCTTTTGTAGGAGCCTCTTTAAAAGCCTTATAACCGTGGTTTTGAACTCTATGTCTTGTCGTCTTTTCTCCTCCATTTCTTTCACACCTGCTTTTTTTCCATGTCTCTGCATGGTGGCTGCTTTATGTGGTGGATATCCTCAAAGGGACAGTGGCTCAGCCTCCCCAGTTACCTGAGGTGGGTACTCTTACTGCAATCCTTTATGGGTTGTATTCAGTATTTTTGAATTTAAACCCAGCTTGTTGTTGTTAGCCCTAGGAGGGTTTGACCTCCAGGCCAATTGGCTGTGAAGGGAGACTGTGTTCAGGTTGGATGAGCGGAGTCTCTGAGCTGTGCAGGCAGCGTCAGCGTCAGCTGCGTCCTATGTGCCGCTCGCAGGCGTCGGTCTCTGTTGGATGTGGATGGCTGCAGACACCTCCAAGAGAAAGCCGCTAGTCTCTTCCCCTTGCCAGACAACTCTGCCTTTCCCCAAATGTGCCTGCACACCAAATGTCTAGCCCAAGGTTGTAAAATAGATGGTTTCCGGAACCAGGAGACAAGTTTCCAGGGGGCAAGTCGTGGGTTTGCGCGACCCTTGCGACTAGGAGCCTCTGCCGCACCCCGATTCCAGGGTGCGTCCCCCGGACCTCGGACCTCGCCTGGCACTGGGGAATCTGTGCAGTGGGACGTCTCCATTTACCCCGGATCTCGGACCTCGCCTGGCGCTGGGGTGTCCGTGTATTGCGAGGTCTCCGCCCTCCCCGTAGGAGAAATCCAGCCGGGGGTGCTGCTCCAGCCCCAGTCCCCGCGCGCGACCAGGACGGCTCCTAACCTGTTTCTGTCTGAAAGGCTGCGCTCCCAATGCTCCTAAGTCTCAGCGTCCCACCTTTACTCTTATTAGTGGAGTTTTCATTCAGCCACCTTTCTGGCGATTCTGGGTGCTGTCTGTTCTGCTGTTATGTTGTAGTTCTTAAATCGTTGCGCGAGGCAGAACAATAGGTGTTTACCTATGCCACCATCTTGGTGCTCTCTCCAGTTGCCCATTTTTCATTAAGTTGTATAACTTCCCTGTAGATTTTGTAGTTTAAACATGTATCAGTGATAACATTTGCAAATATGTTCTCCCATACAGTGGGTTTTCTTGTTGTTTTGTTGATGGTTTATTTTGTTGCGCAAAAGCTTTTTATTTTAATATAATTCCATTTGTTTATTTTCTCTTTAGCTTCCATTGGCCTAGGAACTGTATCAGTGAAGAATTGCTTTGGCATATGTCTGAGATTTCTCTGCCTGTGGATTCATCTAGTATTTTTATGGTTTCCCATCTTATGGTCTCCCATCTTATGTTTAAGTCCTTTATCCATTTTGAGTTTATTTTTGTGTAAGTTGGTGATCTAGTTTAATTTTTTTGCAAGTATCTGTCCAATTTTCCCAACACCATTTGTTGAAGAGAATGTCTTAACTCCATTGTATGTTCATGCCTCCTTTGACAAATATTAATTAAGCATGGTGGTTTGGGTCAATATCTGGGATCCCTATTCTATTCTATTGGTCTGTATGTCTGTTCTTGTGCCAGAACAGTGGCCTCGTAATACAGCTTGAATTCTGGTATTGAGATCTCACCTACTTTGTTCTTTCTCAGGATTTCTATAGCTATTCGGGGTCTTTTTTATTCCAGATAAATTTTTGGAGAGTTCTTTCTAGGTCTATGAAATATGCCATTGTTATTTTAATGGGGGGTGCATTGAATCTATAGATTGCTTTGGTATTATGAACATTTTAATGATGTTGATTCTACCAATCCATGAAAATGGTATGTTCTTCCACCTATTTACATCTTGCCCTATCTCTTTTATCAGTTCCTGTAGTTAAACTTATCTCATTAGTTAAGTTTATTCCTAGGTATCTTAAATTTTTTGGTGCAATGGTAAATGGGATTGCTTTTTTAGTCTCTCTTTCTGTAAGTTCACTATTAGTGTATAGAAAGGCTATAGATTTCTTGGCGTTAATTTTGTATTCTGCAACATTGCTGAATTCATTTATCAAATCTAATAGTTTTTTGATGGAGTATTTTGGGTTTTTTATGTACAATATCATGATATCTGCAAATAAGGACAGCTTTACTTCTTCTTTTCCAATTTCGATGCCTTTTATTTCTTCTTCTTGCCTAATTGCAATGCCTAATACTTTCAGTACTATATCAAACAGGAGTGGTGAGAATGGGAATCTGTCTTGTTTTTAGGGGAAATGGTTTCAGTTTTTGCCCATTGAGTATGATGTTGGCTGGGGTTTATCATTTATGGCTTTTATTATGTTGAGGTATGATCCTTCTATTCCCACCTGACTGAGAGTTTTTATAAAAAATGGGTGTTGGATTTTATCAAATGCTTTTTCTGCATCAATTTATATGACTATGTAATTTTTATCTCTCAATTTGTTTATATGATATGTCATGTTTATTGATTTGCAGATATTGTACCATCCTTGCATTCCTGTGATAAATCCTACTTTCTGATGTACTGCTATATCCGATTTGCTAGGATTTTATTGAGAGTTTGACATCTCTGTTTATGAAGGATATTGATCTGTAATTCTCTTTCATTGTGTTGTCTTTATCTGATTTTTTTTATTTGGGTGATGCTGGCTTCATAGAATGAGCTTGGGAGTGTTCCTCCCTCTTGAATTTTTTGGAATAGTCTGAGGAGGATAGGCTTTAGTTCTTCTTTGAATGTTTGGTAAAACTCCCCTATGAAGCCATCTGGCCCTGAGATTTTTTTGCAAGAAGCTTTTTGGTGACTGCTTCAATTTCTTCCGTAGTTATTGGCCTGTTGAGATGTTTAGATTCTTCTTGATTGAGTTTTGAAAGATTGTATTTTTCTAGGAATATATCAGTTTCCTCCAAGTTGTCCAGTTTTTTGGAATAGAGTTGTTCACAGTATTTTTTATGTTTCAGGGGGGTCTGTTGTTATTTCTTTTCTTTCATTTCTGATTTTGTTTATTTGGGTCCTCTCTCTTTGCTTCCTGGTGAGTCTAGCTAGAGGTTCATCAATCTTATTTATCCTTTCAAAGAACCAGTTCTTGGTTTTGTTGATATTTTGTTGGGTTTTTTTCTTTTGTTTGTTTGTTTGTTTGTTTGTTCAGTCTTTATGTCGTTTATCTCCACCCTGATCTTTTTTTATTTCCTTCCTTCTTACACCAGGCTTTTCTTGTTGCTCTCTTTCTAACTCTGAGTTTTATGGTTACATAATTTATTAGTATTGTTTCTTGTTTTTTGCAGTAGACTTGTAGAGCTATGAACTTCCCTCTCAAGACTGCTTTCACTATGTCCCATAGATTTTGAATTGTTGTGTTATCATTGTCATTTGTAGCCATGATGTTTTCTACTTCTTCCTTGATCTCTCTGGTAACCCAGTCATTGTTTAATAGCATGCTATTTAGACTCCATGTTTTTAATTTTTTTTTTTTGGGATTTTCTTTATTATAGTTGATTTCCAGTTTTATGCCATTGTGATCTGAAAAGATACTTGATATGATTTCTATCTTCTTGAATTTGAAGATACTTTGTCTGTGACACAATATATAGTCCATCTTTGAAAATGACCCATGTGCACTTGAGAAGAATATCTATTCTGTGGCTTTTGGGTGAAATGTTCTGAAGATGTCAATTAATTCCATCTGGTCTAGTGAGTCATTTAGGATTGATGTTTCTTCACTGATTTTTTGTTTAGAGGATTTGTCCAAAGGTGATAGTGGGAGTATTAACATCTCTTACTATGATTGTATTGTTGACTCTCCCTTGATATTGTCCAGGTTTTTTTTTTTTTTATGTATTTGGGTGCTCCTGTATTGCGTACGTATATGTTTTTCAGAGTTATTTCTTCTTGTTAGATTGTTATGTATTATGAAGTGGCCTTTAGTATTATGAAGTGGCCTTCCTTATCTCTTGTTATGTCCTTCACCTTGTGATCTAATTTGTCAGATATAAGTATTGCTATCCCCACTTTTTTTTTTTCATTTCCATTTGCCTGAAAAAACTTTTTCCATCCCTTCACCTTCAGTCTCTGTGTGTCTTTTTTTCTGAGGTGGGTTTCCTGTAGACAACATATATATGGGTCATGTTTTTTTATCCATTTCATTACCCTGTGTCTTTTGATTGGGGCATTTAATCCATTTACATTTAAAGTTATTATTGATAATTACTTGTTTGTTGTCATTTTTATTCTTTACCCCTATATTCCTTCCTCGCTTCCTATTTCTTTTTTTTACAGCAGACCCTTTAACATTTCTTGCATTGTTGGTTTGGTGGTAATAAACTCCCCTAGTCCTTTTTGTCTGTGAAGCTCCTGATTTCACCTTCAATTTTGATTGATAGTCTTGCTGGGTACAGTATTCTTGGATCCAGACCATTCCTTTACATGACTTTGTATATTTCATTCCATACCCTTCTGACCTGATAAGTTTCTGTTGAGAAATCAGTCACTAGTCTGATAATGGATTATTTGTAGGTAATTTTCTGTCTCTGCCCACTTTTAAGATTCTAACTTTGTCCTTGGGGTTTGCCACTTTTATTATAATGTGCCTTTGTGTCAGTATTTTGGGGTTCATTTTGCTTGGGACTCTGTGAGCTTCTTGAATTTGTGTGGGTTTTTTCTTTCCTATATCAGAGAAGTTTTATGTCATTATTTCTTCAAACACGTTTTCTATTCCTTGCTCAGTTTCCTCTCCTTCTGATACCTTAATTATGCAGATGTTCTTTTGTTTCATGTTATATTGTCCCTAAGTTCCCTTATGCTCTCCTCCTGATTTTTAATTTTTTTTTTCTAGAAGCTGCTCTACTTGGGTATTTTTTACTACCTTGTCTTCTAGTTCACTGATGCGCTCCTCTAGTCTACTCTTGATGCTTTCTGTTGAGTTCTTTAAAGCAGTGATATCATTTTTCATTTCTTCATGATTCTTTTTTTATTTAACTCTTAATTTTTACACATATTGTCAAATTTGACTTCCATTCTTTTCATCCACCTTATGACCATTTCTCTGAATTCTTTCTCTGACAGGTTGCTTGCCTCTATTTTGGTTACTTCCTTTTCTGCTGATGCCTGCTTTTCTTTCATATATGGGCTGTTTCTTTGTCCCCCCATTTTCTCTCTTCTCCTCATGTCTGGTTTTGTAGTTCTCTCTCTCCGGCATTAAAAGCACAAAATACAACACAACAAGGCCCAATGTACAGGGCACTGAACAAAAATATATTCACAATATTAATCAGCCCGAATAAAGGTGACCACCAGAAAAGATGAGTTAGAGGATGAGAAAGAAGAAAAGAGGAGGACAACCAAGATGGTGGCATAGGTAAACACCTATTGTTCTGACCTGCACAACAATTCAAAAACTACAACATAACAACAAAACAAACATCACCCAGAATCACCAGAAAGCTGGCTAAGTGAAAACTCCACAAATAAAAGTAAAGGTGGGATACTGAGACTCAGAAGAGTGGCGGGAGCGCAGCCTTGAAGACAGAAACAGGTTAGGAGCTGTCCTGGTCTCGCGCGAGGGCTGTAGGGCTGGAGCAGCAACCCCGGCTGGATTTCGCCAACGGGGAAGGCAGAGACATCCCACTACACAGATTCCCCAGCACCAGGCGAGGTCCATGATCCAGGGTACGTGGAGATGTCCTAATGCACAGATTCCCCAGTGCCAGGCGAGGTCCAAGGTTAGGGGGACGCACCCTGGAAGCTGGGCGCAGCAGAGGTCTCCTAGTCTACAGAGAAGCCCGGTGCTTGAAAAAGAAGTGTGCGCAAAAGTAAACTGTGCGACAGCAAAGACGTGCGACTTGCTCCCTGGAAACTTGTCTTCTGGTCCCGTAAACCACCCGTTTTACAACCCTGGGCAAGACTTTGGGTGTGCAGACTCATCTGGGGAGAGGCAGAGTTGTCTGGCAAGGGGAAGAGACTAGCAGCTTTCTCTTGGAGGTGCCTGAAGCCATCCCCATCCAACAGAGATCTGCGCACGCGTGAGCGCCTCATAGGACATAGCTGACACTGAGGCTGCCTGCGCAGCTCAGAGACTCCGCCCATCCAACCTGAACACAGTCTCCCTTCATAGCCAATTGGCCAGGAGGTCAAACCCTCTTAGGGCTAACAACAACAAGCTGGGCTTAAATTCAAAAATACTGTACAACCCATAAAGGACTGCAGTAAGAGTACCCACCTCAGGTAATTGGAGAGGCTGTGCCACTGACCCTTAGAGGACATCTACCACATAAAGCAGCCACCATGCAGAGATATGGAAAGAAATCAGGTGTGAAAGAAATGGAGGAAAAAAGACGACTAGACATAGAGTTCAAAACCACGGTTATAAGGCTTTTCAAGAGGTTCCTACAAAAGGCCGGTGAACTTAATGAGAACTACGAAGAAATAAACAAGACCAACCAGGAAATGAATGAGACTTACAAGGAAATGAATGAGACCCTCAAGGAAATGAACAAGACGTCTGAGGATATGAAAGAGACCCTCACGGATATGAAAAAGGACCAACTAGAAATCAAGCATACACAGACTGAAATAAAAACTATTACACAAAGTCCTAAAAGCAGTCCAGAGGGCCACAAGAACCAAGTCAAAGATTTGAAATACAAAGAACCAAAATCCACTCAGCTGGAAAAGCAAGAAACAAAAAGAATTCAGATAATTGAAGATAGCGTAAGTGACCTCTGGGACAACCTCAAGCATGCCAACATCCGAATTATTGGGGTGCCAGAAAAAGAGAGAGAGCAAGGTAATGAAAACCTACTTGAAGAAATACTAACTGAAAACTTCCCCCACCTGGTGAAAGAAACTGACTTAAAAGCCCAAGAAGTACACAGAACCCCAAAATATAGGAATCTAAACAGGACCACACCAAGACATATCATAATTAAAATGCCAAGAGCAAAAGATAAAGACAGAATATTAAAAGCAGCAAGAGAAAAACAGTTGGTTACCTACAGGGGAGCACCCATACGATTGTCAGCGGATTTCTCAAAGGAAACTATGCAGGCCAGACAGGAGTGGCAAGAAATATTCAAAATAATGAATAGCAAGAATCTACAACCAAGAATACTCTATCCAGCAAAGCTATCATTCAGAATTGAAGATCAGATAAAGTGCTTCGAAGATAAGAAAAAGCTAAAGGAGTTCATCACCACCAAACCAATATTATATGAAA